>VWPU01000408.1:0-118761 GCA_013398955.1 Callaeas wilsoni
CAGCTCCTGCACTTGGCCCTGTTTAAGCTCAGAGGTTCCCACAGCCACTGCTCGAGCCTGTCCAGGTAATGTGATACCAGATATTGTAGTGTGAGTTTTGAGTTCATTATCAAGTACCATACCTAAAGTCCATTTCTCTATCCCTTCCAAGGTATTTCATGTCTGACATGATTTATTCAGAAAGCAGTGCATAAGCAAAGTTTGAAAATTGGAATTCTGTATGTATTAGTTTGAATACACATGCCTTGGAAATTGCAGTTTGTGTACCAAGATCAAACATCCTGTGTGAAATCCCTGGTGTAGGTGGGAATGATCAAAATGTAGCTCCAGCTTTGGCTTTATAGTAATGCAGCTCAAACTAGGTATATTTTATGTCTGGAAATACAGTAAAATGAGATATTTGAGCCAAAATCAGTAACATTATATGGATGGAGGTACTCCATTGAAGGAGGTGGTAATACACTTAGTATATTGTACTTTATGCACTTTTTACATTAAAAATTGCCTTAATCAATATTGCAATCAGACTCAAGGTTCGGGAAATACTAGATTAAGGATTTCTGAGACATTTTAATTCACCATCTTTGTTTCAAAAGTGAAACACAATCTTTAAGTGATTGTTCATTGTGCTTTGTTCTGAATGTAGGGTTATTCACTCGGGTTTTGGGTTTTTTTTACATTGTCTCTATTCTTTGTGTGGCCTCAGGCATACTGAACACATGCCATCTGACTTTATCCGGAAGACAAAAAATGCTCATTTCCTTGATAACTGTTCTCTTTAGAGCCCGTGGTACTCATAAAAGTTCTCGGTGGTTCACAAGTGCTCACAGTGAAAATACAAATTATTTATAGATTTGGATTTGGGAAAAAAAGATTGCTACCCACTGTGAACAGTTATGGAGGTTATCCGCAGATATAAATGTGTTATCTTTCAATTTTTTTTCCTTTATGGGGCACTAGAAGTTTAGAAATGGCCTCATTGTTGTGCAAAAGAGAGGCCTTGCATCCAAAATTATGTTTGGGAGAACGTCTTGACAGTGACACCTATGTCATGTTTGAATTTTTCATTATTTCTGTACTGTCCTTAGCAATGGCTTTATTGTAAAGTACTGATTGGTACAACTGATTTTCTTTATTTCTTAAAAAAATATCTCCAGTTTGTTAAAATTTTAGAGGTTTTATGTCAATAGGGTAGCCAAACAAACTGTAGTGATGAGGGAGAGACAGCTAGGGGCTTCCCATGCCCGCTAGCAGGATCACTGTGGAGGGAGAAAGATGTGATCAGGAAGGACACCTGGCCAAAGAGCAGGTCAGTCCATGAGGAAAGCAGTAAACTCCTTCCTGCGGAGCAGGCAGGTCAGAGACCTTTAGGACAGGGACTGGAAGAAGGGAGGGGGAAAGGAGACAAAGGCATGAGACAAAAGTAGTATTTTGTGTCTGCAGCATGATGATGTGTCCTCCTAGGGGCTTGTTTCTTGTTCTGATTCGATACTGAAGCTCAAGTTTTATGAAGTTCAGTCAAAGCCTGGAGAAGAGAAGGCTCGAAGGAGAGCTCAGAGCCCCAGCCAGAGCCTAAAGGGAGAACTGGAGAGAGACTGGGACAAGGCATGGAATGACAGGAAACAGGGAATGGCTTCCCAGTGCCAGGGGGCAGGGTTAGATGGGATATTGGGAAGGAATTCCTGTCTGTGAGGGTGGGGAGGCGCTGGCACAGGGTGCCCAGAGCAGCTGTGGCTACCCCTGGATCCCTGGGAGTGTCCAAGGCCAGGCTGGATGGGGCTTGGAGCAAGCTGGGGCAGTGGAAGGTGTCCCTGCCCTGGCAGGGAGTGGAATCAGACGGGCTTTAAGGCCCCTTCCAACCCAAACATTCTATGACTCTGTGATGATATTTCCAAGCTTCAGAGGAGATTGCAATGGACAATTAATCCATTGTAACCGTGCCAGGGCACTGAAAAGCCAAGCTCTCGCTGAGCCCACGGGGCTGCATAAGGACGGGCTGGTCTCAGAGGTGAGCGCCGTGAGGGCTGCGGGTACAGAACCAGGGTTCCAGACTCACGTTCTGCTTAAATCTTAGAAGAGAGAGGGCTGTTAGCAACACACATACCCTGTGACCTTCTGCCTACAGAACGAGTCTGTTACCTCCTAAAGTGGACACAGATTCTTTCCTGTCAGAATGAGTTCAGAGGGCACAGCAATTTTCTTTGCAAGCGTAGCAAGCACCCAAATACATATAAATGCATATGTGCATGCACAGCCAGGGTCTTTGAGCAAAGCTGTGCCAAATCCAAGGTGCTCAAAGCACAGGGATTTGGACCTTAGTTTGCATGACAACAGTGTGTTTCTAATTTTCATGTTGTTATTTCTTTGTTAGAAGTCTGTTGTTGGGATTTTGGGTGAGAGTTTTGCTCAGGATGCTTTCTCCAGCAATTTCCTCT
Source organism: Callaeas wilsoni (assembly GCA_013398955.1). Lineage (NCBI taxonomy): Eukaryota > Metazoa > Chordata > Aves > Passeriformes > Callaeidae > Callaeas > Callaeas wilsoni. Next base: position 2,436 of record VWPU01000408.1, read on the forward strand.
GATTCTCACCCACAGAGTTTTGTCCTCATTCGAGGCAAATGTCATGTCTCAGCAGCTATGAGACACTTACCCTATTGAATTAAGAGCAAGTAGATGCAATGGAAATATTGTGGACTCTGCTTGTTTGATATTCCTATAAAATAGTAACAGGACAAACACGGAGATCATTGAAAGGAGTTACATGCATACCTTGAGACACCTAAAACAGGTTTGAGGAGTTTAAGCTCAGAATAAACCTTGTATTTAGTCTGAGCTTTGCACACGTGTATTCTGTTTATACTGGACTGCACACATTTTCCTCCCTTAGCTTTCAGCCTTTCTGAATTTAGTTTCCCACTTGCCACTCTCTTGAAAAAGTGCAGGAGAGATGGTGCTCAGCAAAGCACTGCCCCGTCAAAATCATGATGTTCTATAGGACCTGCGTGCAGGAATTCAGTCCATGGTGGCTCACAGTCTGCTTATTGAGTCTCTACTTCAATACAACCTGGAGTTAGGTCCTAGCCCACCTCTGCCCTGTAAGTGTATTTACAAGGATGTTATTTGGCATGCCAGACAAAAGGGGAATAAAGCGATCTGTACCAAGATACAGGGGAAGGAATTTACTGCTTTCTGTTCCTGTTACTTCTCTAGCGATAGGAGCATCCATTTCCCAACACTGGCTGGAAAGTGGCCATGAGATGCTGAACAATTTATGCCTTCAGTTGAAAAATACATTTCCTGGACTCTGGAAATTAAACTCTTGGCTTATTTTGTAAATATTTACTTTTGTCTTGCCACATCAAATTCCTTTCTTCCATGTTGTTTCTAGTGTCATTGTCTTTCTAACTCCATTTTAGCAGGAAATCCTGTTCATTAATGCAAAGCCTCCCTTAATTGTTCTAAGTTGTTTCTGATTTTGCTTATATACCTACAAGTGTATGGTGACTGAATGTTTTTCTACTTAATGTAACAATATTCTGAATAATAATGTTACCCTCTGTGAGGCAGAGTTTGATATGGCTGTATAGCACATGACTTATAGATCTCTTCTCATTTGTAAGCAGTGGCAGATGAAAGGGTACTCTTTCAAATTAATGAGATGTTTTGTCATGAAGATACCTTAAAGTATATAATTTATTATGATCAAGTTTAGGATTGTAGAATTAAAGGAGTGGCCTTCTGTGTTTACTGTTTAACAGGGAGATGGGATAGAAGTAATTTTCTTACCCAGGCTGCATTAAAACCATTTGTGATGTCAGAGAGCAGCTCAGGAGAATGACTTTTTACATGGGCAGATAGTGATGGGACAGCTTTAAACGGACAGAGGACAGGTTCAGATCGGATATTAGGAAGAAATTCTTCATTTAAAAGGGGAGGTGGGGCCCTGGCACAGGTTGCCCAGAGCAGCTGTAGCTGCCCCATCCCTGGAAGTGTCCAAGGCCAGGCTGGATGGGGCTTGGAGCAACCTGGGATAGTGGAAGGTGTCCCTGCCCACGGCAGAGAGTGCATCTGGATGAGCTTTAAGATCTGTTCCAACCCAAATCACTCAGAGGTTCTATAGTTTGGGATGTGCCCTGAAACAGGTGGCAGCTGCGGCACACAGCCCGTTTCCAAGGGGACACAAACTTACGTTTTTAAGCAGGCACAAGGTAAGAAAAGCAGAAAAAGGTCTGATCACTGTCCAGCAAAATCAGAACATGGAAATACCCTCCTGTTGTGAATGTTGCACTGTCTGGGAGTTCTGTTCATTGCCTGATACCTTGACCACTCTTCGTCCATCAGTGTGACCCATGCAAATCCTGTTATTTACATCCATGATGTTTGTGGAGTCTGCACACTGTGAGTCTCTTGATGATTTCACGTCATCTCCACAAGCCAGATGGACCTAGTAGTAAATATAGCAAATCTTTATTCAGCAGAATTTAGTCATGTTTCACTTTACAAGATTAGAAATAAAGATATATAGTGTGTTCTTACTTTCTGTTTGTTCTGTTATTTAATATTTTAATTGGTTAGGTTCGGTTTCCTGGGCTCCTAAATATCTCCCAGTCTTCAGAGTTGGGCTCAAATAAGTTAGAGCAGTGCCCCTCTATGGAGTAAATTGCCCTGCAAAGGCCTTGGAGTTCTCCATGGCTATTGTCTCTCTTTATTTCTATTTATGTGCCATTGCAACTTGGTTAATTCAAATGCAGAATGCCTCAAGGGCTCTTCAGTAGACATGAGCACAGGGGACTTAGGGTTTTTTCTCTGCATTTATTTGTACTAAATGGATTCCCTCCCAGTGCTGGGTTCCTTAAGTGCTCGCAGAGCACTTCTCCATCGCCCACAGACAGGCACTTGCTGACAACCTGTCCCCCATACACGTCTATGGGACAACGCATTTGTTGTATTTCAAGTGGAGCAGCACAGTGCATTTGTTTTGTTCTGATGTCTGGTATGACCCTTCACAGACCTTTATTCAGCCAGATGGGCATTTCAGGTTCTCTGCTTGGAGACGTCTGTGCAGGCACATATCCATGTGTAGAGTTCTTGTGCTTGTGCCACAGCACACACTCTTTTTTTTTTTGCTGTAATTCTTTAAAAAAATAGGTCAAACCCAAGAAGTGTTCCTTACATATACAGAAATCAGGGTATGGTTTTAACTTTTAGGTGTAGGTTTCAAAAATAAAATATTTTTAGAGCTTTTTTCTAATATGATTGTGGCATTGTGAAATCCTTTTGTTTAAAAGGAGTATTTTTTGTGTAACAAGGTTTTGGTGTTTAGGGCTTTATATTTAATTCTTTACAATAGAGAACAATAGTACATTTGGCATGTATATGGGAGGAAAGAGAAGAAGCAGCACGGAGTATTGCTGAATTGTTTGAGAACATTCATCCTCAAATTTTTTGATCCCTGGAACTGTTTTTTTCCATCAGCAGATAGTGGTTTGTGTTTGTGTGCTGTTCAGTTTGTTTGTAGCACTTCTGAACTAGGAGAGCGAGCAGAAAAAATTCAGAACATCTGAATTTCCAAGCTTGAAATAAATTCTGTGGAGAGGCGCTTTAGCCCTCAAGTAGTTCTTTACTCTGCACATATAGAGTATTTCTAGGTATTCAGATAAATTATAATTCACCTTTAGAAACTCAGTAGTGACTTGAATGGTGAGAAATCCAATCCTTACCCCTTCTTGCTGTCATATAACTCGATCTGACTTTCCTCTGCTAATGTCTTCAGTTTGTTTGTGTCCATGCCCCTTTTTTTCAGGCTTCCATCTCTTTCTTTGTATCACACCGTCACTCTAAGCTCATCTCATACCCTAGGTATATAGATTGTCTTCGTTCCTCCCAGGTTTTTCTTCCCTCTCTGCCGTTGCTTTGATGGTGCAAATAGGAATTTATTGCACCTCGAGCCTTGCTTCAACCTCCTTTTTAAGAGAGATCTGTGCCCATGTAATGATATTCAAGTTTCTCTTTTTTTTTTTTTTTTTATATTCTGGTATCTTGTAGAATCCTCTATAAGCAAACTTCCTCTCTCCACTTACATATTTTTGGTTTTTGATTAAATCACTCTTTCACCTTTTCTCAAATCCATTGAATAAATGAGTTTTCAAGCATTTAATGGAGAAGTATGTTTCCTGGTTTAGAACCTTTGCATTTTCAGTTGTTCTAAAATCTTTCACGCAGGATGCCAGGGGCAGTTGCTGCACAGCACAACTTCACTGGGTATAAAACCATAGAATTGTTTTGGTTGGAAAGGACATCTGGTTTGAGTCCAGCCCTGCCTCCAGCAGTGCCCAGGCCACCACTGACCCCTGTCCCCAGGTGCCACATCCACACGGCTTTTAAACCCCTCCAGGGATGGGGATTCTACCACTGCCCTGGGCAGCTGTGCCTGGGCTGGACAGCCCTTTCCATGAAGGAATTTTCCCCAATATCCAAACTAAACCTCCTGGCACAGCCTGAGCCATTTCTGCTTGTCCTATCACTTGTTATCTGGAATAAGAGACCGACACCCACCTGGCTCCAGCCCCTTCACCAGTCCAGTTCCCTTCTCTGGACATTCTCCAGCCCCTCAATGTCTTTCTTGTCAGGAAGGGCTATATTTTTGTTAAAACCAAAGACAGGCACTCTTTCAGCAGCTTTGTTGCATTATGGGCAGCTGTTTGCTGTCTGGTGGTCCTTAGTAGCTGCTCCCAGGGTGAAATCCTTCATACTTAGGGAGCAGTTTGGATTGTTTGTTGCTGCATTGAATCTCAGTGAGTTTATTTTCTGTCCCAACTTCTTGAAAGGTAAAGAAAAATTTAATTAAAATGCCTTTTCTCTTTATTTTTCATTCCTGTAATGACTGTGCCATTTGCAAAGTTTAACCTTAGTACTTCACAGAATCACAGAATATCCAAGGATCATCCAAGGATCATCCAGTCCAGCTCCTGGCCCTGCACAAACACCGCAACAATCCCATCCTAGGCATTCCTGGCAGCGCTGTCCAANGGCGTTCCTGGGAGCATTGTCAAAACCCTCCTGGAGCTCTGGCAGGCTCAGGACTGTGCCCATTCCCTGGGGAGCCTGGGCAGTGCCTCACTACCCTCTGGGGGAAGAACCTTTTCCTAATACCCAACCTAAACCTCCCTGGCACAACTTCAGGCCACTGGCATTTCTTTACTGTTGATGTATATCAATATATGTCACTTTATATATTCTCTCTATATATTGAAAGTATTTTGGTAGCTTGATCAAGTGTTTAATAGCTTTTGGTATTTAGATGGGCCAAGAATGTGTTCCTTTTTGGCCCTATTAAGAACATTTTTCAGATTGTTGGGATGTCTCACCTTCAGTTTGTATCATACATCCCATGTTACTTTTTATTATTCAGCTGTCTTAATTAAAAAAACCAAAAAAATCCCACATGGAACAAAGTCATATAAGTGATGTGTAGAAGCCTGTTACAACAGGTACCCCTGTGCTTTATTTTACTTCCAGTCTCATTGAAAGACCATCAACAAGGTATATTTTCAGTGCTGGTGATATCTTCCTTGGAATGAGTCTCACGATCACTGCTCCAGTATTATGCTCAGTACAAACTGGCATGTCATTATTGGAGCATCCTATTTACTTCCTTAAAGTAAAGTACACTGGTACCTTTCCTTCTCATTGTCCAAAGCTTTCAGAAGGAGTTTTGGCAAATTCTAACTTCGGATTTCCTTTCAACTTCTAATTTTAATTCCCATATCTTTTTTCCCAATATTTTCATTATAAAAGCTGCATTTTATACATTCTTTTTTTGATGTGAAAAGTGTACTTTATGAGCTGTTTCAAAGTGATGTAAATTAGACTTTTTGAGGCACTTGTTAAATGAGTCTCCTTATTGGCTTTTTTTTTCCTTTTGGGATCTATAGGCTCTGTGGAGTTGACTTTTTGGAAGTGTTAAGTTCGTATATTACTGGTTTGCATTTTATTGTGTGTGCAAGTAGCACTTAATCAATTCACAGGTATTTAAGCAACCATTACCGTTTAGACGGTATTAATTTTTTTATTTATTGACGTTCAGCCCTGAGTTAAATTAAAAACTGCTGTGTAGAGGGAGGTAAGAGACCAATGTTGTTTTTAATTCCTTAAAAACAAACAGCCGCAGGACCTTGAGATTGTTGTTCAGCCTTGAGTCTTCCTTTTTGGCTGAGCTCATCCCTGGTGCAATTTGATGGTCTGCAATAGATCACGTTATCCCAGAACGGTATGGGTTGCCAAGACCTTAAGGATCACCCTGCTTGTGATCAGGGGCACCTTCCACTATCCCAGGTTGCCCCAAGCCCCGTCCAGCCAGGCCTTGGACGCTTCCAGGGACATGGAGGCTTCCAGCTGCACACAGCTTCTCTGGGCATCCCGTGTCAGGGACTCACCACCCTCACAGCCAGGAATTTCTCCTGATAATGCCAGCTGATGATTCCTAATCTTCCTAACAGATGCCAGCTGTTGTCTCCTCTTGCTCTTATTCCAACTTACTGTTTTGCTTGTTAAACATCGGCCTGTAAATACTTCTGTGAGGGAAAGATGTGTTGGGGTACCAAGATGTTTTCATTGTTCTGAACATAGCTTTTTATTGTTATGAAATATCTATAACGAGTGAGATCAAAGGGCTGTCGAGTTCCAGAGCTTGCTTGAGAGTTGATGGAGGAAAATGGATGAAAGAGGACAAGTATTCTGGTAGAAAAACCCATATTCTTGTCAGCCTGTGCGTGCTGCCCTCGGTGACCACATAGTACATGTATTTTTCTGTTTGATCTCAACTTGACTTCTAGTTGGGCAAAAATAGACACGTGATGAAGACAAATGAGGGAAATTTGGGAGACAGTCTCAGTTTCCACTTTTGGACTTTGTTCCTTGTTGTGAAGAGGGGAACAACCTTGTTGTAAAGTGTTTTTGCCTTTTTAAAATTGCATTATTCATGCCTTGGAAATCAAAATCAAGCCCAAAACCTTACAGACAGTGGAGACATGACTGCTGCAAAATCAAGCAACCCCTTTAGAACACAGCATTTGTTGGTGATGAAAGATATTTATGAGCTAAACTTCGTACAAATGCCTTTTGAGGGTTATAACGAACTCTGTGCTGAGACTTTAAAAATTAGTCTGATATTTAGCAGGGTGGTTTTCAGAGCTAGAGACAGAGGCATAATAATAAGTGAATGACTTGGAATTGAAGTTTTGCACCAATTCAGGAGGCAACAGTACTTCCTAGGGAGCGCCAAATCCATTTGTTAATCACAATATCTGGCCTTGACTTTTTTTCTTCTTTGTTTAGCTGTAGTGTTTCTGTGGAGCTCTTTGAGTTTGCAGTTCTGTGCATTTTTATTATGAAAAATTTAGTATGAGAAATCCTGCCATGTATCCCTGCCCTTGTGCTTATCTAAGGGATGGTCCTTGGAGAAGGATAACCGATGGATGGAGGGGAGAATTCTGGTGAGTTTTTTTAACCTGGATATTTTTGTTGTGGGCAGTGGTCCCACAAAGAAGTATCTCAGCATGGTGTGAAGGACATGAGTTTGTGGCAGGAAGGCAGAACTTTGCAAGGGGAAAGACAGCAAAAGCCCCTGCACTGCTCCTTTGGAACTAGAAATCAGCCACCAAGGTCTTGCTTATGCCATAAACTCTACTTATAGTACACCTAATTATTAAAAAAAAAAAAAACAAACTTAAGGAAGATTTAAAGAAATAATTTGTCTGTCCTTTTCCTTTCTACTTTTTCCCAATTCTCTACATTTCTGTTGGAATAAATAAATTTACTTTTTACTATTCTAGTTCCATGCAGAATACCACTGTATATTCATTTTCCTCTTCACATGCATTGAACATACGCACTTTCTAAAATCTTGATCCCACTTCTTTGTTTATATTTAAATTTCCTTTAAAGCCAAAATGCTTTATGTATTTTGGAGAAGAATCTACTAGTTGGAAGTACTCTTTATTCCAAATCCTTCCTGTTTGTGAAATCATCTGTATCTTCTGGAGCAGACACCAAATTTAACCTGGTTTTGCTGCACCTCACCATAGGCGTCTCCAGCTTGGTTTTAACTGATTATTTTGTCTCCACAGCACTAGATGGTGCTGATGACAGTATCTCTGAAATCTGAGTCTTCAAAGATACCCACGATTGCAGAAGTAGTGCTGCCGTTTCTTATCAAGGACCAGTTTGCAGATCCAGTTATTGATCTGAACAAAAATTTCAGTCTGTGAATGCAATAACGGAATATGGGAGGGGAAAAAAGGCAGAAAGCTACCAATATATCTTAATTTCTGTGTTGCTTCTTCCCCTTTTAACATGGAATGTTCTAGTGGTATTGACTAGTAGCTGTGAGTTAGTGTAAGTAATTCCTCATGGCAGTGAGGAGTGTTGGAAAAGCCTTTTCCTGAGCCTCTTGACTAGCAATGGGGTGACAAGCTCTGATACTCCAGAGAATCCACTCCTACCATCTGTGAAGGCTATAATATGAATGATACAAGTTTAAAAAATTCAGGGGACTTCTCCCAGTGATGATCATCATTTCTTGAGGCAGAAGAGCCTTGCAAGCACATGCCTTCAAACACTGATCCAGTTCCAAGAAACTGAGGCTGTCGAGAATATAATATTGAGGTAGATTTTGCTACTTCTAGAGTGAATTTTGTTCATAGAATCACAGAATGGTTTAGGTTGGAAGGGACCTTAAAGCTCATCCAGTGCCACCCCTGCCATGGTCAGGGACACCTTCCACTATCCCAGGTTGCTCCAAACCCTATCCAGCCTGGCCTTGGACACTGCCAGGGATCCAGGGGCAGCCACAGCTGCTCTGGGAAATGAGTCCCCATCCTTGGAGTGTCACCATTTTGGTGCTTGTTGATCAAGCCAGCCTTTCCACCCTGTAAAACACACATAGTCATCCTAGGAAAACTGTGAGGATTCCTGTAATGCTCCAAAAAGAAGTAAAGAAGTCCAAATGATGTTTTTAAACACAGAAAGCCTAAAAACATCTGACATCTAACAAGGAAAAATGGCCTCAGGTTACACCAGCACAGGTTTAGAATGGATACTAGGGAAAATTTCTACGTGGAAGGGGTTGCTCTTTCACAAGCTGCCCAGGGCAGTGGTTGAGTCCCCATCCTTGGAGAGATTTAAAAGACATGTGGATGTGGCAGTTGAGGACATGGGTCAGTGGTAGCCGTGGGAGTGCTGGGGGAATGGTTGGACTCTATGGTCTTAGAAGCTCTTCTGAGATGGGGATGGGTTAATCTGTGAATTGACAGCCAAGTTTGTGCTGTCCAGGGCTTTAGAGGAGTATCTGACTCCTTGCTGCTGCTGAGCATTAGCTGGTGGCCTTTGCCCACTGCTGCTGCTTCCGCCGTTCTCCTTGTAAATCAGGTTACACCACCCTCTGTGAGTGTCATTGCCATGCTTTTGTTCCAGAATGCAAGAAAAATGTGTTTATTTCTCTGTATGCATATGGACCTCTGATTTAACAGATTGTTTATAAAGCTAAGGTAATCCTTTTTTCCTTAAGGTAAAATAAATTTGAAAATAATATATACTAGTAAAATGCAATAACTCAGCCTCGAGATACCCAAAGCTTTTGTCATATACTTGGATTTCTCATGTCTAAGCAATAGGTTATGAGAATGGATAATAGATGAGATATCTAAGTGTATATTACAATGTATTGCATGAAATGCTGCACTTAAAAATGGCATTCTAGTGAACACAAACTATTTTCTGAACTAAAATTGCATGTATGCCGTTCCTTCTGTCACAGTTTGACTTTTAAGTATTTAATCGTGAACATAAAATGTTCTTCAGATCATATATTGTGTAGAATATTTCTGATTCAGACTTTGCTGTTACTTACCCAGATGTTAAATAAAAAAAAAAATAAACTATTGTGCATTGCATTCTAAAAAATTTGTGTATGTAATAAGAATTATTTTCTTACTGAACAGTCATAACTATTTCAGGACATTATCGTGAAGTTATTTTAATTTTTTTTTCCCCCAGTCTATTTTCTCTGTTGTCTAAAAAACACAACAAAGTGCTGGAGCAAGCCACCCAGTCCTTGAGAGGTTCCCTGGGTTCAAACGACTCTCCGCTTCCTGATTATGTGAGTATCAAAATGAATGTTGTAATGGGTGCTTCAAAATTCAAGTCATACATCCCCAAATCTGCAAAGAATTCTCAGAGTGTGGCAGCCGAGCAACCACTGACACCAAAATACAGGAACCTGTATGAATGATGTCACGTCTGAAACGTCTCTAAAAAACAAGAATTACACTTAGAAATGGCAGAACAAAACCACAGCTATGCCGAGGGAAGAGACTTACTGTCAACTTGTGCTTTTCAAGCCATTTGTAATTCAGGATATTCAAATCACACAGTTCAAACAGCATTTTTAAGAACTGGGCTTTAGCATCCAGAGAATCTTAAAATACCTAAAAATTATTGAAAACAATTCCGTGTGAGGCTCTGGAGGAGTACTGGAGTCATGGGGCAAATTAGTATGTTCTGAGTACACGGATACTTACAGTTCCCTTCAGTCTGCTGAGCCAATGCCCACAAGTAGGCAACAATTTTGTATTTAATTGCACGGCTTTTTGGGAAATCTCTGCTTTGGGTGGAAGAAGGAGACGTCTTGTGAGGACTTGAATAATATCTTTGTACTGCTGAAGTACCTCTGGTCTGTACTCATTTGAACCCTCTCTGCAGTACTGTGTGAAGGAAAGAGAAGTTGATTTATGAGTTGCTGAGGATTTTTGAGGGTGAAAATGTAACAACTGTTTCATTTGCAGGGCTAATACATGATATAGAATATGCCTGCCTGAGACTTCATGTACCCTATTACTCTAGCATTAAATATAAAAATACCTAAAAAGATAATTTGATGTAATAGTTTAATGACTTAAATAAGGAAACAGCGTGATACACATGTCTGCAAAAGAGCACATATAAATAAATATATCTATTTATATGCATACACACACAGGCATGTGTGTATATAAGATATGTGTTTCAGGGTGTGTAAGAATACAATGCTTGAAAAATACTTTATAGGTTTTGAACTTCTTTCTGATTTGCCGGATGTAAACAATACTGCAGTTAAGGAAAGCCCCAGGGAAGGGTTTTCTGTACAAAGTTGTCCCCATACATGCAGAGACAGCTGAGCAATGCAGCCGATAGAGATGGGAAAGCTCCCTGGAGTACAGCCAGGAGGCTTAGATACTCCACTGGATTTCTTCTCGTTTTGTTGTTGATATGATATAGAGATGGAAGGGAGAAAGAGAGCACTTGGACAGATTGGTGTAGGGGAGAGTAAAATACGTTCATGGCCTGTATTTTGAAACAGTAAGGTAGACTATTAAGCATAGCTTTCTGGTCTTTTCTTTTCCTCTCCAAATTGCTCATGTTACGGCTCAGTCTGAAGCATAGGCAGTTGACTCAAAAAAAGTTGAGGCCAGATTTCATCACTTCAGCATATTCTGCTTCTGAAAGCCTGTGTTTATGTTGCGTGTAAGAACAAGGAAGAGTGTAGGAGCTGAGGGGACTGAAATGTCTGAAGTCCTGAAGCACATTCTACCTCTGTATCCCAGCATGGAGCTAAGGAAAGGGGCAATTCCAACATTGCCTGCTCTGCACTGGTTTGTTTATTGAGAGGTGGAGGTTTGCCCAATAAGCAGTTCTCTTTGCAGGTTTTGATCAGACCAAGTATGTATTTTAAAAAAGTGTATTTCTCACCATTTTTTCATTCATGTTTATTTAGAAATTATTCATTTTCTTACTGTGCTCTGTAATCCAATGGGGAATTTGCATGGAACCTGAATCCAAGGGTTAAATCACACATTAAAGTGTTCTAAGTGCTGCTTAAGGTATTGTCCTAAATTCCAGGTGTTTGAACATCAATACTCTTTATATTCTTGGAAGTTTTTGACCCAATACACAGTCCCTAAGCTTATACTCACTGATGGTGGTAGGGATATGCTGAGTTCTACCTTTACCATGTTTCTTAATATTCTTTTTGAATCTGCTGCAGTCTGCCATCAGGTCTGTGGTGTACCAGCAGAGGTGGGAACTGGAGTAAGGAACTGACCCAGTCGGCCTCGATCTTGTTCTTGCTGAGGTTTTTCTGGTTTATGAAAAAGAAAAGAGCAAGTTGTTTCATTTATTGAGGCTGGACCAGTGTCCAGGTCCTTTCCTGGTAAACTCCTGTCAGTGTGGTGGGATTCAGGAGCAGGATGGAGAAGCCAGCAGGACAGAGAGAACCAGCCCCTGTCATTATTGCCTCAAGACAGGACCCTTTGTTAGACTAATTCTCACGCTCATTAGTTTACTTGTTGTCTCATAAGCCATATTATTATTCATTGGTTTTGTAGCAGCATTGACCTGTTTTGAAATACCACACTTCAATCCAATTGGAAATGGGAAAACTTAGGTTTATCTTTCTTGCCTTCCTGCATTCAATGAAAGCATGTTTTCCTATGTTTTTAGCAAACAAGATAACTGGTGATAAAATAATTGAGAATTTTGCTTCTTTCAGTTCAAATCAAGACATATTAGTTAAGTAAACATATCAATGATTTTCTTGGTAATTTGATTACAGCCTAATGTAATTTATCAAATCAGAGCTACTTAACAGGATAACTAGAGACATGCTAACTTCTCTTGAGAAGTAGCATGTCAGACGTGTTGTTGGAGCTGCCATTTACCCCAAAAATTTCTTTTTAAGGATTTCACAGTATTCTTTATGATTTTTTGAGTGCTTCCCCTGCTTGTTAAACTACAGCTGGTGACGAGAGATTCTCCTTAACTCTTTATGGGGAAAGAGTGGATGGAAAAGAAGAGAATAAATTTTGATTTTTGGCAAGTTTATGTCATTTTCTTGCTAATGTAAGAAAAAACCCAGTTTCCTTAATGCAAAAATTGAGGAAAATAAAAATCTAATGTAGGTATAGTTTCAGATTCAAGTAGTTTGGCAGACATAATCACTTGAATCTTACCTCCTAAATTTTACGGTTTTTAAAAAAAAATTTTCTAGCCAGGTAAAGCTTAAATGTGTTAAGAAAAATTCTAAAAATAATCCCACTCATTGGCAATATATTCAATTATTTAATACATAGCATTGTCACTTAAACAGCACTTCAGTGGTGGATGAAATTTGGAATAGAAGGCTTGTAGAGTAATATCGAACTTTTCATATTAATAGATACATTAATCAATACATGAAGAGCCCTCCTTTAATCCTCTGTCCAAAATCTGTTGGGTTTTTGGGTTATTTAGTATAGAAATAAATGCATGTTGGCAATCCAAAGGGAAAAATGTAAAAAATACAAATGTAGTGAGTTCTGTGTGTGCAAGTATATGTATAAAATATATGTTTGAATATATATTTATGTATGTAAAGTCTGCAGTAGCAAAGCCCGGTGGTACTGGGAGAGTTCCCAATCAGAACTGACTTTTCCTGACTCCTTCCCTGTCCAGTAAATTTACCCACTGTGCAAACTTGGCTTTCATGGAGGGCTGGAATTCTGCAAATGTTGATGAATTTTTCTCTCATCTTGATAACCAGAATTAAACTTTGCATCTGGATGACGAGATTTCTGTATTATTTTCTTTTCTCCCTCAGTTTGTGCTCCATAATGGACTAAATGAATTCCAATATTTAGATTCTTCTTTGATTTTTCCTTGATTTATATGGTAAATGGAAAGCAGCTGTCTGTTTAACTATCTAACTCTTGAAACTCCTAGGCCCCTCGAGCGTCATCTGGAAGTAATGTAGCTTGTAAAACAAAGCTAAGAAGAAAAAGCAATGTTTGTTTTATGTGGGATGAATGACTTCAGTTGGGGTCCCTCTAATTCGGCCATTATGGGGGTTATTAAAAAGCAGTATTACAAAAGTGGTTTCAACAAAAAAGAAATTTGGGGGGGTGGGAGCTTATATCTTGTTATTACATTTGATTATATTCAAAGCTCCAAGTACTTCTTAAATAGTCCTTTATTTCAGTTTCCCCAAGAGAGAACCAGCCCAGTCTCCCCCCTGTACGTCAACAGATGTAAAAAGGTTCCCCCGCGTCATTTACTTCCTAGGAAGAAATTGTCTGTTATAATTAAGAGCTCCATATTTATCTTAGAAACTTGGAATTGCTAAAGAGTAGGTAAAATTGGGTCCATGAACTGCAGTATCTGCTGTCTTTTAAACATAATGGAACAGATCTAAAATCTGTTAATGTTCTAGATTCAGTTACGTGCAGAGAAGCTAATTTTTTATCCAATATCTGGCAAACAAGTATTTCACTCACTATTGATGTGAGCAATTTGATCTTTAAATAAATGTTGTGATGTTTTGGGGGTTAGAACGAGATAATCTTTAAGCCTTTCCAGCCCAAACCATGCTAGGATTATGCGATTCTATGAATCATAGAACATTTGGAATGGAAAAGACCTCTAGGTTCTTCAAGTCCTATAATATGTTCTGTGCTTGCATATTTAATATTACATTAGGTATCCTGCAGCTCTAATTTTTTTAATTATCTAAAGAACAGTTTAATGCAGAGCTCTGCCATCACATAGAAGTGTTCTCCTACAAACGTGTGTTATCACAAAGAAATGGGAAGTCTTCCCTGCAATCATCTGATGACTCCAGTAATGATGCAGAAATGAAATTAAACCTTCTTCCAAATAAACTGGCCGGCCGTAATAGAGTTAGTTTGATGCAATTAACGTTGTTCAGCTGGTAGTCTGTAAAGTACTGCTCAGTGGTAACTGCTAAGAACGCACAAAATATGTAGAACTGGATACGCTGCTGGCAGAATGGGAAACTTTTGCCAAATTAAATCAAGACTCCCAACTGAGATATGTCCGTATTTGTCAAATACTGGGGTGAGGAAAAAAGCTAAGGTAGTTTTGTTTTGTTGTGGTTTGTTGGGTTTTTTTTTGGTTATAATCTTTGTTTAAAACTCAGAAACCACCTACTTTACCACCCAAAGCACTGCCTAGGTCTCTGCAGTGGGTTTTTTGTCTCTATTTTCTTCCATTTCCAAATGTCATCAAGAAACCCTGTAAGATTTTTTTTTAATGCCTTAGCCATGCATTGTTAATGGTCTAAAAAGCTTCATTTTTGTGTGTGAATTTTTAGATTCTCATGTTGTCTAGAGGAATAAACTTAAAATGTGATTATACAAGATATTTTTTATTAGGGTGTTGTTTACTTAAAGCATGTGATAAAGCAATATACTACTGGGTGGGTTTTGTATGGTATGTGGATTCTAGCTGTTTAAGTTGCACTTAATAGGAGAGTCACCTTGTTTTGCACTATAATACCTTCTTTTTGATTACTCTGACTTGATGGCTGATGAAGCCGCATTTTCAATATCAGGTTATTCGTGGGTTTGCCTGTCTGCAGTATTGAGCAGAGGGCCTATAAATACTTTTTCTAAATATTAGTCATACCCTCCTCCAGATGAATTATATTTTATAGAATATTACTCCTACCTAATCCCCCTATTTTTATATCACCAAAAAAAGCTATTTCAGAATAGACTGAAATAACCAACCTAACCCAAATCTAAAGCAAGCTTTTCTATTGAGTAATAGCTGAATTCTGCAGTTCTGTCTGAATTCTTAATCAGTTCTTTCCTTTAAATGAATTGAAACTTTCATAAGAAAATGCTGCATAAATTATCCTTAAACAGAAGAACTATCCTAAAATCCTCTGAAAAAGATGTTGGTGAAGTTCAGTCTGTTTAAACTTCTGTATATTACTATGAAGTACTAATATTTATTTGCAGCTGGTTTTTGCACTATTGTGTCTTTACAAATGCATTGCTTATGGTTGAAAGATTTTTAGACAAAGACATTGAGGAACACCAAGATGGTGTTCTTCAAAAACGTGATGGTCTTTCATCACTCAGGACTTCCACAAAAGTGTCAGTGGTGTCTGGTATTTGTATTACATAGATGGTGCTAAGCCTTATTTCACTTAGAAATTCTCATTATTTTGGAAAATAAGGATGAAAATTCCTTTGTTTTAAAAGAACGTGTACTGTGGCAATAGCATCTTATGACCATCTGATTGAAAATCTTTTATTCTTCAGATTTATGAGGAGGAGAACAAGTAAATAGAAGAAATTCTGACATTAGCAGTGCAAGCACCTGCTAAAGTAATTTCAGAACCCCTTGTTTTGCTTTTTAGACACATTTGAAGTAAACCAAACGTGAACATCATAATTTTTTACTTATTCTCCTTTAATAGTGCTAGAGCTTTAGGACATCATCGTTATTTTGTAATAGAAGATATAAATTGTGGCATTTGTTCAAATTTTGTGTTCAAACCCCATGTTTTTTGGTAAGACTGCTTAAATGAGTGTCCTTAAAAAAGATGATGATTTAGGTGAAGAAGTTGTAAGAGCTTGCCTTATAAATGGATGTGATCTTGGGGTTCCTTTGCACCTCCATAAGTTAACCAGGAGAATCTTGTATGCTGATTTTTCTCCTGCACAGCCCATGGCGTTGCGTTTGAGAGAACTGAGAGCCTGGGAATGCTGAGGTTTTAGAAGGGTCTTAGGTGTAGCTGTAGATAGAAAATGTGATAGATTTTTAAGATAAAGCCCTCATAAGCCTCTGTATAAAGCTGTTTATTACTGCCATGTAAACCAACATTTGTTTTATTCAGACTAATGGCAAGTGTTGAAGTGTTTGGATGAAAAAAGGAACAGTACCTTTGCTGATTTGGTCATTAGATGCTTTCCCTGCTGCCTCTTTCACATGAGTGGCTTGTTCAGGGTTTCTCAGAAACCAATTATTCACCTGGATGGTTCATCTTGGTCAGACATCCACAGACAAACAGAACGACCTAATGCAGTAGCTCTCCTAAGAGTAGGTTTTATTTTTATAACAGCAATCTATTTCAACAATGCATTAAAACAATTTTCTGGTGTTCCTAACGCAAGGTTTTGATTGAAAAATGTAGTGCTTAAAAACCATAAGTATGTGACCATATGTTATAAACATCCCAGTAATTGTTTTTTTAAACATGCAGCCATATAAAGTAGAGGAAATGGATGAGGAAGAAAGTATGTACCAAACCTTTTAGGCTGTTTGGTACTAAATACCTAATTAGAATTGGAATTTTTGTGTGCTGCTTTTTCTCTATGAGATATTGGCGGAACATGTTGTACCTTCCATTTCCAATTTCTCCTCTTCATATTTTACAGGGACATTTACAGACTAACCCGTGAGGTTTTTGGACATTTTTAGTTGTTGTTTAAAAAAAAGCTGTCCATTTCTATCAAAAGGCACTAAGAAGTTATTAAAGTAGTAAATTAACAAAGATCTTGAGATTCCTTCATTGCAGGTATCTGTGATTTGGCAG
This sequence comes from Callaeas wilsoni, assembly GCA_013398955.1. Taxonomy (NCBI): domain Eukaryota; kingdom Metazoa; phylum Chordata; class Aves; order Passeriformes; family Callaeidae; genus Callaeas; species Callaeas wilsoni. The sequence goes on from VWPU01000408.1 coordinate 19,270, forward strand.
TGGAAAGACAAAGAAAATAATAGAAATTAGGGTAAACCAAGACTGAGTGATTTTGAGAAACATTGTATAAGAGGAAGATGGTGTGCTTCACGTTGGATAAAATAATGGGAGAAGTTATTCACCTGTTGAGATGCTGCTCAAATCTGTCTGCACTGAAACATCCACACCTCCAATGCTGTGTCCAGCTCTGGGCCCCGCAGGACAACAAGGACATGGAGGGGCTGGAGCGTGTCCCGGGAAGGGAACGGAGCTGGGGAAGGGGCTGGAGCCCCAGGAGCGGCTGAGGGAGCTGGGAAAGGGGCTCAGGCTGGAGAAAAGGAGGCTCAGGGGGGACCTTGTGGCTCTGCACAACTCCCGGACAGGAGGGGGCAGCCGGGGGAGTCGGGCTCTGCTCCCAGGGAACAGGGACAGGAGGAGAGGGAACGGCCTCGGGCTGGGCCAGGGGAGGCTCAGGATGGATATTGGGGAAAAGTTCTTCATGGAAAGGGCTGTCCAGGCCTGGCACAGCTGCCCAGGGCAGGAGTGAGTCCCCGTCCCTGTCCCTGTAGGGATTTAAAAGCAGTGTGGATGTGGCACTTGGGGACATGGGTCAGTGGTGGCCTGGGCACTGCTGGGGGAATGTTTGGACTCCATCTTGGAGGGCTTTTCCAACCTAAACAATTCTCTAATTCTAAATAATGTTGAAACGGGACTGTTTTCTACCTCTTCAGAGCCACATTTATTCCAAGTTGTGTCCATGTTACTGAAGCAAGTTAATCTCCTCAGTTTACAGATTATCTTCTTGGAGAGGTCTTGTGCCCCTGAGCGGCATTTCACAGTGTCATGCTGAGGGCAATTCTCCCGCTGGTGGCTGTTGTTAATATTACCTGTAATGTTACGCAACTGCTGCTGATTGGCAGTGTGGGTGGCCAGGAGACTGAATGATGGGATGAAGGAAAGGAGAATATTTTAAAGGGAATGAGTCAACCATATTAAAAGACAGTCTTGGTATGAAGTGAGTAAGAAAAAGGTTTGGAGAAGAAAAAATATTAATACAGACAGAAATTCAAAACCAAAAGTGACTTTTGAAGAAGGATTAGCTCCTCTCTGCTGCTCATATGAAGTATCACATGGAGCAAAATAAGCCACATATTGGAATCTGATTTCCTCATCACCTGGCCTGAAAACAGCATTAGAGAAATGTGGAAGGGAGAATTTACATTTTGTTTATCCTCATTAACAGCAGTGGATTCTTGTTCTCTGTGAAATATCTTTCTGAGAAACCTCTCAGAAAATGTAAAGAATGTGTTTAGAAAAAACAGAGATTTATAAGAGTCTGTTACTGGGGAAGAGAGAATCATGTAGACACCCTAATGTTTTTCACAGGTGTAATTGAAAAGATAAACTTTTAATTCCCTTTCATGTAATCAGCTGCGTATCTTAATTTTCTCATTTCTTTGTTGATTAGGAACTAAGTGAGTTGGGGGAATACATTGCACATTTCATATGCAAAATCAGCTTTTAAAATAGGAATTCTTCCATTGAATTGGTTAATTACAGAAACAATAACCCAGAATTTGGACAAAAAGTAGCAATTCTTAAAAATTTCTGAGTTGGAGGCAGAGAACTGGGGATGTTCAGCCTGGGGAAGAGAAGGCTCTGGGGAGACGAGCCTCTAATACATTGCCATTGTTTAATCCTCCTGTATTTGTTATCCCCAGCACTTTTGGGAGATGTCTGATTGCCTTCACTTCTCTGAAACAAAGTTGAGACACGTAAGATACCTTTTTTTTTTTTTTTTTTTCAATTGCCCTTCAGGTATATTACTGGAATGTGGTGGAGCTCTTCCAGAGCTGCTCTTGTTCATATTCAGGCTGGAGCCCAAGCTGGATGAGCTGTGGTCTGCTACTGAATGACATATTCTCCAAAAACACTGTGTTCTGATGTATTTTTCTGTTGCTATCAAGCTGGTACGGTGTGTACGGAGCCTGTTCCACTCCAGCATTTGTGTGTGTGCTAACCCAAACCCTTGACCTCAAAGATAATGTTGTCTAATAATAAAAAACAGCCGTCCTGTTCTAGAGAAAATAAGATGTATTGTAACATTGCAGGTTCGGTTTGTTTTATTCACTGCAATAGGACTCATTATCTGAAGTATATCTGTTCTCCCCAGATAAACTGAGGAGAAAATGGATGTTGCAGTTCCCAAAGGCAGGTCTTTCATCTGCTCACCAGCAGATAATTTGTGGCACTCACAGAGAAATCAGATGGCTTACTCAATGCAGCCAAAAAAAGTTATCTGAACGAATAATGACAGGTTTTCCCATTCCAACACTAATCTTCTAGATTTTGATAAACTGAGTCAATAGGAAGAGTCATGTTACATTCCCATGGGAAAAAGCTTCATGGAATTTTTCTGATACTTAAAATTATTTTTCTGCAATAAACTAGCCATCTTAACATGTGGTAAGTTGAGTTTGTTAGAAAACTTAGTGTAAGTTATAGGTAACCAGTTATAATCACAAACAGGATTTTGGTGAGGAAGCGTTGAGGGACTCTGGGATGGATGTACAACATACCCGGGTGCTTCGCTGTCTTTCAGCAGTTATCTCTCATCTTTTCCCTGTCTGTCACTGCTGTGCTTTATGAACCAGGCTACACAAAATTAACTTTGGTCCCAAAATAGACAAGACTTCATAAATATTTCAGGAAATTTTATTTAGTTGGATAATGCAGTTTTTACATATTTCTATCAAGAGCATTTTGCTTCAACGTTTGAGAAAATACCATCTGTTGCTCGTAGTTCATTTTGGAACAAGTGCCGGTGTACATCGACTTCTACAATTATTTTCTGTGAGTTTTGGGTTTTTCACATCTCAGTTAAAGGTTCGTTTTTTGGCATTCAGGCTGCGGCTGCTCTGTGCTTCCAGAACATTCAGCAGAGCAGTGGTCAGCAACTTCTGTGTTTATCAGAACTGATGCAGTGTCTTTGTGTCCAAATGTCTTTGAAAAATAAGATGGAATGTAGTGAAAAGAGATTTAATCTAAAAGTTACCCTATTTATTTGGTTTATTTGCTATCAGCTCACAGAAGGCTGTTTCTCATCTCCTTACAATTTCCATTTTGTTCAGCTTGAGAGAGCAGTTCTTGAAGTTTGTTAATGGAGCTTTTTCAGGCTCAGGTTAATCAAATAAATGATACTTTTACTGGAAGTGACTAGTTTTGAAGAATTGGTAAGGTAAGAGGAAGACAAAACCACTTTCTTATATTTTCTAATATTTTAGAAGAACTCATCTCTTTTATACTGCAGACCATTTCAAAGCTCAATAATGTGATTTTTCTGATAGGCTTCACACATCTTTGTTAAGCTATTCCCTTTAATTTTCAAAATATTTAACACCACTGAAAGAATGAATATAGTATGTGTGCTGAGTGGTGTCATAAAGAATTACTTCTTTGAGCATGCTGCTATCTTTTAATGTATAAAAGAAATAAAAGCGTTTTCCATGATTTGTCTTCAGCTCTGGTGTGAGATGATGGCTGTAAAGCAGCGTAATCCTGCTCTCAGCAGTTTGGGAATCTCGTGCCATAACCCCTGCTACCTGGCACCTGGCATTTTTTACCATGCACTGCTGCTCTTTAATACTGAACCATAATAAAAGCTTTCCTGTGTGCACACTGTCACCTTCTATATGAACAGCAACAGGTTAAATCAACCATTTTTGTAATTACTGTTTTTAAACATGCCTAATATTGTCATGAGGCAGTCAAGAGGGGTTTTTTTCTGTTTTGTGGGGATTTTTTCTGTTTTGTGTTACTCATCTGAGTTTCCCTTTGCAGTGATTTTTGGTGTTGGAGCAGAGCAGGAGTCTTTCTCTGTGGAAGCAGGGGCAAGATGTGGCCTTAGCAGTAACACCATTCCCTTGCCTCCTTGGCATTCCCCAAATTGTAATGATGGATGTGTCTGCTCTGCGAACCCCTTCTGACTTTCTTGTTGCTCCCACAGAAATTCCAGTAGCAATTTTCACCCCACGGGCAGGAATACAGAATCTTTGGGCTGCTGGATAGAGAAAAGCACTGACTTTTCCCACTGACATCCTGTGCATCATCAGGACCAGAAGATCTTTTGCTTGGATAGTATGGAAATTATGGAAACGCCATTCAGTCTTTCTTTGTACTGAGGACTTGGATTACACAGTCTTGCATGTGAAGTTTTTTCTCTTAGATAAGGTCAAAATTACTCAGATTGGTACTTTCAGTGGGAGAGAACAGTTCCAAGGCACGGATGGTTTTGCCGTGTCATAGCAGAGATGCTGAACCACAGATCTGATCAGAGAGGAACCAGAGGAGAAGTTATGAATTCAGCTTCCATGAAGTTGACAGCTTTAGTTAGGGATCGGTATATATTGTTTGTTTTGATACCTTCTCAATTAAAATTGCTTAGACACGGAACGTGGGTGTGCAAAACCATAGAATTGTAGGATCATTTGCTTTGGAAAAACCCTCTCGAGTTTGGTTGGAAAAGCCATTGAATCCAACCATTCCCCCAGCACTGCCAAGGCTACCGCTGACCCATGTCCCCAAGTGCCACATCCACACAGCTTTTAAATCCCTACAGGGATGGAGACGCTCAAGGCAGCCTGTATCAGGGCTGTACAGCCCTTTTATGAATGAAATTTTCCCCAATATCCAACCTGAGCCTCCCCTGGCACAGTTTGAGGCCGTTCCCTCTCCTCCTGTCCCTGTTCCCTGGGAGCAGAGCTCGACCCCCCCGGCTGCCCCCTCCTGTCCGGGCGTTGTGCAGAGCCACAAGGTCCCCCCTGAGCCTCCTTTTCTCCAGCCTGAGCCCCTTCCCCAGCTCCCTCAGCCGCTCCTGGGGCTCCAGCCCCTTCCCCAGCCCCGTTCCCTTCCCTGGACACGCTCCAGCCCCTCCATGTCCTTGTTGTCATGAGGGGCCCAGAGCTGTCCCCAGGATCGGAGTAATCTGTAACACTGAGTGATTTTCTCGAGTGACAGCAGGTGGTTCATAGGAAATATGCTAATTGATGTACATATACTTTTGCAGAGAGTGTCACAGTTGTTACTGCTAAGCGTAATATCACGGATGAAGAAAAGTTTTGATAATATAGTCAGAGATGATGCTGGGGTGATCGGGAACTGGTGGATAAATTATGTTCTTGTAACTGTGGTGTATGGTATGTAGTAAAGTTTAGCCGGTATGAAGGAAAAATGGGAAGAAAACTGTTTGGTTTAAGCTGCTAATTGGTGTTTTTTTCTGGCTATTTGCAAGATTTAATGTTTTGCAATCTTATTCCTCTTCATTATAAAAAGAAGAGTTTCTGTAGTTCAGCTAACATCACATAGGATAAAAAAGAACAAGAACCCATTCCAAAGAAGCATTAAAGGTACGGTAAGGGTGCTTAAATCTGGAACTTAAGGGTTCTCAACTAGGAACTGAAACACAAACGTGGATGCCTGTGTAGGCACTGTATCTTCCTACAAAACTGTTGAATTGGTCCCTTTTTGGAGAACCACTTAGTTTCTTCAAAGAGGGTCATCAGAAATCATCTTTAAGGTATGCTTTAAGGTCTACAGATTTCATTAAGTACTATTTACATTGCTATTAATATTACTGTTAGATTTAATGCATAAATTGGAAACTGTCTTATGTATGACCTGCCATGCTCCTGACGGGAGCCTACAAGGAAGTGGGAAGGGACTTTTTACAAGAGAGTGGAGTGATAGGACAAGGGGGAGTGGGTTCCCAGTGCCAGAGGGCAGGGTTAGATGGGATATTGGGAAGGAATTCCTGGCTGTGAGGGTGCTGAGGCCCTGGCACAGGTTTCCCAGAGCAGCTGTGGCAGCCTCTGGATCCCTGGAAGTGTCCAAGGCCAGGTTGAACACTGGGGCTTGGAGCATCCTGGGATAGTGGAAGGTGTCCCATGGCAGAAGGGGTGGAACAAGATGGTCTCTAAGGTCCCTTCCAACCCAAACCATCCTGTGATGGTTATCATTCCATGATGATTACCAAAGTTTCAGTTCTTGCAGCACTTATTGCTGTGTAACTTCTCCAAACAGTTTTGCTGGTGACATTTTGCAGCTAAGCTGAATGTGTAGGGCTGGAATCGGAAACTTTTTCACTTGAGGAATGTCTTTAAAGTCCTTGAACTCTCCTCAAGGTAGATCGGTTCTGTTAATTAAAGCCTTATCGTGATAATCTATTTACCTTTGTATTGGTGGAGTTGGGGTTGCATATGGGACTTGTTCTTGCTTGTTCTACCATTCAAACTAAACAAATCTTCCCATACCTCTAGGGAATACTGCTCAGTTTCATGGAGAAATGGAGAAATCTTCATTTCCTTTCAACAGCAAAAAAACCTCGTTAGTATTGCAAGCACAGTATGACAAAATACAAATTCACAGTTTCAATTTTCTTAGTAGGAATGTTGTCATCTTCTACTAGCAGTTGCTTCCCAGGTTTTGTGGGATCTTACACAGTGATTGGGTTCAGTTTTACTAAATACTGTTTGCATTTTGTTGTCATTGTTGTGTGTGGTTTGGAAGCACTGTCTTGGGAGTGTTTGAGTCCCCAGCTGGTGACTGTCAGGTATTTTGTGCATTGTGGTGGATCCCCTTATGATGGAGCTTCTTGGTGGGCTTAGACCAGCCTCTGAAGCTTGACCCTGAGTAGATGTCTTCTAGAGTAATTTACTTTTTCTAAGCTAATTGGGGTGAAAATCAGTTTATTTGATTTGATTTATGCGGCAGCTTGGACCAGCCTGGTCTAGTGGAAGGTTTCCCTGACAATGAACCTTCCAAACCAAACCATTTTGGGATTCTGTGATTCTGGGAATTGTAAAATCCTCAGTAAACAGGTAAAAAGGACACAGGGCTATGACGGCGAAGCATCACCAAGGATCAGTAAAGCACTAATCTGGGCAATTTTATAGTGATTTTTGATTGATTCTGGGGCCTGACTTTGAGGGAGGTGGAGGATAAGTTAAAATATTTCAAAGTGAAGTGTTTTAGGATTGGAATTTCAAAGACAGGAAGGCATGGATGGAAGAAGAGTTGAAGGTGAAGGCGTGACCAGGAGATGAGCTGTGGATTAGCTGTAGATCCGCTGGATAATAAACACAGTAAGGTGAAGTCATGTAAGAAGTACCAATGAAGCATCAGCACCTTCCCTGGGGTATATTCGTGTCCTCAGAAATGGCTTGTTATTTCCTGGGCCAGTTCAAGTCAGGAAAGCCGGGTTTTGGAGCATCAAAGCAGTTGGGCTTTCTGCCTTGGCAGGTGTCCTGTGGTGTGTTTTCCCTCAAGCAGACTGCACCTGAGCCTTTTCCTCTGGGACAGGGCACACACCACAGCATTTCCTCGGCCTTGTCGTGGGCTGTGCTGGGTGTTGGCATTGGGACACAGGCTGGAAGTGCCGTGTTCCTCGTGGGAAGTGTGTTCCTGCATGGGCTGGCTCGGCGTGGCTGAAAACCTGCACTCTCAGCTCGCCTGTTACTCGGGAAGGCAGAGAAGGAATGTCAGGATGGACAGTTTATTTAGCAAAGTGTCTGGCAACAAACTCTGCTCCGGTGTGACAGCTCTGCTTTCATTTCTAAGCAGTGATCAGAGATGCCAGGGTTAATTCTTGAGGTTATAATCACTATAGGCCCTGCATTTTTTCACATAATACCTACTTTACCAAAAGTTGCCTGAGTTTGACATAGAACAGCCAAAGAGTATTGCCAGTAAAAGAGATAAAGATAAGATTCTGGTCACCAAAGGCTTGGCTTTGAAGTTGCTTTGCTCACTGAGGGTAAGAACAGCTTTCTTTTGAGCTTCCTTCATTCCCCTCCGTTCTTCCACTCCTTTGGCAGAGTGAGTTTATTTTGTTGAAGGTTTTATTTTCTGCTGAAAGTGCAGGAAATTCACACAGCTCTCTTGGAAGCTCCCCAAAGCTAATACAAACAAGATACATATGCTTCTCTTAAACTAACTAAAAATAAAGTAAATTATTTGAAAATATTTAACTATAGATATTCCCCTATAAAGACAAAAGAGAAATTTACATCGTTATAATTGTGGATGCTGATAAATTATGTTATCAAGGTGAAATTCCCTGGAAGATCTATTGTCTATTCCTCACAAAAGATTGAAGAGTACCACCCTGAAATCTGGAATAGCTGTGTTACAGACGGGAGAAGTAACTGAATGTCCAAAAGCATAATTCATTGAAGTATTCTTTAGCATGTACAAAGCTAGATTAAAAAAAAAAAAAGCGATGTAAAATGAACTGAAGCTGTCTGTTCAGCTATACTTTGTGTGGCTGCAGCTTATGGATCTGGAACAATTTACCAGATTTTTCCTGCTGGTTTCTCCCTGGTAATAAAAATGGTAGAACTTGTCCGTTTGGGGTTAATTTGGCATTCTTAGTCCTTTTGATATCTGTTAACTGTGCAGGGTATGTATGCTTTTTTTTCCCACTGCTGACAAAATTGCCTTTATAGTCATATCTGCGTCATGAAGGAAGTAGTTGTTTATGGCTATAATTTTTTATAATTTGTGTTCGCAAATTGTTGAATCTCACTGAAAATATTACAGATGAAGAGCTGTAATCAGTTGTCGTGGACGGGGGCTCAGCATGGAGAACAGCCATAATTACGGTTCCATGTGCAGCCTCCACCCTCACCTTTTCTCCATCTATTCCTACATCCGTATGAGGCCTTCAGCCTCAGCTCTGAAGATGATGGGTTGTTCCACAGTGTGGATGCAGCAACACACACATGGTGCAGCCCTCCCTGATATTCCAGTGCCTAAAGGGGCTCCAGGAAAGCTGGCGGGGGACTGGGACAAGGCATGCAGGGACAGGACACAGGGAATGGCTTCCCACTGCCAGAGGGCAGGGTTAGATGGGATATTGGGAAGGAATTCCTGTCTGTGATGGTGGTGAGGCCCTGGCACAGGGTGCCCAGGGAAGTTGTGGCTGCCCCTGATCCCTGGAAGTGTCCAAGGCCAGGTTGGATGGGGCTTGGAGCCACCTGGGCTAGTGGAAGGTGTCCCTGCCCATGGCAGGGGGTGGAACAAGAAGCGCTTTAAGGTCCCTTCCCACCCAAACCATCCTGGGATTCTCTGAGTTGCAAAGAGAGGCAAAGGGAGCAGCTGTCCTTAAGGGGTCACGCAGAACCAGCAGGGAGAGTGGTGAGTCTGAGATAGTTTTCCTTCTGCAAATCATGGAGTTCCTGGGAAGGAAACTATTACATCATGTCCAGATGTTTTAAGTAGCTGGTTCACAGCTTTTGCACACTGTGTGCGCTCCTGGCTCCGCTGGAGAGGGACCAGCGGTGTCGGTCAGAGTGAGCTAAAGCCACCAAGCTTTGACACAAAGCAACTTGAACTTTTGAAAATTCAAATGTCAAAGCATTTTATTACTGGCAGCAAGTTCCCACTCACTAAAAGCCATTCATTGTCATAAGCAGTTAAGATCAGAATGGTGTTTGGACATGTTTTTTTTGTCAGCCTGCATTTCCATCAAGTATTTCTTTTGCAATTACATGTGACATTTCCACTTTATTTCATCAGGTTTTTTTGAATTAAGACTTCAGCACAGTGTGCCTTTTCCTGTTGTTTTCTTTTACCCTATTTACATTGTGCAGTTGTAGCATACTCCCTTCCCAATCCCTGCTCAGGTTTTGCTTTTTTTAGGCAGATAAGCTTCTTCCTGCTTATTGTGCTAAGTGTATAATTAGGAGTTATTTAGCTGAAAATATAATTTGGCTGGAAAATTGCTGTGATGTGAATGCACAGTGAGAAATGCAGCTTTTTTTAGTGCACACCAGTGACCTGGGTGTCTGTACCCATTGTCATATGCTGCATAACACCATTCATATGGATCTTGCCACAAAGGAAAAGTTGCTCTGTTAGATATCCAATTTGTAAAAAAGTTAGAAAGTAGACCTCTTAGGCTTACAATTATTCATTACTTTGGATTGGGGTTTACTGTACACCCAGATAAAAGGGAGGAAAACCAAATCATTGCATTTAAGTGAATTTCAGCTTGCAATGAAGAAATATATAATCATATCTGTAATATATAGTCTGAAGGATGTAATTGTCATGTGGACATGATACAAGACTTAAGTTTGTTCACTAGCGCTTCTTAGAAGCATGGAATAGAATCCCAGAATGGTTTGGACTGGAAGGAGTTTTAGAACTCATCTTGTTTCACCCCTGCCATGGGCAGGGACACCTTCCACTACCCCAGGTTGCTCCAAGCCCCATCCAACCTGGCCTTGGACACTTCCATGGATGGAGCAGCCACCGCTGCTCAGAGAAACCTGTGCCAGCTGTGGCTGAGTGTGCAGCATGTCTTCTTGGGTTAATGATCAGAAAAGCAAAATATCGTTAAGAAATCTGTCGCCATCCCTGCTGTGCAATACCCTGGGTACCACCCTGAAAAAGGGCAGTGCATGACTTCCAGCCTGGACCCAGGACTGAAGGTCAAAAGATGGGCTGGGCTAATCAAGGGGCTGATGTCATCATAAAAAACAGACCCATGTCCACCGTTGCTTATTGATGCCATTTCATAGCATCACAAGTCACTAAAAGTCTGATTTTTCAACCAGCTATTCTTCTTGGTATAAACTAACTTTGGTGGAAAGAAAACAGAAAGTTGAATAATTTCGTCTGTTTATATTAGACAGTACAAACCACGAGGGATGGTTATGCAACATTAAGCTGAATTACACAAGACATGCCTCCCTTTATCTCCTCAGAACAGGTAACATTTAGAGGCTGGAGATTTGCATTCATTCGTAATAGAACTTTTTAAATCAGTTTTTTATCGTCACAATAATTAAAATAAATTCCATGTCAAAATGAATTAAAAGGATGAGCACTCAGGATGTTCCATTGTGGGAACCAGAAGATAGGGCACCATAAATTAAACAGGTTTTTGGTGACACTAAATTTTTGCGTCCTCTGCTGACAGTGATTTGTTTTTTGACGGGTAAATATGACTGTAAGGAACTGAACTGTGAGCAAATGCCTGGGGTTTCGTGGTTAGGCTACTTGACTTCTCTTGATATTTAAAAGCCATATACTTTTCAAGTGGTTTTACACATCAGGATGTAAGTATTGAATTCTGTGGAAGTGTTTGCCCAGGAGGATACCATGCTAATTATTAATTGTATTGCAGTAAAGAAAGAAACAATATTCCAGGATGGTCAGATCCAGCAACACCCAGCTCTGCCCGTCGTTTGCCTTGGCTTTGAACTTTTGTGTGTTCCTTGATAGTGTTTATCAAACTCAAATTGTTTTTCCCCAGATAATGTTCTCATTCATCATGTTTTTCCCTGCATCCTCTCAGCTTATTTCCAGTCTCTTTTCTCTGGCGTGATTACTTGTTTTTTCCTTTTAACAAAAGACTACCCAGACATGTACCTGGCTCTCTTTTAGCTGTCACTGCCTGGTTTATTCCTTGTGCATCTAGAACATGACCAAACATCTGTCTTTTTGCCTTACAAGTTCGTATTTTTGCAAAAAAAAGCACCACATTTAATTTCTCTCCTGAGAAGGAACATGAGGTGACTACCTGGAATTACCCAGAGTAACGTGAGGGCTGTGCCTACATTCCCGTCCCCTTTGCAGGCATGATTTCTGTTTCACAGAGTTGGTACCAAGCTTTTAGCTTCCACTTTTCTTTTTAATGATGGTTATAATTATTTCTATGGGAATAAACCAAAAAAATACGTGAGGGAGGACTGGTACACATCGGTGTTGACAGAGGCAGTATCTGAGCCCTGTTTCGTAAAGGAATATTGTAGTAATTTTAAATGTGAGTGTCACACTGAATTTGTCAATTGTGAGCAACAGGAAACTTTTAACTCCTCTCCCTTAAATGTACTGTTCAATAGATTGAAGCATTTCTACGTTTCACAAATCAATATTTGACTTTTCTTTTCATATAACAGTTAATCCAGTAAAAAAAAAAAATGGTTTTACAAAGCTGCTGAGGATGATATGTTAGTCCTTGCCTTGGCCACACACATTGTGTTTCAGCTGTGTTCAGCTGCTCTGAAAGTAATACGCAAGGTGATAAACTGCAACAACAAAATCTAAATGTAACTTTATTTATACCTGTCTTGATGCTGTGTCTGGATGCAGTGGGTCTCTAGCTTGATACTGATGATGCAGGGCAACAAAACCACATTGCATTTTATCAGCATTTCTCCACTGTCTCATCCAAAAGCTGTCCTTGGATTTGTACTTGTTTTTTCCTTTGTTTTGAAAACTTTTAAACCCTTAGGAATGATTCAATCTCTAATTATAGGAGCGGACAGTTCTCCTGATAATGTATGTATAGTACAGGGATTCAGTGCCACTTCTCTGTCTTTTATGGACATCGTTCTTCTTATAAATTCTTTTTTGTGTAGTCAGTTGTGAGTAAAAATCTTCACTGTATCTCCTACTTTCCTTCATGGGGGTCCCAGATTCTTCACCTGGAATGTGGTAGCTGAAATACGGATGGTTGATTCTGTCCATCATCTCTTAAAAATGTTAAATTTAATTACTCTGCAATAAGCTCTGAACCTTTTCATTGTTTGAAGCGGACCACTAGCAGAATTTCCAGCCTGTTGGAAGATGGTTAGCAATGCTTTCTGTTTCAATTAGCTGTATGCCTGGAGTTTAAGCTGAACACCTTTTATTATAAAACATTTAGTTTTTGAAAAGCAGTTGTGTGGTTTGTTACCTTTCTGGTAACTGGATAGATCTCACTTGATTCTGAATCATCATATTTCTGTGAAAGTCATGTAGTCTGTATTTTAGGCTAGTGTCTCGGTCATTAGCTCACCCTGCTGCATTGGGGGCAGAATTATGCCAGTGCTCAGAGCTTCTAAAAATGCGCCATAATACAGCATATTCTGCAGTAAATCTGAGTTGATAGGCAAGCACCACTTCCCAGGTGAGTTAGGTCTAGGTTTTTCTTCAGATCTCAGCTGAAGCAGTTATTTCTATTTTTGTCTGATATTTTCCATTACATACCCTTCACAACACCTACCTGGGATGCTGTTTCATAGCACAATAACTAGGTAACTACATGCAGGGGAACCACCTGTGTTTTGAAAGTAAAGATTATTTCTGTCATAGAAGAATGTGATCCCATTGACAGTAATCAGCTTTGTAAGGGTTTCTGCCATCATTGTTAGCTACACTACAATGCTAATTTAGGTGGCAAAGTCATTAAAAAATAGGAGATACATTCAGAAAAAAATCTGTAACCCCCACAGTCAGGCATCATAGCTAAAGAAGGAATTTTACTGGAAAGCGTGTACGAGATATTCCTCTTCAAACAAGAGCTTCAAAAAGCTTCCACTTAAATCTCCCGTGTACCGGTAGAAGACAAATGTTGAGGATAACCAGACTGAAGTGTGGGAATAAGGATGGGATCTTAATTCTACATGGTCTTCAGTGTCACAAAAGAGATGGAGGAGCAGATTAGGGGAATGGTGCTGCCTTCTGCAGAGCCACATCTAGGAGAGGGACTTGGGACAAAGGACGGAGAGATGGGACAAAGGGGAATGGCTTCCCACTGCTAGAGAGCAGGGATATGTGGGATATTGGGAAGGAATTCCTGGCTATGAAGGTGGTGAGGCCCTGGCACAGGTTTCCCAAAGCAGCTGGGGCTGCCCCTGGATCCCTGGAAGCGTCCAAGGCCAGGCTGGACAGGGCTTGGAGCACCCTGGGATAGTGGAAGGTGTCCCTGCCCATGGCTGGGGTGGAACTGGATGAGCTTTAAGGTCCCTTCCAACCCAAACCATTCTGGGATTCTGTGACCTACACTTCTAGGAAGAAATGCACCTTGCTTTCCATTGAAAGCAGACAGAGCAAAGTGGTAGCAAAGAATTTTGCTCTTTATGAGTCTAAACAAGATAATGAAAATTCCTGTGTTCTCTTCTGCCTTGGTGAGAGCATACATCTGCCACATGACAATTCCTACAGTGCTACTTAACAGTAGAAAATAACTGTGTGCAGATTGAATGACAGCCCAACAAAATGCTCTTGTAAGTACAGCCTTGTTATGAAGAATTTAAGTGCCTTGTGATAACTCAGAAAATGAGTTATCAGAAAATGGGGAGTCGACAAAAGGAAATGTTGGTTTCATTGTTCATACCCAGCAGAAAAGCTCAAGCTGGTTTAGTATGGTTCACGTTCTTGCCAGACCTGTAAAGTCTCACAGTCCAGTGTTTGATGTGATGGGGAGAACCTAATGATACAAACAAGGTAGAATTGCCCTTTTTTGCCCTATTCCAAAGTAGGACAGAGAGCTCTGCAGTCTGAATAACCCTATTGGAGATGTCCTGATGTGGGGCTCAAGGAGGGAAATCCAGGCAGCTGGCAGAAGTTCACATGCCAGCTTGTTCAGCTTAGGAAGTTTGAGTTTCAGAATCATCAGGAATGATTTGTCAAATGCACTGACAAAATGAAAAGCTCTACAAGTTTGTCTTAGTGTGAAGGCTTAGTGCGCTACAAAAGGAGATTCCTCTTTTCATTTATTACAAGTGTTCTTCAATGCCAAGAAAATAATTTTAAAAAATAGTCAAAGAGGAAACGTCTGGTAACAGTGACAGATGTTCAAGTTGCAGTGGTGTTTGATCCAGTCAGTTTTCCTTCTCCTGCCTTTGCTTTTCTTTTTCACCCACTGTTTTTTATTTCTCTGTTATTTTTTCTCTCTTTCCCCTATCTCTCCTTCCTGCATAGGGGCTCAACAGGAAATGTAATAAATTAATTATATGCTGAAGTGCTTTTACTTAGAATAGGAAGAGTTGAAAAGACTGTGTTCACTTCACCCTTAGTGAATTTGGCTGATTACAATATGGTAATGCTTTATGTCATGGCTCCTGTTGGGAGAATCAAGCTATGAGGCTGAGTACTAATATGATGCATTTCAATTAAAATTGTGGTGATTACTGGAGAAAACAGATTCCTTTCCAGACACATGGATGCCAGATTTGCCCACCGTAGAGACATTAACCAGCTAATAGCTTTATAAGTAATAATTACCTGTGCACTGCCTTTATTACTCAATATTTTACAATGGAAAAGGGCATGCTGACCTTTTACTGCTTTCTTACAGGCACAAGACCTGAATGTGATCGAGGAGGTGATCCGAATGATGCTGGAGATCATCAACTCCTGCCTGACCAACTCCCTCCATCACAACCCCAACCTGGTGTACGCGCTGCTCTACAAGCGGGATCTGTTCGAGCAGTTTCGAACTCACCCTTCCTTCCAGGACATCATGCAAAATATAGACCTGGTGAGTGACAGGTGACTTCAAAGACGGTTATGCTTGGTTATGTGATCTCTTTCTACTCTTGTGAGGTGGAAAATATTTATCACCTCTTATCAGTTTGTTTTAAAACGTTGAATTTTTCTTGCCTGTTTTCTGGGCCTGCAGTGTGATGACTTCTGGGCAGCATAGTAACACCAAGTGGTTTGGGTTGGAAGGGACCTTAAAGATCATTTAATTGCAACCCTATAATTTCTTTAACAACCGTTTCCCACATCTAACTCAGGAGGATCAGAGGGATTTTGAGATGCTTCTGGTAAGGAATTCCCAAGCTCTGACACATCTTTCACCCCTCAAAGGGAGGACAACGTCAGCTTCTCTTGACTGCCCCTTGTTAGAAACCTGCCTTTCAGGGGAGGAAAAGCTAATTTTCGTTATCAAACAGTCCTTTTTCTTTTCTCTTACTCCTATCACCAGCCTATTAATGATTAAAGGGAATTATTTTTAAATAACTAAAGAGCAGGCATTCAGCTTCCTTATTCCCTGGCTGTATCTGAATGTGTGTTGTTTTTTCCTGCCAAGTGTTTTCTTCACAGCAACCTTCCCCTTGTGAAAGGAAACATTTTAGAAGAAAACAGAAGAAAATAGCTGTGGATGAGAAGCTGTTACCAGTGTGACTCTCTGTGGAGTGTGACTCTCTGTGGAGTATGACTTTGGGAAACAGTTGTTAATTATTTCTGCATCTGATAGTAGTTTTAATGTTCATATGGAGAGCCTGAGCTTCTGCTAGAAAAATTTTAAGCATTACAAATGTTTCTCTGTCTTCTAGTCAATATTTGCAGAGCTGAGCAATATTTGAAGCCATACTATGATCACTGGGTGCAAAATACTGGAAGGGAGGGCTGAGCAGGGTGCTAAGTCTCTGGATTCAGTGAATAACACATTATTATGTCTAATAATCTGCAGAATTTCTGGTTTGATTTGCTTTTAATTACAAGAGATTGACAGATACCTGATCGCCCGTAAAAGAAAGTAATTTTAAATGTTGAACTGAAATCCTGCTCTATACCTATTCCTTCCTCTTCTGTTCTCACTGCACGTTTTCTGGTCATGCAAGAGTGTGGGGAGTGGAGGACTTGAAGCTCAAAACTCTCCAAACTCTCAGCAGCTGCAGACTACAGGCAGCTTGATACTGTCTGCATGGCTAGAACAAGATGTCTTCAAGTTGTGTAAAGAGGATATGGTGCGCTGAAGATAACAGCTGTCTACATTCCTGACTGAGATAGGGACCTTCTCTGGTTACTTGCCCACATCCAGGATAACTGGTGCTGGCCAGATCCTTCTGCTTGCAGCCCTGTGCCTCCCACAGACGGCAGCGTGTCCTTTCCTTTGTAACAGTTAAATGTAGGTTTTCCTCAACAATTTAAACAATTCCTCCCCAAAACTATTTAATACTGGGTTACAGCATAATGCCAGTTACATTCAGAAACTATTTAAAGCTTTCCAAGGGAGCATGTTGAATTTTTAAATAGCTCCTTTGTTAGAGAAGCGAGGACGTCAAAAAAAGAATTTTTAAATTTTTTTTTTTTTTAATGTACCTGTCACCATCTGGCAAGTGGTAAGCGCTGTCAGGCTTGTAGATCTGAATAAAAGATGAGATTCATCTGACTCCTCGTCTACCCTGTCACGTCCTGCACTTCATAGACAGTATTGGCAGCACCTTACAGAACCAGTCTTTGTCTTGTGTGCTGCAGCCAGAATGTTCCAAGCGGTCTTGCTGTCCCTTGAAACAGTGGCAAATCGTGTTTGTTCTACTGTACACATTGCAGGGAGCTTGTCTGGGAACCATGTGGGCAGGATCTGAGAAGAACCAAAATGAGTTTCTGTCTCCAAGAACTTACCAGACTTTTCTCTGCAGTAGTGGAGCTGGGAGCTCCATCCTCACAGCTGTATGGGACACTGTGGATGTCTGAAATGTAGCTGTTTTCTAAAAGGAGTCAGAAAAAAAACCTTTAAAGATTTGGCTCAATAAATTTCTAAACTGTGTGTTGCTAGAAGCTGGGAGGATATACTCATGGGAAGGATCTCCCTATTCTTGACCTGCTCTTATATTCTTATTTTAGCATCCATCCCAGCCTGCTTTCAGACAGAGTAATGAGCTGGCCAGGCTTTTCATGTGACCATGGCTGGTTATGCAGAAGAGGATGGATCCACCAACTTCCCGAGTACTGGGGAGCTGTGTTGGGTTTCAGGCTGTTGTGATCAATGGAATTTTGTGGACCAAATTGTGTAAATTGTAGATGGAAATGGTAAATGTTGCAACTTTTGGTAATGCAAGAGTGGTCAAAAATTACCTTTCTGAAGCTCCCCAAGTATGTCTGCAGGGGCTCTGCCATGTGCTGACTCCCTCTCTTGATACTTTCTCTGGTCATGAACAGGAAAGTTTGGATTATCTGCACCCATGCTGCAGTGGAACCAGGAGTGAAATTTTTGACAACGGCATTTAGTGCCAGGACAAGGGGGAATGGCTTCCCACTGCCAGAGGGCAGGGATAGATGGGATATTGGGAAGGAATTCTTGGCTGTGAGGGTGGTGAGGCCATGGCACAGGTTTTCTCCAGAACTTGTGGCTGCCCCATCCCTGGAAATGTTCAAGGCCAGGTTGGGTGAGGCTTGCAGCAACCTGGTCTAGTGGAAGGTGCATTGGGTTTGGACTATATGGCCTTTGAAGGTCCCTTCCAACCCAAACCATTCTGGGATTCCACGATTCCAATAGTCAGATAGCTCTAGAGATTCACGTGAGCAGTAGGTGCCTGTTACGCACTGTGTCACTCTGACATCCCTCTGCTCCAGCAAATTCTGCCCGCCAGTCCATGAAAGATTCTCCGACTGTAAACTGTAGTCCAGATTTGTATTTCATAGAGAAATACTAACAGACAGTGTGATAATGCTGTGTTTAATGCTGCAGAAATCAGACTAAAATAGAGAGCATGTAAAGTCTGTAATGAGTTTTGGACACCAGAACAGTTGCCAGTTTGCCTTGTCAAGAATGTATAAAATAGATATGACATATAAAGACTTAAATGCTTATTATTTTTACTTTGTTGCACATAATGTACTTGTCAACCAAAAGGAAGCATGGAAGAGGTGAAAAGGCTAAAAAAATTGATGAAGGATTAATTGAAGAATGTACTGGGGATGCAATAATGAGTGCAAATAGAAAAAGGCATCTGCTGCAATTCTGTATACAAGCAAAGAATAACCCAGAGGTGTCCTCTAAGCCTACTCACACTGGTGACATCTTAGCTGGATTACTCTGGGTTTAGAATCTCAGAATCATTTAGGTTGAAAAAGACTTTCAAGACCATGGAGTCCAACCATTCCTCAGCACTGTCCAGGCCACCACTGACCCATGTCCCCAAGTGCCACATCCACACAGCTTTTAAGTCCCTCCAGGGATGGGGACTCCACCACTGCCCTGGGCAGCTGTGCCAGGGCTGGACAGCCCTTCCCATGAAGGAATTTTCCATAATATCAAACCTGAGCCTCCCCTGGCCCCGCCTGAGGCCGTTCCCTCTCCTCCTGTCCCTGTTCCCTCGGAGCAGAGCCCGACCCCCCCGGCTGCCCCCTCCTGTCAGGGAGTTGTGCAGAGCCACAAGGTCCCCCCTCAGCCTCCTTTTCTCCAGCCTGAGCCCCTTCCCCAGCTCCCTCAGCCGCTCCTGGGGCTCCAGCCCCTTCCCCAGCTCCGTTCCCTTCCCTGGACACGCTCCAGCCCCTCTCTCTTGTCCCGAGGGGTCCAGAGCTGTCCCCAGCACTGGAGGTGCCTCAGCAGTGCTGGCACAGGGGACGGGCCCTGCCCTGGGGCTGTGGCCACCCCATGGCACTGTTGCCCA
Organism: Callaeas wilsoni; assembly: GCA_013398955.1. Classification (NCBI taxonomy): domain Eukaryota; kingdom Metazoa; phylum Chordata; class Aves; order Passeriformes; family Callaeidae; genus Callaeas; species Callaeas wilsoni. The sequence continues at coordinate 38,424 of VWPU01000408.1, forward strand.
TCTGGGCACACCTGGGCTCACACTCAGCTGGCACCATAAAAGAAATTCCAGGTAGAAATAAGAGCTGTATAAAACAGAACCTCTGAAGGTGCTGATTTGCCAAAGGAAGGCTAAAATGATGTGGTATTTTTCAAATAAAATGCTGCTGTGAAGGGAAATGGAATAATCTCTTTCACATACTTGTGGGTTCACAGGTCATAAGGAAAGACTTTCCCGAGGTTAGTAATAACCTAGCACTGTGGTAGGTTTTCAGGGATTTCAGCATTGGAGACCTCTGGATAGCAGAGGTTTGGGAGCGTGGCACTGGGGCGGAGGACAGATCAACACAGGTCTGTGGGCACAGGTAGATGTGGGGGTGCCTCTGCAGCCCCAGCAGAGCAGGAATTGCCCAGGTTACCTTCAGTACAGATCTGGCCACAGTAATTCTGGGCTGTTCCTCAGGATTTGAACCATTCAGTTTACTCTAGAGATAGCACGTAATCTCTGTACTTCATCACTGAGGCAAAACCAGGTGATTGTATAAGGGTTATCAGTGTATCGACCACTTTTTATTGAAAACTACTTACTTGCCTCTGTGGTTTTATAAATAATCTAAAAATCACCATTGCCAGCTGATTGGGAACATATGGGAACCATTAATGCTGTACAGAAGAAACTGAAATCAAAATACCTTCTGCTTCCTATTACTTTACTTTTCATTTTAGAAAGCCATTTTAGTAGGAGATAGTGCATCTTGTTTGGCTAAAATGGGATATTCTTCTTCTGGATGGTGAACAAAGAGGAATGCTATGGTTCCTCTTCTGGCCTTGTGCAGAAATATTTCAGCTGGGAGCTGTCTATATGCCTCCACTTCAGAGGTGGTCTATAATTGGGTCAGCCACCTCAGATATGTTAGGAATTTGGTGGAGACTCTTCGCTTATCATTCCTAAAGATGCATTTGGTTCATGGCCACGGTGAGAACTCCTTGGCTTTCACTGCTCTCATATTTCCTACGAGCGAGCAACTGATACCAGGTGGCGGAACAGGCCTAACTAGGAGCTGCTAGAATTTTGTTTGCAAAATAGTCTGATAGACATCAGGAGGCTGAGAGCAATGGCTTAGTGGTGCAGAGGACTCAATTGGTGCAATTTCCTACAAGGAATTTAATTTTTCAAAGACATTTTCCTGCTAGATTTTAAAATCAGTCAAGTTGGCTTCGCTCTGGCATAGCAACCCCTATTGTAAGACCTGCAGGACTTAAGAACTAAGTTTTCATGGCTTTCCTTAAAATGACCTTAGAAAAACCTTGATCCTGCTGATTACGAGAGCCTGGCTAAATACTCGAAGGATTTGGGGTTTTGGTGAGTTTGGATTGGGTTTTTTTGATTGTCATTTGTTTGCTTTGGGGGGGTCTTTTTGCCTGTTTTTTTTCTCCTCACTCCTACACCCTAGGAGTGGAGAGAAGAATACCTGGAAAAGCTCCTGTGTCCTTGAACATGCTCCTCATTTCAAGGTGATTCTGAAAAATACAGTACTTCAAGTTTGCTGATTACCCTCTTGTGTTTCTCCTGCTCGTAAATCACCTGAAACTGTTTCACCCCTTCTTAAATCAGCGAGGGTTGGCTTTGCGTCCCGTTTGCTCCAGGTATGACTACTGGATACCAAATGTAGCTGTGATTTATGTTTCCCTACAGAAGCTACTTAGCTGAAGTGCTAATCCTGTGGTACTTTACAATGAGAGGTTTGTTTTCTTTTTTTCTTCTCCATTCAGTGTGCCATCAATACACCATATTACTCTCACAGCGGTGAACGTTGCTGGAAATAAAATAGTGAAAGTGTTTCTTTCAATCACTTTCCAAGAGGAAAAAAAGTGACCAAAACAGTGATCAAAACTTAATCATTTTGTGCCAAGTGATTTTTTCTTCTGTCTTGCAGAACTGACCTTTGCAGTTGCAGGCAGAGGAGGCAGAAACGTGTTGTACTGTTATTTTTAGCTGGAGGAGAAGGAGAGGAGCTGTCATGTTCGTTAGACGGTGGCATTGCCTGGGCTGCTGCAGGCCTCACAGCACTTCAGCATCTGCTGACAGAATCCAAGAGGAGAAAACATCTTGCCCTTGATAGCTCTGCTCTTGGCATGCTGTAAAGGGAAATATTTTGTTACTTCAGCCTTGCAGCCCAATTGAAAACAATAGTTGGGTGAAATAACAGACACTGTGGTTGTTCCCTCACAATCTCGAAAATAATCTCCAAAACCTAAAATATTGCCTTTAAATGAAAAATGTTTCTAAATCATTCTAATCTTGTAGTACTTTTAATCTTTGGCAGTACCTTATAAGTTTACTATTTAGAAAACAAGAGGAGAAAGTATAAGTTTCTCATGGAAAATTGATCTCTAGGAAGAAATTCTTTGCTGCGGGGGTGGTGAGGCCCTGGCAAATGTTTCCCAGAGAAGCTGTGGCTACCCCATCCCTGGAAGTGTCCCAGGCCAGGTTGGACAGGGCTCGGAGCAACCTGGGATAGTGGAAGATGTCCCTGCACAAGGCAGGGATGCCACTGGAGGAGCTTCAAGGTCCCCTCCCAGCCAAACCATTCCATGAGTCTAGGATTAAAACCAGTTTTGGAAATGGCTATAGAAAACAGTTTTTGTGTAGAAATTTTAATGGTATTTTAACACAAACCCTGGCAATGCTTGAGCTGGAGGTGGCCAAGCCAGGTCTCTTGTGCCCGTTGTACCTCATGCCTGGGTACCTTGCACCGCCAGGATTAGACTCTGCACAGGGCAAGGCTCTCCATACACCGTTTTTTCTGGACAGTGATCAGATATTCCTGATGAGAGGTTGTCTAATCCTGGATTAGATGTGCCTTTTAATCTCTGTTAATATGGAAGCCAGACTGGAGAGAGAGAGCTCTTTAGAATGGGTTATGTTCCTTCATGGAGAGGCCTTTCAGCACTCAGCATGACTAGGAAAAGAATAATTCACAGCAACTTGTAGAGTTTCTTCTTGCTCTTCTTTTTAAGCAGTCTTTGCAGTTGTTTTCTATTTCCTTAGACCAGTGGCCAATTAATTAATGAGAAGATTAATTTTCAGAGTATCAGGAAGACACCATCTCTCATCCTGGTTTATTTGCCCTAAGATCTGGGGTTTTTCTGTTCATACAGTCATATGCTCAGTTGGTTTTAAAATATGTACTAAAACCTGAAACTCATTTAATACTATTCACCAGTTTATTTTTTCTGGTTCATTTTACTTTCAATTGGACAAAGAGTTGAAATCTGTTAATTTTAATTTTTATTTTAAATGCAGCTCTGTTACTTAAGTGTATAAGATAATTAAAGCTCTTTCGGAGGAAAAGGCTCTTCTTCCTTAATACGATGTTGAGCTTTTATATTTTTATATTTAACTAGATTAGTAGGAACAGTGTTAGACCCTCTGCTACAGGGGCTGGAGCTTGGGCATAAGGGATGTAATGCTGGATGCCTCTTGGTTTTATTCCTGACCTGGAGCTAACAAGAAAATGCCTTTTTTAGGATCTCTTCCCGTATAATTAATCTTCTTTTATTTTTTCTTTTTGATTTTCTGTTTTCATACTTCATTGGGGTACTCATTGGGTGCCTGACTGTCTCATTGGGGTATTGTGCTCTCAGGGTCCGAAAGAGAAGTAGTCCATTTCTATATTGTTTGAAGTAGTAAGGCAAATAACACCTAGAGATAGTACCATTATTAAAGTAGATATTTTTAATTGTAGTCATCAACTGCATATCAAAAATAGCCATTCTGAGTTCTGTAAAATGCTGACATAGCCTGAAAATACTGGAAGCCTGTCTTGCTTTTGTTCTTTTGAAATATAACCCAAAGAAGATTAGTACCTTTACCACAAAAACATAAGTCTTTTAAAAACATGTTAAGATTGAAGGGTTCGACTTCCCAAAATAGGAAACGTCAGAATTCAGGGAGTATCTGTGAGCTTCATTCAGGTTTTTTTTACGTGTTTGCCTTATGATAGTATTTTATCCTTTTGATTAAAAGCTAAATACTAAGTTTTGCTTTTGTTGTGGTTTAGCAGAACTTGAGTTAACAAGGCAGTGCCACTGGGATGGATCCTCTGCAGGAGCCTGCCCTGGGCAAGGATTGGTTTCACCAGTGATTACTGACAACAGAGGAGTGTTGAAATGCAGGAAGATGTTTTTTTCTTTCAAAGTTTGCGGGCAACTTGCTTGTTCCTCTGTGAGCTGTGTGTCCTCCACCAGCAATTTGTCCCAAACTCTGTGCCAAAACCATGTCAGCCTCACTCCGAGGTCCTCACGCTCTTTGCACAAGCTGTTTCTTGCTGTTTTACTCTGTTATTTCTGGTCCCTCCCTCCAGCTCCTTTGCTTATGAACTCAGCCCATCTTCCTACTCCTGTTTTTTTCTAAGGATCAGAGATCACAGTGCTCCACCAGGTCCTTATCTCTAAGAATGTAAAAGCGTACCTGCAGCATCTGCCAGAGGCAGTGAAATTCTCCCTTTCTGCTCAAGTGTGGAGATAATCGTAGGGACAGCACAGAAGATTAAACCTGAGTTTTCTGTTGACTGATTTCTGTACTTCTGTTGTTAGAGACAAAACAAAACAGGGGAAAAAAAAAAAACCAGAACAACAAAACAACAAGCCAAACACCACAACCCTGTAACAACCTCGAAAAGCAACTTCCAGCAACTTTAGTCTGCCTCTGTCTCTCATTCACTTGGTGCAAGAGTTTCTAGAGATCGCAGCAAGTCTTCCAGCTCAAAACAAGGGCTGGGCAGTCGGTGGGGGAAGTCACAAACAGGAACAACAAATTTGAATCTCACAGTAATCAAGCCATCAGCTGTCTTTGTTTTATGAACAGCAGCTGAGCTGGGAGGCATAATTAGGGTAATGGTTTCTGGCTCCAGCTGTGTCTCACTACAGAACAAAGAGAGCTCAGCAGAGATTTTGTAGTATAATACACTTTTCCCCCCTTCTACTTGGGGGAATTAACGAAGATTACTCAATGGACTGGGACTGTGATTCAGATACAAGTGAACATCAGTATTTTTCCACAGAGAGTGTGTCGAAAGCTCACAGGATTTTGCAGAACCTACCATCAGCGTTGTTCTTGCCTCCAGCCCAGGGGTAGCCAGGTGCTCTGGTGTAGACAGGCTCTACCAAGTGCCTCTTGTGGTACTTCCAGAGGATTCCAAGTAGGTGTTGAAATTTTTCCACAGACCTTTTTTGTGCTTTGAGTCCTGGATCCCCTGCATGACTAAGGAGTTTCCCTGGGATAAGGGGGTGGGTTTTGCAAAGTGTGTTCTTTTTGGATGAAAGGAGCTATAGAAATGGAGGTTTTCTGATGTCCCACATGGATAACTGCCGGTGGGATGTGTGCTTCTGGTGTGACCTACTGAGCTTGGAGAGGGATAAAAGTTAAAGCCTGACCTGACTGAGTTCTAGCTAACAAGGACCAGCTGGGTCACAGAAAAGGGGATGGGAAGGGAAATATGGGGAAAATCATCTTGGCTTCACCAGGGAGGTGTCTGGAAGATGAGAGGGAATGTGCAGGATTCCTTGGGCCTAGAATCCAGGATGTGTAAGGTATGTGTGGCACTTGGGGTGGATACTGGGTAGAAGAGGAGCTTTGTGGACTTTCTTCTCACTATCCACTTGCTGTGGCTTTGAGTGCTGCACAACCCCCAGGAAATCACGTAGTCTCTCATATTGAGATACTTAACAGTTGTCTTAAAGCCTTTTGTCCAGAAGTCAGTGAAACTGTAATGATTTTACTTTAATGCTTCACAGTGAAAGTAGATTTCTAGCTCAAAGACTGGAAGAACTCAAAAGCCTGATGGGCAGAACTGACAGTGAGAAATACAGGCATATGTCAGTGCCCAGTACTTGAAAATGTAAATTTATTAATTCAGCTGGGTGTGTTAAATTGTAAAATCATCTCTCTGTTAAAAATGACTGCAGGAGGATGCTGAGGGTTGTGCTAACTTGACATTAACAAAGTCTCAATGGCTGTGACACAGGCAATAATGTGATTATTCTTTAAGAAGTGCAGATACAGCAGTGCCAAAAAAGAAGATGACAGCTTTGTGTATAAATTGATCCGAAGATCTCTTCTATTTATTTATGTGCTGTGATGTTTCATTCCAGGTGATCAGCTTTTTCAGCTCCCGATTAGAGCAAGCTGGAGCTGAGCTGTCAGTGGAGCGAGTTCTGGAAATCATCAAGCAAGGAGCTGTTGCTTTGCCCAAAGACAGGCTAAGAGTAAGTGCTCAAGACCTCATCACTTAAAGTGTACTGTTCCAATCAATTACACATATATGCCCTTTATATCTGTAACATCAAAAAATCATCTCTCCTATCAGTAGTGACTGATGAGTGATTACACTGTCGATTGCCATATGTGTATGTTTTCATTTAAATTCCTAATTTCTGCTAAGTGTTTGGGTGAGTTTTTGTGATTAATTATTAAATTGAAGCCTGTGGAGGAATTAAAATTTGCTGATGCTAAGGTTTTCTTCATCATATCCTGAAGATGCAGGCTCCTCTCTCCATCTGTTGTTTAGTTATGCTGTAACCAAACATTGATAATTCTCTCTTTTGATTAATTTCTTCTTCTGTCTCTAGTGTTCTGCACCTCCCTCTGGGTCTATGTTAAATGCTATAAAGATGAATTTTGGAGGCTTTAGTTAAGAATTACCCAACCTAGTGAAAATCATTTCAGGGCCTTTAAGTCTGGTCAACATGATGATGAGCTTTCTGTATAATCCTGAGGAGTCCCCTCCATTCGTTTCTGAGAACCTCTCAAATCTCTTTAGGGATTTACCAACTTGACAGGTTTTTTGAGTCTAAAATCCATTAATGGCTGTGTGATGTTTAAATACTGCAATAAAGAAATCTGTGTAAGTGGGTAAGTAAGCAAATGGGACCTTGCGTGTGTTTTTTAAACACGATGAATCTTGTTTCTCTGTTATGCCAAGTGTTTTTTAAATACTGTCTGTTTTCTGCAGAACTATTTTTGTTGCTACTCTGTGATAAGAGAGTGAGAGCACCATTTCTTTTGTGGTAACTTTAGTAAAATATCCTCTGATAAGGCACACTGAGTCCGTACGGCCACTGGCGACGGCTGGTAATTTATTTATATGCTGGTAATTTTAAAACACCCAGTGGGAATTTTCTAGCTGGCTGCATATACTAATGTCTTTCCTACAGTTCCCTGTGTCCCTGAGATGGCACGTCTTCAGTCACTCAGACTGAATTACTTCAGCAAAGGTTGGTCTAGAGTCCGAGCCCTGAGCCGCAGTACAGGAATAGCCTGAGTAACACCAGAGCAGTTGTTGGATTCAAATCCAGCCCTTCAGGTTGGTCTTTCTACGTGGTGATGCTGTGAATACAGAGGAACGCTGGAACTTTGGCTGTTTCTATGACAACTTACGTGCAGATAATTAAAAGCTCTTACGTTGAGGCTACAGTGATTCCTTCTTGACACAGAGCCATCACAAAATAAATTCACTGCTTAGAAAAAAATGAAGGTTTTTTTCAGTTACTGAGTGTGCCACATCGACTGACATGTCAGGCCACAATTTACAGAAATGCTGTTTCTAGAGTGAAATCCCATCAAGTTTGAATTTTCTGTATTAATGATATACATTATTCAAAATTATATATTTCTATTACCACTTAAAGCAACAAGCCAGCAGTTTTTGGCGTGTGCCAAGCTCTGTAAGTCCTCACCAAACAGTCAAGTACTTCCAGTTTTAAGGATGCTTAGTGTTGCTTGGAGCACTTCCCTTTCCTCTGGAGCACTTGAGTTTTGGGACGAGTTACAAAGGGAATACAGCCAGCCTGTCACATCAGTCTTCTGCACTGACCACTTACACCTACTGGGTTTTGTCTTTTTGGGTTTTTTTTGTTTCCTTTGGTTTCCTTTTTTTTTCTCCTTCTTTTTTTCCCTTTTTTTTCCTTTTTCTTTTTTCTCTTTATTTTTTCTTTTTTAATACTTTTGCTGAGCAGCAGTTTGGCCAGACCAGGTTGCTTTTCCGTGTAGAAGAGGTGACACTGACCTTGGGGTGGGGTGTGTATATATACATATATAGACAGATAGATACAGATATATATGTATGCATTGTCATGCATCAATTTGTACATGCAAATAACATCCTTCCTTTGCACAGACAGTGATGAGGAGCAGCACGTTTCCCTCCTGTAGAAATGATTGGCCTTGTGAGTCTTTGTGCCCTCTGTCCTTGTGCCTCTCTCCTGGGAGTCTCCCAGTTCCTCAGGTCTTCCCACTTCAGTCTCTGAGGTTTTCAGGGGAAGCTATTCTAAAGCTCAACAAACTCATATTAAGATCAGACTGAAGATATAGTTACACAATAACTCTGGCAACTCTGAGGCATTTCAGCGGCTAAATAAAGGAGAAAGCTTTAATCCTTATGTCTTTAATGACACTCTCTGGGCAAGTCTGAATGGGTGGGAGCAGCCCTACCCACGCTGGCTTTGATGGCACCATTCAGGGAGATGTGCAGAGCCACAAGGTCCCCCCTGAGCCGCCTTTTCTCCAGCCTGAGCCCCTTTCCCAGCTCCCTCAGCCGCTCCTGGGGCTCCAGCCCCTTCCCCAGCTCCGTTCCCTTCCCTGGACACGCTCCAGCCCCTCCATGTCTCTCTTGTCCCGAGGGGCCCAGAGCTGTCCCCAGGACCGGGGGCAGCTTTTGCCAACGCAGCTTGGACAGTATCTGGAGGAATTGTGAATCTGTTGCATCTATACTGACATGACCTACACATAATTCCAATGTGCAAAGCCGTGGAATTCAATCCCAAGTATATGTATATATATCAGCTTTGCAGTTAATTGCTAACTAATTTTCAAGCCATCCCTGCCTTTTGCCACAGCATACTGAAGTGCCATAAAGTACAAGAGACCCTGCAGAGATATTATTCCTGCCTCCTAGAAATAACCATCTTCAGCTGAAGCACTCTGGGGGAGGCAGTTGAAACACGGATATGATTTGGAAAATGAGGGCTGAGGCAGAGCTTTTACTCACTCACTTCCCTGCAGCTCAGACAATGACTTTTTTTTCCTCTCGTGTGTAAGTACCTAATGTATGCACGGATGTTTTCAAGTGAATGTTTTCAAGTTGCTTATCTTGGCCTTTGTCGAGGAAGTGAGCATTCAAGAGGTGCTACATGTATTCAGGTCCTGAGCCTGTTGCTTAGCCAATAGTTCAAACATGAATAAACGTCAACTAAAAATAACAGCACTTAGAGCCACGATCCTCATCTGCATAATGGAGCTTATCAGTTTGGGAGCACACCCTGGTGCTCCTGCTCCCTTCCACTGTGGGAAGCAACACGGGATGCAAAGTGAGCATGTGTGGTAGCAGTAGGTCATGGATAAATATATATATATGTGTGTGTGTATGTGTTTGTGTGTCTGTGTTAGGAAAGATATCCTGCGTTTTCGTAGCAAATAATTATTGGGAAATGGGAGATCTAACTCAGATTTTCCTTCCAGTCCTGGAGCAGTCTGACTGGAGACAAACAATATAATTAACATTATTTTAAGCATATGCTTTTAGCTGTGCACTGTGGAAGGCCAAGAAAGTCCAAGCTGAGCAATTAGCCTTTTAGAAGACTTCTGCACAAACAGAGAGATAAAGGGCAGGTGCTGAAATCAAGAGCTGGTCATTTCTCCCTCAGTCTGTGGGAGGAGATAAATGAAGTTAATATACCCGGGATGGAGGCAGAAGCCATGGCGTGGAGATAGAGCTGTCTCCTTCACAGACAAGCAGCCCACAATCCAGGCTCCCTGCTATATTGCAGAAGCTTATTAAAGGCAATTTAGAGATCATAGTGATAGGTGAAAATTAGCCTCATTCTTTCTTTCTCTTTATTTTTTTTTAAAGTTCTCAGGCTGCCTTCCTTTCCTTCCCTTTGGTGAACTATCTGTACTTTCAGGATTAGGAGAGTGAGAGAAGTGGGACTGTGTCTGGAGCCTGTGACTTATCTCAGGATTTCGAGGGGAGTTAGCCAGCAGATAACCACTCTTCTGCAATAAGTGGGAAAACTTGTTTCAAATGCCAGCTAGTGACTGGAAGCTGACATTTGGTTTCATTGAATGATCACACTTGGGAGGCCATGTTTAATGCTTTGTAAAAGAAAAGTTCCCATTACCTAAGCCACTTAAGATGGAGATTTGTTTTTCATGAGCATTTTCTGAGCTGCTTGTGTTTTTCCTCTACTCCTTTTCTCCTCATGTCAATGAGTATTTTGTCATCAGCATGCACTCTGTCAGATGTTCTTTGTGTGCTACGCAGACGTGCCATTATGCCATCAGCTCTCACCTTTTTGGTATGGTACAAAATTTAATATTTATTGAAGTGCATTTGAGTTCGATGGGCATTAAAATTTCACGGAATATGTAAAAGGAGCAGAGGTAAAAGCCTTCAGTCTCTTGACAGAACAAGTTTTGCTTTAGGTGTTAAAAGCACTTCTCGTAGGTTTCCCCTTCTATTAACAATGTACTTCCAACTCCATCAGCTTCCATTTGTTTCACTTAAAAAAGCTGCTAATCACTGAGGCACCAGAGCATAGGGGAAGAGTAAATTGTCATCATGGTGATGGCAGATACTGCCTGGGAGGTGGACCAGAGCAGCTTTATATCCGTGGCACATCACCCTAGTGAAGCAGCACCAGCACCAGAACTTCAGCTACAAAAAATGTCATAAAAATAACATGACTGTGGGCTGAGGTGGCAGTGAATTCAACAGGGGATGTCAAGCACGGGTGCTTTGGTAGAATCTCAGAATCATTTAGGTTGGAAAAACCTTCCAAGACCGCCAAGTCCCACCATTTCCCCAGCACTGCCCAGGTCACCGCTAACCTATATCCCCAAGTGCCACATCCACACAGCTTTTAAATCCCTACAGGGATGGGGACTCCAACACTTCCCTCAGCAACCTATTCCACGGATTGACAGAGCTTTATGTAAAGAAATTTTCCCTAGTGTCCAACCTGAGCCTCCCCTGGCACAGCCAGGGCCGTTCCCTCTCCTCCTGTCCCTGTTCCCTGGGCGCAGAGCCCGACCCCCCTGGCTGTCCCCTCCTGTCAGGGAGCTGTGCAGAGCCACAAGGTCCCCCCTGAGCCTCCTTTTCTCCAGGCTGAGCCCCTTTCCCAGCTCCCTCAGCCACTCCCCATCAGCCTTGTGCTCATGGCAAATCAGAAATCAGGAATGGCCATAAAAGAAGTGCATATGAAGTGCCCAAAACCAAAGGAGCCTAAACGATTTCTTGGCTTGGGTACTGAGCTCTCTTTGGAAGAATTTTCTGCTTCTGCAGATCCTCCTCCAGGGTGGAGACCTCATCTGTTGAGCAGTCAGTGGTGTCATCACACCACGCAAAGGGACGGGACATGGGCAGCCCTGCACAGCACCCCAGGTGGCAAAGGAAACTGGTAGTGTTCCATATATATGCACCCTGTTGATCCAAAGAAACCATCCATCCTCTATTCGAATTGCTCCAGATTACGATTTTTTTTTCCCCACCACAGTCCTGCTGTCCTTAGTCCTGAGTGGTTGTTATTTGGCCATGGCAAGATGCCGGATTCAGGATCCAGACCAGTGGTCTCTAATAATCCAAATTAAACTTTGAGGTAGATCTGTAATTGCTTTAAAAGCTATGTACAGCTTTCTTGTGTTTGTTTTACTGCTGTAACACTTTTGTTGCTGTGGGGTTTTTGGTGGAATAGTGCACAAATTACCTCTGTGTGGCACCGTAAAGAGGTAGGGACAGAGGAGTTACAGAGACAGCAACTCCTTTACAGAGCTCTCCAGGGCACAGCACTAAGCAAGAGAGACAGAAAACTTCCTTAAAAAATAAATTCATCCAGTTCTTCCTGATATTTATCTTCTTTTTTTTTTTTTCTGGCTCAAAGGTCAAAGTTCTTATTACAGTGGAAGCTGATTGTGTCTAATACATCCTTAGGTCTGACGCTAGGCAGGCGTCTATAACACAGACTTCCTTTTGCTGACCCTCAGCTGCTGTTAACCCTTTACCCTGAAGAAGATCAGATTAGTGACAGAAGTGTAAGAAACTTTTAAACAAAGTGCTTTTTGGGCCTTTCCAGAACACTACCATATGCTAAGCATAAGAGTATTTATGGATTGTATATTTCCTTCTGACAATTTATACCCTCAATTAAGATGTCAGACTTCCCTGCTTCCGTGAGCTGACCTGTAAGTGATGGACAATAACTCACGTTTCTTTTGAAAGCATTTGTTTTAGAGGTCGGGTTCTCAGAGACCTCGAGTGGAGAAGAATATACTCCGTGTCCCTTGAGAAATATTATTTTGGGTAATCAAAATTCCAGGGGGAAAAAATGATCTTGAAAGTTTTGATGGGCTTTGTGGTCAGAAAACAACTTATCATTGTGAAACTGTGAGCAGTCAAAGACATGTCTGCACTCAGCTGACTCTGGCTAATCTTACAGTGGGATTATAAACCTGTCTGTCTGTCTGAGCCAGGGCAAACCCTTATGCAGGTGCTTTTCTATTAATGTAAGCCTGGCTACTTAAATTGGTGAGAATGAGTTGAAACTAAACTGAATGACACCACTTTATAATAAGTATGTCCAAGCAGGAGTTTCTATCATTTAAATCTGTTTAATTAAATGGTGCAAACTTGTGTGTAGGCAAGATCTAAAGTATGTGAAAAATACTATGGAAAAACTGTGATTATTATAGTGCTTGAAGTTAGATACTTGCTGACATAATGCATTGTATGGGAACTCTTGGCTTTGTAGTATGAAACCTTACAGAAAGAAAAATAACTGCATCATCCCAGAAGGGAACAAAAGCTTTGGGGGTTTAGTTCAAAAATAAATACCACCCTCACTTTTAAGCATTAATATGATAATCCACAGAAATGTGACTTTAGTAGGAAGTAGGGTTCAGTAGCTAGTTAGAATACATAGCATGTTAACAAAAAAATTTGCATATGTGCTTGGCTGCTTTAACACTGAAAAAGCCAATGGCCAAAGTAAATTCACTTTACCATCTGTGGATTCAAAGTCATGGAATCACAGAACTGTTTAGGTCGGAAAAGCCCTCTAAAATAAATTCCCCCGAGGTGGCCAAGGCCATCACTAACTCATGTCCCTGAGTGCCACATCTACATGGCTTTTGAACACTTAAGTGTTCAAAAGTCTTTGAAATGCGATGACTGCTGTTGTTCCATGGTTAGAAGTGGATTTTAGCAGTCTTTAGAGAGCCTTGTTTGTAGCCACGTGTAATGCAAATACAGCTGATGAGCTGGATTGAATACTAACAACACCTCATTTTCAGAAGCATCCTTCAGGTAAAATGGAAGAAATCAGTTAACTTGGAGACTTTTGGGAAAGAGAAATAAATTCTACTGCAGCCCTTAGCAATGTAGTTTGATTTGAAACTTTCTGTCCATGGAGCTTCATATTGCTGAACTCAAGGTTGGCATAGGCTGGCAGTGTTGATGAGTCATTTATCAAGCATATTTATTTATTTTTCAAAGTTTGCTTTAATATTTTTATATTAAAAAAAAAAAAAAAAACCAAAACAAAACCGAACAAGAACTCTTCATAGGGTTACCCATTCCCGTAAGCGTTTGCATGGATTTTGACTGTCATACTTGTCAAGATTTGGGTTTCTTTGGTGTGGTGTAAGACGAGTCCCTTTGCGGACAAGGTCTTAGTCACAGCTGAGTACTTTATCTGTTGAGTGTTGGCCTAGCAGCGGTGATGTGTACCGTGGCACTCACAACCTCTCCCTGGCACTCCCAAAGAGAGTTCACTCACGCTGTAACCTACACCATATTTACATGTTACTCTTAAGGCTGTTTGAAAAGGGGATGTGCTCTCCACCTTTCCCCAGTTGTCTTAAGAGTATGAACATTGTGCAGTTTCACATTCTTTAAATTATTTTTGTAGCGTTATGGGGAAAAGGAAAAAAAAATAAAAACAAAACACCAAAAACCACCCCTCAAATGATTCCAGGAAACTAAATTTTTCAAATGTGAATGCTTCTGAGAACCCAAACAAGTTAGGTTTGCTTTTACACAGCAGCTGTCAGTCAATTTTGGGATTAAAAACAGCTTTTTAACTTGAGTTTACTTCAGTGGTTATAAATTCTTTCATGGGGGCGGAGAAAATTAAACAGTAATTTTTGGCATTGTTGACTAGAACAAGAAAAAAACACAGCTATTTTATTTTGCTTGTCTGCCTGGCACACAGTTAAAAACATATTAATGCTTTTCTGACACCTCCCTATTGAAGAGTAATATAAACATCACTGCAGCATCAACATAGGAAAATATGCATTAGCGAAGTTTTGAATCTCTGATCTTTAAACTGTTTCTTATGTAATATCAGTTTCTTATTGTGAAGCACCCAAAAATCCCTTTGAACAGAAAATAATAATCATGCTTTCAACTTAGACCACTTGTATAAAGCTTTTCTTCAGAGATGAAGAATAAACTGAGAACTTCAGTCTTGTTTTCTTCCTAGTCACTGAAGCATTCATTTCCACGGGGAAAATCCTGCTTTCACTGGAAAGTTTTGCTGGTGGCTCCAGCATGCTCAAGGTTGTCAGGCTGTATCCTCATGCTTAGGAGATGGTATCGGGCACGATGCAAGCAGGACACCAGGCAGGCCCCAAGGCTTTGTGTGTCCCATGGTGTGGAATGTGTGGCTCGCAGTGACCGGTATTAGGAGGAAAGAGGGAGTGGGCTTCATGTTCCCCTGCCCTCTCCCTGGTTTCCCTGGCTGCTGCTCTGTGGGGATTGCACTGATTGCATGGTAGCTCAGAAAACGGAGCTGATGCCGCGGTCAGCAGCCTGGTGGCGATGTCATGGCACGAGAGCCTTGTTCCTGCCTGTGCTGTGTGTGAGCAGAGCAGCGAAACTGGGGCTGGGAGCTCCTGATCTTCAGCCACCTCAGCTGGAGTGGATTGAGAGAAGCAGCTCAAGCAGCAATGGGATGGAGGTAGAGCCTTGTTAGCAGGTGCACAGTCAGCTCAAAGGAACTGGGAGTCACTCGGGTTACCCACATCAAATCCATCAGCTTTTGCTCACTCTCATCTTGAATGGTTTACATTTTGTCAGCCTTCTTGGTGAATAATGTCTCTTACACAGGTTACAATTCAAACAAGACACTGATATCTGAATCCCTTCAATGTACTTTGACTATTTGTTGTAAATTTAGGTTAGATATTGGGAAGAACTTCTTGGCTGTGAGGGTGGTGAGGCCCTGGCACAGGCGGCCTAGAGAAGCTGTGGCTGCCCCTGGATCCCTGGAAGTGTTCAAGACCAGGTTGGACGGGGCTTGGAGCAACCTGGGATAGTGGAAGGTGTCCCTGCCCATGGCAAGGGAGTGGAATGAAATGAGCTTAAGGTCCCTTGCAACTCAAACCATTCTGTAATTCTATGATAGAAATAATAATGCTTCAGTGCCGGGCTTTGCTTATGTCAGCCAGCCTGTGGCACTCCAGACCTGCAGAGTTAGCCTCCTCTTTAATGCCACATCCTGAAGAGAGCAGGAAGAAGACTACTCGTTATGCAACGCTGTGCATGGAGTCATCACAGTATTTGGTAGAAGCATAGCAGTAGCCCAAAAAGGATCGAGGATGCTTTAAAGGCAGCAGAGTTGTGAATATCAAAATGCTGCAAAGAAGAGCAGATCTTTTTTGTATCTTCTTCAGGTATTCCCACTGCTTTTCTCATTTAAGGTTTAAAGCATGCATTAATTAATGCGAGTTAAAGTCAGAGAAGGAGCGGCAGGAACGGGGAGTTTGTTTGGTCTAGGTGTGGGTGTTATGTCTGAAATAGTGTTCTGTGTTCCTCCAAGGCCACGTACCTTGTTTGCAAACCTGTGCAGATAGAGAATGTGGGGAACTGTCATTCTTTTATGCTGTTAGCTTGTGTTTGTCACAGCCATGAGCAGAAAGCACCCAAGATCCCAGCGAAGGGATGAGTGGTGATGCTGTGATAAAGGACAGACTCAACTAAGTCTGTGGCATTTTCTTTGGGAGCAAGAAAGAATTTATCCTGGGCTTTCCAAAGAGCTAGAACATGTGGTAAAACTGGATTCAGACACATTGAGAACAAACATAATATTTCTTTAGCTTCCCCACCTTTCCCATTTATTATTTTGTTTTCCAGTGATGGGATATTGTGCATCCCAGTAAACTCCAAACCCACAGTACTTTCTCCCTGTCACCGAGACATCTGGTTGTGCAGGGGCAGCTAATCAATTGCAGATGTCGCTGCTATTATAAGCCTGCAAGCCACTTGAAAAGTTACCCAGGATTTTGGTAATGAAGGGCCTGAAGTTATTATTTGAGCATTTTCTTCTTTCTTTCTTTCTTTGTAACTTCCCTTCAGGGGTCATCGGTCTGGCAATTTTTTTTTTTTTTTTTTTTTAACAAGCTCAAATTTTTGACTATCGAAAGTTCAATTCTGTGTGTGTCAAGCTACTTGAATTTCCTGTAAAAATGTTGGAGTTGTGAATTGATTTGTAATAATATGAAAGTGAGCAAACATCCAGGTTAACTCCGTCTGAAAAGCTGATATTTAAATAGATCAGAAACTCAGGGCTGAGCTTGGGTTGAGGGACATTTG
Organism: Callaeas wilsoni; assembly: GCA_013398955.1. Lineage (NCBI taxonomy): Eukaryota > Metazoa > Chordata > Aves > Passeriformes > Callaeidae > Callaeas > Callaeas wilsoni. The sequence goes on from VWPU01000408.1 coordinate 55,051, forward strand.
TCATTTTGCTATTAGAGCTGGTATTTACTGTTAACATTCAGTAAGACTATCAGTCACATTTATGAAGATAACTTTAAAAAATGAATTTGTAGCTCAAAACAAAGAACAGCTTAGAAATGAGAGTGATGTTCAGCTCTCGAGGCGACGCACCCCATAGCTCCAGTTGAAAACCCCTCCTTCACAGCCTCGCTGATGCCAAAATCTAACCAATAATGAATGATTTATCATTCTGTGTTTGGCTTTTTCCTGTTGGAAGGGTGGGGGAGAGATCCTCAACTCCAGAATACCGAGTCACTCCTAGCGCTTGGCTATGAAAGACGTAAACAATGCAGACTGTTACGAGTCCCATCCCTACGCCCGTGTTACACGGGCATGTGTTCTCAGAGTTCCTGGAGTCTGATGTCAGGCGTGTGCTGGGGCTGGTGTGTTTTCTGGGGGCTCTCACGTGCGGCTGAAGCGGCCGTGCCGTGGCTTGGGCTCGCAGCGCAGTCTGGCAGCACCGGCGTTCCGCTGGTGCCGCTCGGCTGGGCGGCGATAAGCAAAGAGACAGTCTGGCTCCTTCCAGGAGCCTCTCGGTCATGTCTGAGCGCTCGGCAGTTCCCAAAGCCTCTGGCTGACTTTCCCCTGTGGACCGTTCATTTATCAGGAAATGGAATTGGTTACAGGATTCCGCGCGCTGCCAAACCTCACTGACGAAATCGGCCAGTTCCTGCTCTCAGAAGTAGGAAGAATGTGTTAACTCTTTGTGACTGATCCTTGTTTTCAGTGCTTTTGCTGAAAAAAAGCCAGGTTCCTTCCTACTTTTAAAGGTTTCTGGAAATTGCTGACACACTCTCACCCTTTATGAATATACTACTAATGCAGGATAATTTTGCCTGTTACATTTAGCTCTTTGCATCACGGTTACCACTGTCTTTATAAATACTATTTTAGGGCACTTGAATTATTTTAGGACAGTTGAATTATGTTAATGGGAGATTTGCCTACTGAAGTTAGTGTATTCTCGCTTCCAAAAAATGTCTTCTGAATTAGAGGAGTGAAAATTAAGATTTATTAAAAACGTAAGCAATGCTTTGTTGTTTAAGGGAGGTTTTAAAGCCTGAGTTGTATGTATAACTTATACATAAGTTGTAGGAGCTTAACCAGAATTGAATAGAAATATGTCTTTAATTATGTATATAGGATGACAACAAAAAAACCAAGTGCAGTTCTTTCTGAGTGTGTCTCTTGTTTTGCATATAGTTACAAGCCCAGCTGTGTAATGGCAAGGTAAACACCACTCTTTTTAGATGCTATTTGGGAGCCATTGTCTTTCATTATGGATCAAGTTTTCAGCAAACTTTAAAAACCAAATGCACTTTTAAAAATGCAGATGCATTTTTTTTTTGAGACTCGCCAGACTCCAGGCTGCTCTAAAGTTTGCAGGGCAGAGCTGATTGTCAATCACAGAACCATCTGGGTTAGAAAAGCCCTCTAAGACCATCAAGTCCAGCTGTTCCTCCAGCACTGCCAAGGCCACCACTACCCCACATCCCCAAGTGCTGCATCCACACAGCTCTTAAATCCCTCCAGGGGTGGGGACTCCACCACTGCCCTGGGCAGCTGTGCCAGCCTGGTCAACCCTCTCAGTCAAGAAGTTTTTTCCTAATACTCAACCTAAATATGAGCAAATTCTCCATTGTGCAAGTTGCATTGAGAAACAAAGAGCCGTTTTGGCTTTATTAATTTATTTATATTGATAGGCAGTACTCCTAGGGATTTTGCATTTCTCCAGTGGTCAACATCTGTCTCTTAAGACCCCCTAATTTTGTCCCTAATTAGCTGAACTCACTCTTCTTGCAATACTGTGTCTGTGTGTGTAAGAGGCAATGGAGAAATGACCATTTGCAGGTTGTCTGCTGGTGGATGCAGGTGTCTGTTCCTGTATCACTTGAATCATTTCAGTTTGTGCAACAATGTGTTGCACTGGGAGCATGTCTCTCCTAACACATCAGGCTGTTTTAATGCAATCAATAGTTGTAACCTCCCATGTATGAAATTAATAAGCCCAGAGGTAAAGCACAGTGCACATATGGTAATTATTATGTCTGGAAGTGGTTGCTGCATTAATTGATAGCAGTAGCAAGTAATGCAGCCTCACTTAATTTCATTGCTTCTTATACAAAAAATCCTGTACACAGAATTTTTGCAGTCTAATATGGTAGAGTGTTTTTTCTCCTTTTTATTACAAGCAAATCACTGTGGAAGTATTTAGAGCTCTCTTAGCTCATTTAGCTTCGTGGCAATTCGTGATCCTTTGTTCCATAAACAAAAAGTGGCTGAAAACAGCTCATCCACAACCTGTGAAAGCAGTGTGTAAGTCTCATCTGCCACTCTCTGAGACGTGGTTGGTGTTGCAGGATCCGCCTGGGGCTGGTGCCAGCGAGGGACCCTGCTCACCGCCTGCATCCTGTGAGCCACTGCAGGGGAGGATAAGTGGGTGATTTGGCCTCATTACTGGCATAACTGAGGCTCATAAAATTCAGATGTTTTCCAAGCTGTGTCTGCAGCTCAAGTTAACGTAAAAATATTACAAATTTAGCATTCCTTGCTTTTAAAAAATTGTGGTTTAGTAGTGTAAATATAATTTTCCATTTTAAGCTAGTGTGTCATAAATACTCCTGAGGATCTCAGAATGTTGGTCCTTTCCATTGTGAACCAGGGAAACCACGATGGCTAAGGGCTGTGCATGCTTGGAGATCCCTCATTCTGTCAGAGAGAGGCTGATGATGATCAAGGCCATCAGAGTGCCAGTAACACTCAAATCAGCTTGCAATACGTGTTGAAAAATGAGTGAACTCGTCATGATCCCAAAAAGACCTTTACTGTCATCTGGGGAAGCTCCAAATAGTTTAGAACCATGGTTTGGGTTTAGAACCAAACGAATGGTTTTGGTTGAAAGGGCTTAAAGCCCATCCAGTGCCACCCCCTGCCATGGGCAGGGGCACCTTCCACTATCTCAGGTTTCTCCAAGCCCTGCCCAACCTGGCCTTGGACACTGCCAGAGATGGGACAGCCACAGCTTCTCTGGGAAATCTGAACCAGAGCCTCACCTTTCTTCAACGCTTGCTCAAGATTTTAATTTTCATTAATACATACAATGTAAAGGACTGTCTGAAAACAGACTATTTTGGAGTAATAGGTAGTAAAACTGAATCATAGAAATGCAAATATAATGTAGGAATGCCTTACATGTAGGGTTCTCAGAAGCACTGGCGAGGGTTTCAGTGGCATCAGGGTTGTGGTGACAGTTGTAGTTTTAAAATCAAATATATTATCGGTTTTTATTCTCTCCTTTACATCTTACTTGTAGTTAGGTTACAGTTCTCTAGGAAAAACGCCTCCTGTTCGTACAGAAGGCTTGTTTATCTTACTGAAATCCAGGGAAGCACGTTTCATCCCAGGATGAAGGAATGCATCAGAAATGGGCATTGCACAAGAATCCAAGGTAGCTTGGGAGGGTGGTGCTTGGGTGAGTGACTGGAGTACAGTGATTCTGCAGTTCAGGAATGAGGTGCTTTGGCCAAGATGAGGATGAAGGGTGGGCTAGCACAGGACACTCCTATTCCCAAGCTGCTGTCTGCATGGAGACTAATGTTTACATGGAGGCTTAATGTCTGTCCCCTCCACCCCTGAAGATTATTCCAGTTACCTTCTGGAAGCTGCGTTCTGGATTCAGTCACTTCATTCCCGAGTCATTGCTTTCTTTGCAAAGCTCAACAATTGCACTGAAGTGAAATCACCTTATCCTGGAGTTGCCATAGCTGCTTCCAAAGAGCTATTCCATAATACTGTTACGCAGGTCAGTCTCCTGCAGAAGGCTGGGCAGTGTTTTGGCTATCCCAAATCATTTTTAACAAAAAAGTGTAAACAAAAATGTGCAGATGATGAGGTCGTACTCGCCCAGCCAGGACTACCATGGACTAGGTAACAGTAACAATTGGATTGTATAAATGCAAATGCAATAACATTAATACAGTGATATCTACTGTGATTCTGAGACTTAATTCTTCAAGCCAGTAAAAATGGAAAAGGGAAAATAAACCAATTCTAGCAGCAGGTTGATCAGCAATGCAGGACTTTGCGGTTTCTCTCCCATGGTTGTCTTCGCCTTGCCATCACTTGAGCTCCCTTCAATGCTCCTCAGAGCTGTAGCTGCAGTCACAGCCCTGTACCCAGCTGAGCTGAATAACGTCTCAGCCTTGGCTGTGGCACTCTGTGGGTTGTAATTAACTAGCTCCCATTAAGGCAACAGATGAAAATTCATGCAGTTACATGCAAAAGCTTTAGAAGATGAAATAGTGTCTTGTAACGAGAAGTGTCAAAGGAGGTTTTGTTTCTTTTTTGCCCAAGGCAAGGGTAAAAGTTTTAAACTAAAAGAAGGTAGATTCAGAGTAAGGAAGAAACTTTTTATGATGAGGATGGTAAAATACTGGCACACATTGCCCAAGGAGGTGATGGATGCTCCATCCCTGAAAGTGTCCAAGGCCAGGTTGGATGGGGCTCGGAGAAACCTGAAATAGTGGAAGGCGTCCCTGCCCATGGCAGGAGGTGGAACGAGGTGAGCTTTGAAGGTCCCTCCCACGCCATTCTGGGATTCTATGACTCTATGAAATAATTACGTAATTCTTTATGCTACCTGTAGAGAGCAGAAAAATATTTCTGTAAGGAACACAAGGGAAGTCTACTGCAAAGATCTTCTCCTTCCTTGGATCAGAAGAGTCTGGTTGTGCTCTACTGGTGGCACAGTCAGGGTGAGAGGGAGCTCTCAGCATCTTCATCTCACATCCAGTGAAAGGTGCCCCAGTTGGTTCTTAGCCATGAGGAGGCTATTGGGCCATGATGAGCAGAAACCATTGCTGTTCGGAGTAAAGTTTTGGAGAATAATGTAACTGGTGACATTTTCTAACTGTCATCCGTGATGAGGAATGTTTACCATCCTGTTGCTGTCCATATGGCAGAGCATCCTTGCACAAGGCAGTAAATGGTGAGGGGCTGATGTTAGGTGCTCTGCAAGCTTTGTGGAGGGGAAGGGTCAGGAGATGACATGCAAACTCCAGTCACTAAAAGAGATCAGTCAAGTATTTCTTTGCACACAGCTGAAGTCTGGCCTTTCATTGCAATGTGAAATAACCAGAGAGGGTAGCAACAGGCTTTGATTTTTCCATGTGAGCTCTTGAGACACTGCATTGGCTGTCCATGCATCTCTTTTAACTTAGGTGTGCAATTTAAAAATAAAGAAGTAGTCCCAAAATTTAATTTTTCAGCAGCACTTAGAAAGATAGGGTAATTTAAACTAGAAGAAGAATGTTTAGACTACCTATTAGGAAGGAATTCCTGGCTGTGAGGGTGGTGAGGTCCTGGCACAGGGTGCCCAGAGAAGCTGTGGCTACCCCTGGATCTCTGGAAGTGTCCAAGGCCAGGGTGGACAGGGCTTGGAGCACGCTGGGATAGTGAAAGGTGTCCCTGCCCCTGGCAGGGGGTGGAATGGGATGAACTTTAGGGCCCCTTCTAATCCAAACCATTCTACAATTCTCTGATTCTCTTACTTTATAGGAAGGAAGGGCACAAGTAAGAGACTTTGAGCAGAAGAATTTAAACTTTACATAGATTCTAACATGAAACAGTCTGTCTTTGCGTATCTATTGTTTGACACCAGATACATTAGATTGACTGATTTCATTGGTTTAAGGAAGCTGCTACAAGAAAGAGATATCAAGTACAGGGCAGAAAGCAAGCACTGGAGAAACAGGAGGATGGGAAAGCAGTGTGAGACTTTCCAAGTCGCTCCCCATGGCAACAGAGCTCTGACCCGGGTAAACAACTCTCTGCACGTGTATGTTTCTCAAAGCTACTTCCATTCTGCTAACTGCTGGCCTGCCACATCATTTGAACTCTGTTAACCTTCAAGGATGATCCCATTTTTTTTCTGAAAGAGAGCACAGAGGAGCTTCCCTGCCCAAAGCTGCAGAGCTTTGGCTTTGCAGGAGCTTGGCAGGAGCCTCACACTCATGAGCAGCCCAAAACTCCCTGTGCAACACATCTTACAGGAGGGCCCCCAGCCAGAGCCCGGCCCCTGCTCACTTCAGAGCTGTACAATTGCTCAAGCTAAATAACATTCCCCAAGTTTCCCTCCCTAGAAAGCCTCACTATACTTTTATTACGTTTTTTGCTGTGACTAAATCTGCTTCACATGTGTTGTGCAGCCTCCCCTCGCTCCATTGCACATGTTGTGAGTCCAATGAAAAGTCCAGTGCCAAAGGCACTGCATTCACATGACGTGTTGTTTCCAAATATCTTGCAACTTTGGTCAAAATAAAGTAAAATTACACTGAAATGCCCTGACCCCTTTCTTCCCCTTCTCAGTTGAAAGGTATTTCCAAACGATGTGTTGCTTTTCTACTGCAAACCTTCAGTGTAGACAGAGTAGCTGGAAAGTATAAAAAGTTGCGTTTAAAGTGAATTTATTCATTTCTTTGATTAATAAATTATCCCTCCTCCATCAAGAAAAAAAGGTATTAACCACTTTTTAAATAAAATGTGAAATAGTGTGGCAGAGGCCAACAACTTTATCCCAAAAGGTGATGAGTTATGACAACTGAATACAAGATAAAGGGGAAAAAAATCATGTAACTTCTAATTATCCTGATCCAATTGCTCTTCCACTTTTAAGGTTTAGCTGTCTTTTCTGAATTACTCTTTTGAATTAAGTTTCCATAACATGTGGCAGATTGAGAAAAACAGTCCTCAGAAAATTTCTGCCCTGGATGACAGATGAACTAGATAATGGAGTATAATGTCTTCCATTTTCATGATTTTGACACATTTTCACTTCTGTGTGTATGTTTAAATCAAGGAATCAAAATAAGTTTGAGTACAGAATATAAATCCCAGACAAAATTACAGCTTTCGTTGCAGCTTTGGGTTAAATGTAAACAGCAGGAATGTTACAGATATCTTCTAATTAAATGCATAAATCAGAGGAATGTCTTGAATGTTTACAGCGACTGCACCAAGAAGTGAGAATGAGGAAGAGATGTACTTTGTCAGCTGATGGCTGCGTCCACTGCATTCCCATAAAGAGTTTAATTTTATCACAACCTTTGGTACAAGTTGCAGAGCTTCTTTCCAGTTGATTTACAGGCTGTTTGTTCCTGCTGAGGATGATTAGAGATGGAAATGGCTTTTTCCTGGCCAAGCGGAGGTTTTCTCATGTCTATCATCACTGCTGAGGACTCTGCTGTTAGGATTTAGAGAGCAGCTCGTTTAGGCCACCTTGTCTTTTTTGTAGCTGTAGATGTTCTGGAGTATCAGACGATGGTATTGAATCTTCAATCCACGTGGATTTAGGGTGGGTTTATTAAAAGGTTATAACATTAAACCCACAATCTGTTGAGCTCATGAACAGAGGCCAATTTTTCTTGACCATGTCCTGATGTTGACTCTTATACCCTAACAAACCCTAATATTCAGATTTTCTCCTTGCCTTATAGGTTGGAAAAGCCATCTTAGACCATTGAGTCCAACCATTCCCCCAGCACTGCCAAGGCCACCACTGACCCATGTCCCCAAGTGCCACATCCACGTGGCTTTTTAAACTCCTCCAGGGGCTGGGGCCGCTGCAGCTGCTCTGTGCAGCCTGTGCCAGGGCCTCACCACCCTCACAGCCAAAAATTTCTTCTTAATATCCCATCTAACGCTGCCCTCTGGCAGTTTAAAGCCATTGCTGTGCTGTTTAAACTGTGGGGAGAGCAGCCAGCCTGTGGCTCACGAGCTGAGGCTTGAGGGCAGACAGTGTAGCAGTGCAAGTGAGAATTTCCCATCTTGATGATGCTGTAGCAGCTGCACCCAAAGCTCCACAATGAAGATTTCCTTTCCTTCACTGCAGTATATGAGCTATCAAAAACGACAGCAAAGGTTGTATTTATAGATGGGAAACCAGGGGCTGAATAGTTCTGGATAGTTCGCTGAGGGAAGGTCCCTCGAGGCTATGAGAGACTGGCAGCTCCAAAATGTAGAAGGAAATTTTGTGTCCGTGGAGTAGAGTGGGAGGAGAGCACGGGCCTTAAACTTACATGTTGTCCGTGGTGTGAGACCCACAGTATCCAAGTGGTGCCTGTAGTTCTGAGCGTAGAGTCAGGCAGCAAAACTTTATTTGAATTCCTCATGCTTATCTGCCCCATCAGACTTGCCAGGCTCCATCCTCCTGAGCTAACACCAGCAAAGCCTGATTGTTGTCACCAGGGTAAACAATCCTGGCCTGAATGCACGGGGAGGAAGGGGGCCGATAAGTTCTATAACAACGGAACATAATAGCATTTATGAAAGAATTCTGCAGCCTGAGGTGGGGAGTTCTCTAGAAATGTTTGATCCATGTCCTAAGGACAGTCTTTACCAGAATAAGTCTTAATACAGATAAGGTGTTAGTGAAGGCAAACAAATCTGGAAATGCTGCATCTAAAGCAAAGTGAAACAGAAAACACAAGTAATTTTCATTCATTATTGAAACAGCGGCTCACTTGAGGCCCTTTTTCAGGTTGTGATGATTGCTAGCATTAGAAAAAAACCACTGTTTCACTGTAGGAGAGTGCTACTTTTTAAACTGGAGGGTGCAGGATGATACCGAGCATACAGATCCCTTTTGGTTGTAGTCAGTTCCTGACTCCCTGTACTCCGACAGTCAAGGAGATGCCCAGTTGCCCAGGTTCAAGACTTCTAAAGATGTCTTAACACTTTGAAGGAATCCTTGTCCTACTCATGCTCACCCTTTCTCGTTTCTACACACTGCTTGCCTCTATCATGGGTAAAGGCATGTTTTCAATAGCTAATTTGAACTTGTTATCAAAACCTTCATGAATATAATGGAATATAGTACAAAATATAGCAGAGAATGAGCAACCTAAAAGTGCATTTCAGAAAAGGCATCCTGGTTATTTGTTGAGGTCAACTTAACGCCATCCCCCCTCCCCTGGTTTTGGTTTGTCTTCACAGGACTGTTAGCATTAAGGCAGATTTTTTTTTATAAAGCTATGAAGTTCATATTCACAAAATAACTGTGTAAATGTACACATTTGGCACCAGCTCCTCGGCTGGCAGTCCTGGCAGTGATAAGGCTGCAGTCTGGCACTGCATTGCTGTGGCTGGAAAGGTTTTACTGTCACTTCACATTTCACTCCTCAAGACAAATAAATGGGATTTCCTGCATGCAGCGGGATAGCACTGCTCATCTCACAGCACACTCCGTCTTTTCGCAGAGGCTTGAAATACTTAAGAAGGGAGTATGTCCATTGGGGTGTACATTTTCCAGTTTGGGGAGATTAGGGAGCCAAAGGTCTGCCGACTCAATAGGGTGTTAGTCAGCACGTCCTGAGCTTCAGGCAGATAAGGGTCCACTTCCTAGGCTGCCCTGATCTAAGAGTTAACAGCTGGTGACAGCGAGTCTGTCTCTGTTCTTAAGTCATTGTTATAATTTTTTGTAATATTTACAGGCCTGGCTCTCTCAGATTAAAAAGTACAAAATCAAAAGGAGGTCTTCCTCCGTGGGCGCTGGCGGCGGGGGGAGGATGTTTGGGCTTGGCACGCGGCCCCACCGCCACGCTGGGTGGGAGGGACCGGAGCAGGATGTCGGCGCGGGCCTTGGCTCTGTGGCTGCTGTGAAGGAAAACTCAAACCTTGTCAAACGACCTTTGAGGAGCCCTCCACACCAGGAGACGTGCTGTAAATGTCAGACCCCAGGGTGCAAATCAAAGGTGTTAAGCTCAGCTGGGAGAATGGACCTTGTCTCTCTGGTTGATGCACGAAGCCAAGGCCTAGGCAGTGCATCAGCCCTTGTACAGTGATAATGGAGAGGAGTGTGGTCCCAGTTGTCCAAAGGAATGTTCTTTTTGGCTTGGTGGGATGTTTTGGAGGCAGCGTTGAACCAGTATGTAGTGAAAGCATGTCTGGGACCTCGTCACTGGAAAAGTATGCAAACTGAATCACTGTGCTCTTCTCCTGCCACCTTTTGTGTTGGGGGAATATGTTCTACGCAAATAAATGAGAATACAAAACAACTGTGAGATGATAGTAACTCTAGATTTGGGGTGAAAGAAACAGGCAGATGAAAACAGCATTTTGTCCCCTCAATCCTTTATGGCTCTGCTGGATTATCCCAAGATTGTGTTAGAGCAGAGAAAGGTCATATAGTAGTTTGCAAAACCCTAAAACTGTGAAATAGTGGGGTTTATACTGTCATTGTGCTTCAGTCCCTTCCCAGCTCAGATGCTGAAGAGCAGAGGGGTAGGTACTGGAAACTCATAGATGGTCACAATCTCCATCAGCAAGCACAAAGCAGGACCGAGTCAGATGACAAAATCTCCAGCTCCTTCTCCACGGTGGAGGAAGAAAAATCTAACCCTGGGCATGAGAATTCCTATGGGAAAAAAAAAAAGGGGCAAGAAAAGGGTAATATTTATGTATTACTGGGTCAGGGTATGTACGTTGTCCATACAGGGTTCCCGAGGTGCATCCCTCTGGCATCAAGGCAGAGTGTTGGCTCCAGTGCCTTACCCTAACCTGAAAGTGTGGGTCGTGTTCTCAAAGTTCAGTAGTTTCCTCCATTGTCACACATGTATCCAACACCTTCTGCTCATTTTGTGTTGCTGATTGCGTGGCACGCACCATGGCGAGAGTTTTATTTGCACAACGGTTGGATCTTTGGTGGGAGTGGAAGTCGGGCAGCAGGGAGGGGTTTATCTGGGGTTTATTTCGGGACGGTGGGATGGTGCTGTAGCCTAGGTGGGGCAGCCATCCGTGATGTTATCTGGAGCACAAAGCATTTCCATGATAAACAACATTCCTTGTATTTTAGACTAATCTGCTATCAAAGTCAAAACAACTGCTCTGGCTTAAACAGTAGCACTTGCTGCTTGCAATATAAAATATATAACTGGCTCTAAGATTTGTCTAGAGCAGATTCGCCATGTCTTTTAAGATATAGCTACAGGTATTAGTGTACATCCATTATTCAGCAGGGTTATTTTCTCCAAAGCTTCCATCGTTCGTGCACTTCATAGGCCCTTTTAAATCCTTTCCACTGAGGTTTTCCTTCTTGTTAAAAAAAGTTTAATAAATTATATCAGTTAGACTAAAAGTTTGTAACTCAGTTTTCAGAAAATAACTAGCAGATGGTTGTCTCTGACCTGAGAAGTGGAATATTGTTGGGCATTATAGTATTGGCTTTGTTTTTAAAAAAAGCTGATGAAGGGAATATAGATCTGTCATTTTTATCTAGAAGTTGGAGCAGACTTTGTAGACAGATACACAGCTTAATTCTTCTCTACTACCTTCACTTACAATATCTCCAAGAGGAGACTTTGCCTTTCCCACTTTACCTCACCTTCCTTTGAGTTCTTCCCCATTGTTGCAAATAATTGAACTGCCTGGGAAAAATTATTTTGGTCTTTGGCAAGTCCTGAACCGTAAAATGCCTTTTTTCTTTTGTATAAGGATTTCCCCACTGACCAGGTGGTACTGGTGCCCTGAGAACACCATGAGCTTTTTCTGGAGGGAGCAAGCAAGGTTGGAAAAGTCCTCTAAGACCATCAAGTCCAACTGTTCCCCCAGCACTGCGAAAGCTGCCACTGATCCATGTCCCCAAGAGCCACATCCGCACAGCTTTTAAATTCCTCCAGGAATGGTTATCTGCTCCAGATCTGGTTGACTGCAGAACTGATCTTCCCCTGCTTTCTCTTGCTTCCTAGACTTTATAAATACATTTTCTGTCTTCTGCAGGGTGATCCAAAAAGTGTGTGTGCATGTATGGACTTAGGACAACTTCAGCTTTTGCCCAATTTGAGACCTTCAAAGAGTTGTTCCTTGTCGGATGTTCCCAACTGATTTATTGCTGCCAATTTCTTAAACTTTACCTATTGCGCATTTGAAAAGTGGCAGAATTCATAGAATCATAGAATCACAGAATGTTTTCAACTGGAAGGGACCTTAAACCTCATCTTGTTCCAACCCCCTGCCATGGGGAGGGACACCTTCCAGATTGCTCAAATCTCACTCATAAAAACCTGGAAAGAAAGAATTCAGCCTTGAATCTGCTTTGTTTGGCAAGTGAGTGTTATTCTGGGGTTTGGAAAGTCTGCATAAGGTGCAGGGTTTAGTTCTGAGACTTTGGAAGTTCATGGCTTTCTAAGCCCTTCTTTGAGGGTACTGCTAAAGCGTCATGGTCTTAATTGTAGTTGAGGCATCCAAAATCTAGTTCTAATCTTGTAACCTTTTGGTAGCAGGTCTACAAGTCTTCTATAGAAAGGTGTCAGTGAATGAGTGATTTCTAAACTCACTTCAGTTTTAACAAAAATGTTTGCTGAAAACATACTGTTTTTCGTGGTTGTGTAAAGCCTTGCACATTAATCTAGAGGAGGATGGCTTGCAAGCTGAAGCACAGGAAGCCAGGGCTTAAACTCATTTGCATTTTCCTTAGCAGTGTTAAAAATAGGGACTACTGTTATGAAATGTGCATTTTCTGCAAATCCCATGGTAGGAAAGGCTTATACATCCGCTTCATATCCTTAAAAGTTTTGTGAGTTGATAGACTCGTTCCCATTTGTGCTTTGGTGCCCTTTAATGCCACTGAGAAATGGGTTCAGGGATTATTCTGTTTTTCAGATTTTAATTCCCTGAATTCAAAAGCACGCAAAGGATTTTACTTATTTATCTGAGCGGTCGGTGTATGTATATAAAAAGTGCTTGAGCGAGGTCAGGACCAGAACTGTTCCTGTCAGTTGGGTCACTAGATTTGTTCATTCTATGTGTTTAACTGTCTTCTTGGTTAGGTTTTTTTCAGTGTAAAAAACATACTTTGCTTGAATTGTTGTCATTTTGAGGTTGTTCGTTTTTTGCTCAGGCCTATGTTCTTTCTTCTAAAAGGCCACTGTATTTTCTGAGAATTACTGTTCTTTCAGCTAAAGCCCTGAAGTGGATGAAAGTTCTATTTTTTGTTGATGGTACCTCATTTACCCGTCCTGCCTTCATCCTCATGCTTCAAGTGTAATTACATACATCCATCTCTTTCTTTTCTTTTTATTTGGTAAAGCCAACGTGTGTTGTATTTTCTGCAGTGTTGCAAATGTCCTCGCAGTGTTCCTGTTGTTTCCTGTCTCTCCATGGTCTGACAGCAAGTCGCAGCTTGGTCTGGCTCCTGGCCGTTGAGCAGTCCTCTTGGAAATGTTCTGGAAAGATCTGTGTCCATCTAGACAACATGGCATAGAGAACAATCCTGGCAGGACAAGCAAATTCTAATGAGAGCAGTAAATCCTTGACCTGTGACTATAAATGTGTAATGCATAAAATGTATGTAGAGATGAATGATGCTTAACAGTGTGTGATATATAGGTTTGGTTCGGTCTTTCATCTTGGTAATCTTTTCCTCCCATTCCAAAATTTCTCCAGGTAGATACAGAATTTCTGAAGTTGAGCAGGGATCTCCTTTTTTCTCAGACTAAAGGATTTTCACAGAATCCTAGAATAGTTTGAGTTGGAATAAAGCTTAAAGCTCATCTCATTCCAATCCCTGCCATGTGCAGGGACACCTTCCAGTATCCCAGCTTGCTCCAAGCCCCATCCAACCTGGCCTGGGGCACTCCCAGGAACAGGGCATCCACAGCTTCTCTGGGCAACCTGTGCCAGGGCCTCACGATCCTCCCAGCCAGGAATTCCTTCCCAATATCCCATCGCTCCCTGCCCTCTGGCACTGGGAAGCCATTCCCTGTGTCCTGTCCCTCCATGCCTTGTCCCAGTCCCTCTCCAACTCTCCTGGAGCCCCTTTAGGCACTGGCAGGGGCTCTGAGCTCTCCCTGGAGCCTTCTCTTGTGCAGGGGAACACCCCCAGCTCTCCCAGCCTGTCTTTATAGCTGTTGGCCAGTGGTCCAGTTTATTTTCTGTGCTGTCTAGAAGTAGCCCAGAGTCCAGGTGCTTCTGATGTGGACCCAGCAGATTCTGAAATGGATACCTGGCCTTGTCCTAAACTCAGATATATACATTTATGCAATGCTTTTGGAATCTGTATAGATTAACAGTCTGGTATGAAGACAAAAATAGCACAATTTGGGGCTATTGACATTTTTCAGCAATATGTCTTTCCTGGAAGGAAAAGAAACAAGTGTAAATGTGTTTGCATCTCTGAATTTCTAGGACATTAAAGCTCTCATTATTTGCCATTCTATCCCAGACAGAAATGCAGTTTTCTTCTTATGGTACCCTGCAAAGCTTTGTGCCCTGGCAGGTTTGCCGCAAATATTTAACTCATTTAAATCATTGTGGTTTTACCTATAATTATCTAGGCAGAACTGTTTGATTGATTTTTCCCAAAATGACCTGGCTTCTCAGTACTCTATAAAAAAATTAGTAATTGCTGAACTCTGACCGGAGGCACGTCTGCTCCTCTGGCAGTAGTTCACATCTGACACTGAAAACTCACTGCTGAGCATTTGTTTTCCTGCAGCTGTGGTTGTACAAACCTTTGCTCAAAGTGATCTGAAAACAGAAATCACATATCAATGAAACTTGCTGAAACAGTTCTCTCTCTGTAGATGAACTCCCCTACCCTCCTGGACCAGGAAGATTGTGACCCATTAGAATGTGGGTTACCTCTATGATGGAATTTTACTCCCTGGGAACAATGGTGTTATCTACTAGAGCTTGTGTAGTTGCTTAAACTTTCATAATTCTATTATTAGAAATAATACTATATTTAATATATATTTATTAAATAATATGTAAAGTACTTATTATCTTTAGCTTGTGCACAGATGGTTTTGAACCTCTTATTAGCATGGGTTTTCTATTTCTTTTTCAACCTCCCTGCCATGCTCCAAGCCCCCGTTTTCTTCACTGTCTTTCCATTTGCACCTATTCCTTAGGCAGATCTCTGAACAAGATGTGTGGCTCACACTTAGTCTAGCACATTTCCTGTTTGCTTCCTTCATCTCCCCACCATCATCCTCTATGCTGTGAGCCTGAGGAGGAGAAAAAGATGGTATCAGGCAGGTGTGGTGTAGCCCATACAGATATTTCACCAAAGCCACACAGACTTTCTGTCTGAAGTCAAAGAGAAGCACTCAGACACAAACAGAACCTGAGAAAGATGAAACCGCTTTACCGCCCCACAAGAATTAAGTAATTGCAAAAATTCAATCTGTCAGTACCTTGGAGCAAGCACTGAGACATTTTCTTCCGCAAATTGTGCTCCGTTAAAGAACTCAAGTCCTTATGTTTATGTAAAACCCAAATATATCAATGTTTCCGTATGTACCTGTGTATCCATACCATGAACAGCGTACCAGGCATGATTGTTGAGTTGTTTTCAAGATCCTTGGCCATTAATTCGGCTTAAATTGGTATTTTGGGGACCAGATTTCCAAGTGGCATTGATTTCCATTTGGCAGAGAAGTACAGGTGTCGTTCCTCTGCCCAAAATCTTCACAGATTGGTATTTTTGGTGCAAGGGAGGTTTTAGGGGTAATCCTTGCTGGGGTAAATGTTCATTATAGACCCTATAGTAGAGGCTTGGTACAGTGCTGAACCTGAGCCCTTTTTTTCCCCCTTGCCATTTGATGTGTTTTGCTAATGAGGTCCAATCCTACAGATGCTCTGCAGGCAATACTGCTATATTTAGCTGAAACAATATGAAACACATAATTTGCCATCAAGTCATTAGGTTACCAAACAGGACTCATGGTAAGCTTTTCAAACACACAGAAATCCCATTTTCAGAAAGACTTTGAAGCTTTGGATTGATGTAAAGTTCACGTGAATTTGACTCTCAAATGCGTTCAGGCTCCTTTGAAAACAGCACTTCTCTGCTCAAAGAGTCACCTGCTTTTGAAAATACTGACTCGTGCTTGATTGCTGTTTCAGAAACCAGAGTTTCTAACCAGAACTCGAGGAAAAGAGGGTTCTCCAGTTTTTTATTAATCCAGCTCTTTAATTTCTTTGTTTTCCACAGTGACTGCCCCGTATCTTTGATGAATGCTGCTTTTCATGCAGCAGAACACCTAGATGGGGGAAGAAGCAAAGACATTGCTCTTAAAGCAGCTCCATCTGCCGTTGCCTGCATTATCTGAGTGAAGATAGTCCACTGACATAACACTGTAGCCTGAGAGCAGCTCTGAGGGTTCATTTGAAGGGAAGGGGATGTTTTATTTAATGTATGGCTCAAGCCGTGTAGCTCAGATGCCACTGCGCTGCCTGGAGCAGGGCCAGGTGCTGCTCACTGGCCGTGATGTTCTCTTCCTCAACGTTAACTGAAAAAAAACCAAACCAAACCAAAAAAAAAAAACCAAAAAAACAAAACAAAACAACAAAAAAAACCCCCAACAAACCACCGTGATGTTGTTGAACTTCTGTGGTGGGGGAGTTACTGAGTTACTGCAGTTCAGTTCTGCGTCTGTTCATCAGACTTCCCGTGGTTTTTCATCGAATCATGTGATTGACAACACAGACAGTCTGCAAAGTTCTCGGTCTGTCTCATTTGTACCCTCGTCCCAACCACTAAATCTGACTTCTGCTTTGTCTGGCAGAACAAAACAAGATAGGGTGCTGTGGTGGGGTGATTCACTGGAGCTGATAAGTGGTGTCTGTCTTTAAACTGTGCCGTTCAAACCGTAATGTTACCTCTGTCTCTCGTGTTTTCAAGGACTTTCTCAGGCTGGTTTATTTTAAACTATCTGGGGTTGTCTGTCCCTGTAAGGGGTGGAAAGAAATGCAAATAATTTTGCAGGCTCCAACGGACCTGTTTGTGTCAAGGCAAGGAGTTGAGTAAGTTAAATAGGGAACGGTGTTGTATATTGGATCAGAAAAGGGTTTGGGTTGGGGAAGACCTTAAAGCTCATCTCATTCCACCCCCTGCCATGGGCAGGGACACCTTCCACTGTCTCAGATTGCTCCAAGCCCACTCCAGCCTGGCCTGGGACACTGCTAGGGATGGGATAGCCACAGCTTCTCTGGGCACCCTGTGCCAGGGCCTCACCACCATCACAGACAGGAATTCCTTCCCAATATCCCATCTAACCCTGCCCTCTGGCAGTGGGAAGCCATTCCCTGTGTCCTGTCCCTCCATGCCTTGTCCCAGTCCCTCTCCGGCTCTCCTGGAGCCCCTTTAGGCACTGGCAGGGGCTCTGAGCTCTCCCTGGAGCCTTCTCTTGTGCAGGGGAACACCCCCAGCTCTCCCAGGCTGGCTCCAGAGCAGAGGGGCTCCATCTTTCAACAGCATCCATCCCAACAAACAGGTTGGTGAAGGAAAAAAAGAGATGATTCATCCCATGCCAGGGTTTTTCCTCTGTCATTAAGACTGCCATTTAAGATGCCTTAGAACAGTCTCTCTTTTCAAGTGCTGTGAAAAATCAAGTTCATTGGAGTGTCACCAGCTGGGGTGCAAATGTCTTTCCAGGAGTAAGCTGGACACAACAGCAGCAAGGCAGAAGAGAATAGATTTGTGCACTGCTGGTTTGACATGCCACTTTGGGAATTCCGTTAACCATGATAAAGCCCTCACCACTGCTGTCTGGGTTATTGCTGAGAGTGCCCTGAGGCCCATGTGGCCTGGTTGCTTTACAGTGTCACCTCCTGTGTGTCTGCAGCACAGAGCCAAGGCTCCTGATCACTCATCTGAAGCAGGACATACAGGAGACAAATGGCACAAATATGAATTTAAACACTCCTTGGACTGTCACCTGAAAATCTTGAAAAGCTTTTTGAAAATCTTAAAGCTTTATGGCATCGAGCAAGCTTTTTACATGGTGTTTAAATCCTGCTGTTACAAATAGTTATAAAGTCACTCTCATAAAGAAGAAACTTTTGATGATTTTGTTTGTTAACGAATTCTGTTTTCAGTGAACTCCCTGTTAGTGAAACAGTGTGGGTAGTTTTTTATCTCAACAGTGGATGGCTGCCATGGTTAATCTTGCATGTTACATCATAGAATCATTGAGGTTGGAAAAGCCCTCTAAGATCATTGAGTTCAAACAGTAACTCAGCAGCACTGTGCTCATTGCTAAACCATATTCCCAAGTGCTGCATCCACACCCCAGAGATGCTGGTGCAGTTCTCTCCATGCTGGGCCTCTAGCATTTCTCATTTTAAATGAATGAGAAAACATGGGCCAGCACACAGCTGTGGGTCATTGCAGTCCTCTAAAGAAGGTGGGTTTGAATTGCTGGCCTGGAATCCTAATTTTTCATGTCTCATCAGCAATGCATTGAGCTGTCCTGAGCCTGCTGTTCAGGTGGACCATCAAAAATCCATCACTCCTGCCGTTATCTACATTCTTTTTATATAGACTAATTCAAAACTGTGTATATGTAGTGGCAGTGTATATTATTGCTCTCCTTAAAAATCTCATTCTCCTTGTCTGCATTTCCAAGATACCCCTGCAGGCTGTTCAAAGCACATGTTGAGTGTCAGGGAGTCCAGGCTGACTGCAGTGAGTTACAGCCTTTAATCTGAAATTGATTATTAAATTGCTATGGTACGATCGCAATAAATGGCAACATTGATCAGCCTGAAGAGAGGCTGAATAATAAAATCAATGCATGGCTTATTGCCTGAAAATATGAATGCTACCTGAGCCATTTTGTGCTGCCCTTCCAGCTGAGAGATAATGGGATAGTAAGACCTGAGCATCTCAGATGCAGCTGTTGGAATTTCTGACGTAATTTTGCCTACTGTTTTAAGGCTGAAGATGTTTGTTAAGCTGCACGAGAGCCCAAGGCTACTGCCATGAGTGTTTGCAAAGCCAGTAGCTACATCTGTGACCCGAAGGTGAAAAAAAAATTGTCTGTGTTTAATTAAACTCAAATTAGCATCTTTAATCACTTTCCCACCCCTTCCCTCCCAGAAGGGCTACCACGGGCTGCAGTCCTGCGCTGCAGCCACCCCTGGGGTGAAGAGTGACAGCTGTGTAAGACTTTCCTCTGGCTGGAAGTGTTGCCGTGGTGTAATCGTGAGGCTGAACCATTCATTCTGCTGATGCAGGGCTGAACAGAACGTGCTCCTGTCTACACTGACCACAAGCCAGGAAGTTTTGGAAGGAAGTTTTGGAAGGAAGTGGGGAAGATTACACTGAGGATAAGCAGAGTAGACTGTCAGGGATTTTTAAAAAAAATAAATACTAATGAAAATATACATGAGGGCTTGGTTGGGGGATGGCAAAGGGAGAAGGCAGGGACAGCTTGAGAACTTGGGTTGGGAAGGGATAGAGAATGTCAATGAAAAGGAGGATCTCACAAGGCTGGTGAGAAAAAAGAAAGCTTGGGTGAGTACAAAAGAGAAAAGTATGCTGAAGAGAGAGGATAAGGTTGCCGTGGAAGGGAGTTGGGGTGGCAGTGGGCTGGGAGACTGGAAGTGAGAGGTGGGGGTGAGTATGGGTGTAAGGTACCTAAGAGTGAAAAAAACAAAGTGATGCAGAGGATTAAACAGGCTGGTCAAAGCAGACTTGGAGAAGAGAGTTGTAAAGAGGTAGCAGAAAGTGGTTTAGGTGCACAAAATGGCTGTGGGAGAGTTCTCTACCACAAACTGCGTGTCTGACACAGGAAATTAAACTTGCTGATGTACCTTTGAGGTTCTGGGCTTTGAACTCAACAGGAGTTAGATGCAGAAGGGCCTTTGACAACATTATCTTTAGCTGCCCCAGTTCCTTGAACAGAGATAGTACAGAATCCTTTAGGCTGGAAAAGCCCTCCAATATCTTTGAGTCCAGCTGTTCTCCCAGCACTGCCAAGGCCACCACTAACCCATGGTGCCACATCCACATGTTTTCTACAACTTTTCTACAAGTTTCCATATTTTCTGACTCCAAGAATCAAATAATGTGGGAGCATAGAAGTTAAATATATAACCCTGAAAACCAAGTGTCCAAGAAATGCCCCTTCAAAGGAGACTGATCCAGCCAGAATTCTTGTACCTTTAAGGCAAGGAAACAGGACACTGAGCTCAAGAAATAGGATAGGGAATCCCTTCATTATTAATGGGCAAAAAGACTCCTTACCCATTGCTGTGCTTGTTCTGATCATGTCACACTGTAGAGTTTATTCTTAGTCTTAGCCACAGCCTTATAAATAATAAAATGGGTCATGTTTTATCTTACCCCAGTGATCATTGTAATGCGGCTTTTGCCTGAGATTCTGCCAAGCTCAGACACAGGCAACATTTAGAAGTGGATAAAGTGAAGAGCACAGTACAAAAGTAGACTCAGCTCTTTCCAAAATACACACTTACCACGAGTGAACCTCATGGGCTTGCAGTGTACACTGCTTTGGGATTGAAAAAATGAGAAAAATGGGAAATTGAGGTTGCAGCATGTCTGTCCTCTGTGGTGACCACTGACAGGACCCAGGGAATGACTGGAGCTGTGCCAGGGAGGGTTAGGTTGGATATCAGGGAAAAGTTCTTCCCCCAGAGGGTGCTGGGCACTGCCCAGGCTCCCCAGGGAATGGGCACGGCCCCGAGGCTGCCAGAGCTCCAGGAGCGTTTGGACAGCGCTGCCAGGGGTGCCCAGGGTGGGATTGTTGGGGTGTCTGTGCAGGGCCAGAAGCGGGACTGGATGATCCTGGTGGGTCCCTTCCAACTTGGGATATTCTGTGATCCTGTGATGTCACAAACTGTGTTTATTCTTTCAGCCTTTTCAAAGGATTCTCCTGCTAAGGAGCCAAGTACAATTAATTGCAAAATGTTTTTTAACAAAAAATGCAATAAATAGATCTGTACATGCACAAGCAAAAAGGCTTTTGAGGGGCTGCTAAAAATGAATTTTCCTTAAGACCTTAGTGTTTTGTAAAGGATTCACGTGTTTAGTCTGTTAACAGGCAAATGGATTGTGACCAACAGTAAAAGGCTCGAATACAATATGCTAATGTAGCATTTGATTCAAAGAAGAAATTATAAATGATCTCTTTATCCTATAAATATTTTCCTGGAGTTCTAATGGTTTAGTTCCTGCCATTATTTTTTTCACCAAACCTCTTTCTTCAGTGTTTATATGGGCTGTGTGTTTGCAAGCAGACATGCAAACCTTCCCTCACTGGACTCTGGCTTCTCGTTGCAGAAGTTCCCTGAGCTGAAGTTCAAGTACGTGGAGGAGGAGCAGCCTGAGGAGTTCTTCATCCCCTACGTGTGGTCCCTGGTCTACAACTCTGCCGTGGCCCTGTACTGGAACCCCCGTGACATCCAGCTCTTCACCATGGACTCGGGCTGAGGGACACCGCGGCCAGGCCAGCCCCACTCCGTCTTACAGGAATCCAGCCTCTGCACCCCTTCCAACCTGACCCCCTCCAGCTGCCCCCTCAGACCCCAGAGCCAGTGTCCAGCCCGGCCTCACGCTGGGACAGACTGGTGTGGGGCGCTGATGGCTTGTAGGCAACCTTGTGTTTATAGTCCATAACCTAGAGCTTGTTTGATGAAAATGAGGCCTTACACATGGGGTATGATGTTACTACCAACCACAAACCTGATCATCCTTCTAACTTAACGGGCTAAATGAGATTGTAGGCTTTGATTTGGAAGCAGCGTTTGTATTTTTGGCTCTTTCGAGCAGGCAGCTTCCTTGGGTCAAGCTTTTTATGGTCTCTTGGATGCTGCTGTGGGTTGCTCGTTACCTAATCCTGTGTTTTCCCTCACAGCCCTCCGTTTCCGTGGCACTGTCAAGGCTGCAGCCCTTAAATTGCTGTCTACGCTGTCATCCGAGGGAACTAAGCAAGCAGCATCTTAATCAGATTAGCTCCCAGGCAGATTCAAAACACTTGATTTAGATGTTTGTGGGAGGATTTTCAATAGCAAGTCTTTTGTTGTTGTTGTTGTTTGACTGGCAAATACTCTCCAAAGGGCAAGAAACACCTGCTTTTGGAGTCAGGTCCCTTACAGACTTGTTTTTCTGTGCTCCTGTGCAAAATTGTTCCTGGAAATTGAACGTGTAGGGAAAGGGGGGAAAAAGAGTCCAAAGAAAATAATTACAAGATTGTAAAATAGACCAGTGTCCTGTAAACCTGTGCGTAATGGTGACAGTGTGTTTTGGGGATCCTTGACAAAGCTATGTGTTGAAAACCTCCTGTTAGTTTTTAAAGTTTTATGGCAGAAGTATAAATTTATCTGAATGTAGAATACTACTCTCTTTTTTTGTTGTTTTCAAGTGCCCTTTCCTGATATACCTGTTTCAGCAGTGGGAAAAGCAAAAGAAGTGGTGTGATTTTGAAAGAAATCTCATTTTTCAAAGTGGGGATCATATTTTGGGGATGCCTGTTGCACACACGTGCACCCACTCTCCTCGTCCCACGTTCTGCTGTGTGGGAGACTGTCACCAGTGCATTGCATGCCAAAACTTCAATTTCGAGGAATTAGTTCCTGAAGATGCGTGGCTACCCTCTGTATTCACTGCCTGCTCCAGCATGTTCTGTTTGTTGACCTGAGGAATCGGGTGTGTTTGCTTTCAGAAAGTCCTTTGAATGGCTTTAAATAGAATTTCTTGCACCGTTTCGTCCCCCTGAAGGATGTGCTAAGATTGTACTTTCCTTTTATCTGCTCATTTAGAGGTGGAAGTCCATTTGAGTCCTACACAAATGGAAATGCTGTCTTATTAAAAAAAAAAAAAAAAAGCTTTCCAGATTTATTTAAATATAGCTGCAAAGGGATATATACAGCCCATGAGCATTTAGGACTTTGAAATGGCAGAAGCTTTTGAGAAAAGGCAATGGTAAGACTGGAGATGCAGTGTTTTCTTAGGCAAATAGGAGAAATGAATGAACCATGACTGAGCTGCACATAAGTTGATCTGTATTTTGGATTTATTCTGTTTTGTTTTGGTCTTTGAGCAAACTTCAAAAGGGGATAACTATTCTTGGTTACTGTAGTGATTTGTAATTTTGTCTTTATTAAAAGACTAAGAGTGTTTGTGAGTCAACAGGGCTGCCCAGATTTGGAAAGGTCAGTCTGAAGATGCACTTTTAAACCATGGATTCCAAGCTGCTGGGCTGGCTCAGTGTTCATCTCTTTTAAACGTCCTGGGGTGAGCAGAACCAGAGAGGCCCCGCCAGGGCAGACACTGCTCAGCCAGGTGTCAGACTGCAGAAAACCTGATTTGTCTGTGAAAGGGCTTTTTACAAGAGAGGGGTGCATAAAGCAGCAATCTGGTAGAATAGGTCAAACCGAACCAAGCGACATCGGTGTCGCACGGAAAACTCTCTCTCACTGTCCTCCCGTCGTGGTGACACTGAGGTGCAGGCAGTGTGTTCTGATGGCGTAATTTCCTTGTGTGTTTGATGAAATGCCCTGCTCCCGGCTCCCAGCTGGTTTGGAACAGCTGGAGTTACCACCTAAAGCCAAAACAGCAGAGCCAGACCGAGATTTAGGCAGAAATCCATGCTGGCCCCGTTGGCTCTCCCAAGAGCTGGAGCGTGACGAGGGCCTGGCAGTGTCCTGACATCGGCAGTCTGGTACGGTCACAAATACTCTGTTTTTCCTTCACCTTAGGGATCCTTTTCATTACTTTGTGTGAAAGATTTATTATGCGTAATTACAAAAATAAAAAAGATAAAACGGTAAATACGAGATGGTGTGTTTTATGTCACGGGTCTTGGCGTGGCCATCAGGCCCAACGTGCACGAGGTTTTATAATATCCTCCATGATGTGCAATTAGGAAGAATGTAATTTTATTTATTGTATAAAGTAAATCAGTGCCCAAGTCAGTGTCTCATGAAAGAAGGAACATGTAATGCTGCAGTGTCTCGTGGAATGTCACCTCTTGCCAGCTCAGCTTTAGTGGTCGCAGTGGCCATGGCCTGGAGGGGCACTGGGAGCATGCAGCCGTGGGGGAAGCAGAGGAGGGACAGGGTTGTCTGCACAAGACCAGACCTGATGTGTTGCTGCACCCTCAGCTTCTCTTTCCTGTCCATTTCAGCTGATGGTGTCTCTGGTTTTGGGGTGTGGGATGGGTGTTGCACCAGGACCTTCTCCTGACCATGCTCATATTTGGGGTGACCTAACTGTGGCCGTCCAGTACCTGAAGGTGCTGACAGGAGAGCTGGAGAGGGACTTTGGGAAGGGGCCTGGAAGGACAGGACAAGGGGGAGTGGCTTCCCCCTGCCAGAGGGCAGGGTTTGATGGGATTTTCTGAAGGAATTCCTGGCTGTGAGAGTGGTGGGGCCTTGAGTGCCCAGAGCAGCTCTGGCTGCCCCATCCCTGGAAGTGTCCAAGGCCAGATTGGACGGGGCTTGGAGCACCCTGGGATAGTGGAAGGTGTCCCTGCCCGTGGCAGAGGGTGGAGTGGGATGAGCTTTAACGTCTCTTCCAACCCACACCATTCTGAGACTCTGTTACCGTGTTCTTGCTCTGAGTGCTGATCGCTGGTGTCACCACCTGCCTGGGCTCCCTGAGCAGCTGGAGGGGGAAATCCATCGCTTCGGGGATGGGGAGGAGAAGGCAGGTCTGCTCTCAGACGACCATCCCTTCCAGAAGACCAAACAGGCAGGAAACCCAGCTGCTTGTAAGTTGCTGGTGAAGTGGGAGTTGTGCTTGTGCAGCCTCATGCACGTGTCCCTGGTGAGGCAGAAATCCTCCTTCCTCAGGCAACAGAGTGAAACTCTTGATCTCGCTGTGAAAGTGAGCTGGGGGTTTGGAAGATAAAAATGCACTGGGCATCATTCACTTTGGCAAAAGCAGTCAAAAAACCTGCCACGTTTCCTGGCATTTCTTGACCCTAATAGCCTAAAACCAAAGAGTACTGGCAAGCTGGGGGGGTGGGGGGGAAGAAACTGTTTTGTAAGTGCCACTAGATTGTTGATCCACCAGTTAAACAGGAAAGGAAGAAGCAAACAACTCCCTTCCCTTCTCTGGAAACTAAAGATTTTATACAACCTTTTCTACTGGGTTTATCATTGCATATGTTGTCTAATTGAGCCACGTAAAGGTCAAATCTCATATTTAGTCAGCCCCAGGCTCTCTCCTAATGGATTGGGCTTGGTCTGCAAAACCTCCACCTCCTGTGCTGGAAGAGCAGGAGTTTTCTATATGATTGCACTTCCTAGAATCACCTAACCTCTGCAAATCCTTTCCCATTTCTACCCATTCCCCCTTTGGCTACTTCACCTAAAAATTTGTACCATTGGTACTGGCAATAGTGTAAAATTCAGCACCCCAGCTGCTCTTGTATTTGATTCATTGTTAATTTGGGGATTTGCAGGAGTTACTATTATCATATTTATTGTCTGTTATTGCTAACAATTAGCAGTGTTTAAGGTAACAGCTGCACATCTGAGAGCAAGACAAAACAGCCTCATCCTGAGCCCCTGGATTTTGAAGCCTCAGCTCTGGACGTGTCCTGGCAGAAGCCGTGGTGGCTGTGAGCTCTCAGTACGGTGCAGGTGTCCCCAGATACTGACCTGTCAGGGCGGGATGTCCTGGGTGCCACAAGGTTGGTTGTGGGGATTAGGCTGGATGGGGCTGGGAATCATTTTGGGCTTGGCCAGAAGGCTGACTTTAAGGAGTTGCTCGTTGATGGTGCCTTTGCACAGGTCAATCATGACACTCAGATGTGTGTGAAGGGTTCAGGGAAAGGATCACGAGGCAGGGAGTTTCCTTGTTCTTTTCGCTCTCAGGCAAGGAGCCTGTTGGCAGGACATCCCGGGGCTGCTGTGACATCACCGGGCCGGTGCTCCAGGCCATCCTCCTGCATGACACATCAGCACACGTCACCAGCAGCACTCATTGCCTGATAACAGCTCTGCCAGCTGAAGATAATGGTATTTCACAGACAAAAGGGCAGCTCTCGCAACCTCCATTGACCCCAGCGGCAGAGCTGTACTTCCTGCTGTGACTTTGGGAACAACGACTCAGAAGGAGCAGGGCAGGAAGGTGCTGTGGGCAGTGGAGATGATAGTTTAAAGTTATTACAGAGTGTCTGGGTTGGAAGGGACTTTAAAGATCGCAAGGCTGGAGCCCCTCTGCTCTGGAGCCAGGCCGGGAGAGCTGGGGGTGTTCCCCTGCACAAGAGAAGGCTCCAGGGAGAGCTCAGAGCCCCTGCCAGTGCCTAAAGGGGCTCCAGGAGAGCTGGAGAGGGACTGGGACAAGGCATGGAGGGACAGGACACAGGGAATGGCTTCCCAGTGCCAGAGGGCAGGGAGAGATCTGATACTGGGAAGGAATTCCTGGCTGAGAGGGTGGTGAGGCCCTGGCACAGGGTGCCCAGAGAATTTGATGGGGCCATGGAAATGGCTGTGAAGTTGCATGACCTTTCTCAAAAGCAGCAACCCATGAGCTACATCCCTCCTTTGCAAGCCCCTGACTAGAGATTTTGGCATCCCTTCACTGGGAATACCGGGAATGTCCCTGAAGTAACAGCGTTGTAGAAATGCTTTGCATTTTGAGGGCAGTTAACCCCAAACTGCGAGGCTCCAGCTGAGATTACAGCTCGTAATCATTCAATCATCGATGCTGGGTTATTGCTGGGTGGATGCACTTCGGATGTTATGGCTGTGCTGCCTGCCTGCAAATGAATTACTCCAAGGAGCCCTGTTTGGTATTGGAGGCTCTGCTACCACCCATGGACTGTGACAGCACTTTTACATGTACTCAGATAAATGAAAATGTCACTATTGGTGAATCCCTCCAGATCACGAATCCAATACACCGTGGAGCTGCCAAACTGGGACAATTTGAATGAGAGATTTAAAGAGGAGAGATGATTTTTATTTTTTTTTAATGCCACTGAAGCGCATGGCATAATCCTTCATCATCACTTTAAAAACTGTCTTAAAATTAATCCAAAATGAATATGTCTTGGCAGACGTGATGAAATGTTCAGCTGTACACAATGTTTTTGCCAGATGTCTTGGCAAACTAAATGGCAGACTTCAGTCTTCCTTGCAGTCACTTTGTGCTGCTGAAAGCCCTGAATGTGATGGCACCCGGGGAAAATTGAGGATCTGGAGAGCAGCAGTGACAAAGTAGGTGACGTCCCGATGATGCTACCCTGGCCCCTCCTCCTATTTACGAAACGACAAAAAATTGCTTTTCAAAGAGCAAAACAGCTTATTAAAAACTGGCAGTTTAAACTAGGAACAGCTGTCCTCGGCCTGCTGCTTCTATTTTTGTCCCTGGAGCCGTTGTCAGGGTCCATCCCCTCTCCCGGCGCAGCTCCTGCATCCCAGTCTGCAATGCCACCCCAACATGAATCCTGCTGGGTGTGGGGCTTGGGATGCAGGGGACCAGGGGTGCTCAGCCCCACCAGAGCTGTCTGTCCCTGTTTAAGGACTGTAGCAGCTCGAGAATAATGGGAATAAACCACTTGGGCTAAACCATGTCTGGAGATTCAAAGCCTCTTAAAAAACAGGTGCTTGCAGACCTAAAAATCTGGGGTTTTTCCTAAAACAGCCTCGTACGTTGTTTGGTTGGTCGGGCTGTTTCTAGAGGGGGGAAAGCCATCATTCCTTGATGTGGGATATTCAGTATCCATTATATTTACTGGGCTGAGCTTCGGATTGAATGTTCTGCTTAGTGCCTTGTGTCCCGTCCATGTCTCTGCAGTGCTGAGCAGTGGAGCAGAGACAACCAACAGAGCCATTTTCACCCTGAAATGAAGCTCTTCGTGATGGCTCCAGGAAAAAACCCTCACCTTCCCCCCCGCCCCCCAAAAAAAGCAGCTGTGGCATCTGCAGTCTTGCAAGCTTCTCCCAAATGAAGCACGAAGTGAAAATTAAATTTAAATTCTTTTCTTTCTCCTAAATCAAATCTCACAGGCACCAATTGCCCTTTAAAAGGTCACGCTTTTAGCCCACAAAGTTGTAATCAATACATTATTGACCTAAACAATGGCCATAAACTACAGGCCGCCTTTGTCTCCTTGCTTGGCTTCTCCTCCTTCCTGGTAGAGCACATTTGGGCCAGGAAAGTGGCCCTGGTGAAGGTGGGATGGAGAAGGGTCATAATTCCTTGCATCTCTCTCCTTCCTTCCTTCCTTCGTTCCTTCCTTCCTTCCTCCCTTCCGTCCTTCCTTCCTCCCTTCCGTCCTTCCTTCCTCCCTTCCGTCCTTCCTTCCTCCCTTCCGTCCTTCCTTCCTCCCTTCCGTCCTTCCTTCCTCCCTTCCGTCCTTCCTTCCTCCCTTCCGTCCTTCCTTCCTCCCTTCCGTCCTTCCTTCCTCCCTTCCGTCCTTCCTTCCTCCCTTCCGTCCTTCCTTCCTCCCTTCCGTCCTTCCTTCCTCCCTTCCGTCCTTCCTTCCTCCCTTCCGTCCTTCCTTCCTCCCTTCCGTCCTTCCTTCCTCCCTTCCGTCCTTCCTTCCTCCCTTCCGTCCTTCCTTCCTCCCTTCCGTCCTTCCTTCCTCCCTTCCGTCCTTCCTTCCTCCCTTCCGTCCTTCCTTCCTCCCTTCCGTCCTTCCTTCCTCCCTTCCTTCCTTCCTTCCCCCCTTCCTTCTCCCCTTTCTCCCAGCTGTTGGCCAGTTTTGGACTGGAAAATGCCCAGCTGGCCTGGTCAGGAGGTGGCTTTCCCACACGTCCATCCCTAACGCAGACCCAGAAGATGTTTTCCAGCGGCACTTCTTTCCCTCCTCACCACGCTGTGTTTCTCTGTTCTGTTAGGGACACACACCCACACCTGGGCCACACCAGCAAGTGACCAATGGTCCCACATCCAGGTCACCGTGGCCACCGGGACCAAGAGTGGCCTTGGGAGGATGGAGGTGGATGCTCTCCAGGACAGGGAATGAGGGGACAGAACCTGGCCTGTGTCTCCCCCCAGCAGGGCTGGAGCATGGGTATGGGTGCGTTCATGCCAGGTTTGAGGGCACCAGCCTCCCCTCTGGTGTGTACCAGAGACAGACAGCACCAGCCCTTCGTGGCTGTTTTGGGCAGAAACAAACATTTTAAGTCAATACCTTCCTACTTGTTGTCACTGACTCTGTGCAGCCAAGTGAAAGTCCAGTGAGTACCCGGAGGAGCAGTGCTGGAGAATAAGCCAGAAGCCACAGTCCTGACTCGAGGAGTGATTAATTAGGAGGAAATTACACTGATTAGGAAGGGACTGAGCCTAGACAGGGGATTTGGATGTATATGTATGTGTATATTCTGTGTATGTGTATATGCAATACATATACATGGAGGCAGGGTGTTTACATATACACATGTCAAAATGGCATATTATTATTTATGATTGATTTTATGATATATTATCTGTCAAATGACCCCCTTTCTGATGTACCACCCTGTCTGATGAAGAGCCATGAGCGGGAGCACAGCACTGGCTGGGTTTGGGTGGGTGCCCTGCAGAACACTACAAAGAGGAAATGGACAAGCAGTGGCCACAGGTGACACCTCAGCTGTGTTTGGGGCAGGACTTTGAGGTGACACCAGGCTTTCTCAGGCACTGGGGGGTGCAGGGGGGATCAGGACAGCACATCCTGAGTCACGAGGCTGCCGGTGCCGGATTCACCTCCTCTGTTACCTTGTGCAGCACGCGTGTTTATGTTGTGGCTACGAGCATTGAGGGCAGATTAGCTGTGTTTGTGCAGCTGCCAACCTCGCTGTTGTGACATTTCCATCTGTCCCACCCTCTGCTCCTGATGAAATTAAGAGCGAGGAAGAAATCCCTTCCTTCCCCACCGCTCACACCAGAGCGACTCAACCCCAGCCTTGGGCATCAAGTTCCAAAGCTTTCCCTCCAATATGGGCCTGAAATCCCCTGTCGTGCCCTGTGGCCTTGGGCTGCTATGCAGTCAACAGACATCAAAAGCCTTGTTTGTACCGGTGTGTTTCAGCATCACATCTGGCCCTGATAATCTTCAAGGCCTGGCAGTCCTCTTCAGGTCAAAACAATTTAGCAGCTGGTCCTGGGAAACCCGTCTTTCGCCTCTCTGGTGCACAGCAGCAGCAGCCATCAGCAAGGGCAGCAGCTGCCCATCCCGTGGCAGACCCTTACCCTACCTCCTCCCTCCAAAAAGGTACAGTAGGATGGAGATCATCCCTGAAATGTTCCAAATCACACCCTGCAGAGACCTGGCTGGTGGATCCAGGGCTTTTTCCTTTGGTCTGGAGCCCAGATCTGGGGTCGATGAGATTGAGAATAATGGCCTGCTACACCTTCTTCCCAGGCAGTGCCCCCAGCCCCATGATGGACGCTGGGGACCAGAAGTTGTCCATTGACTTCTCTCAATTTAAGAGACTCAGAAGAGGATTTGTCACATTGCACTCCCCGTTTAAGGCCAGGTGGAGAGGCATGAGGCTCAGGACAGGTGGGGAGAGGTTGGGGTTTTAATGATGCCTTTGCATCACTGCCCTTCCAAGTTTTAAGTGTGTCTTTGCTTAGTAGCTTTCTCCTACCTCGACAGTTACCCTTGGGATGGCAACTTGGTGGGGTGCGTGTGGGAGATGATGAAAGACAGGGAGATGAAGAAACTTGTACTAGTACAACACTCTGTTGGCTCTTGGCCTGAGACGCTGGGCCTGTTCGAGGCCTTGCCAAGATCGTTTTCTCTGGGAGGATACGCTGATGATGACAGCCAGGTATTTCTTTGATGCAATCCTGTGTATTAATGGGGAAAGTACGTAAAGTCCCATTTCCCTGAACACCACGGGACCATGTCAGCTGCCACAGCCTGGAGCCCAAGCCCGAGCCTGCCTGGAGCCACCCCTGCACACCCCAGGTGCCTCCCCGCGCCCTCACCTCGCACTGCACTTGCCCAGATCCCTTTCTGGAACCTCCTTGGCACTTTGCTGACTTGTTCTTTGCTTTCTCACCCCTCTGACATACTTAAAATACGCACACATTCCCTTTTGCGCAAGCGAGTGCTACCCAACCAGGGCCTTGGCAGGACGAGCAGTCTCTTCTTCATCCTTTACAGAAATTCCCAGGGAAATTTCTCACTTTTCAGTGATTTTGAGCAATTTCCATGGAAGTTCAAGGCCTGCATGAGCACTTTCCCTGTTTTGGCTTTCACCAAACAAGGGTGAGAATTCCTTCCTTGCTTGAATCCCGAGGCCATATGGCAAATTGGCCAACTTGATGCTCAGCTTCAGCAGAACAGGCCCTCGGATAAAAGTGCGGACTGATAGTGGCACAACTGCAGCCTCTTGGAGGAGAGGAGGTGCTCTGCAAGGTGCCTGAGTCCTGCCTGGTGGGAAGGGCTGTGGGTCCTTTGCCACTGCCATTGTCCCCAGAGAGTGGCCCCTTGGGGTCTCCAGCCCCCACTGACCCTGGGCGTGGAGCAGAACCAGTTAGGGGTTGCCCCTGGGGTCAGCCAGCACTTGTGACAGAAAAAATTGTTTCCCAGATACCCCTGGATCCCTGGAAGTGTCTGAGGCCAGGTTGGATAGGGCTTGGCGCAACCTGGGATAGTGGAAGGTGTCCCTGCCCATGGCAGGGGTTGGCCCTGGATGTGCTTTAAGGCCTCTTCCAACCCAAACCATTCTGGGATTCTGTGGTTCCATGAAAAAACCTTCCTCAGGGTGGAGAGGAAAACCCAGGGAGAGATTTGCAAAGACCAGACCACCCAGAGACTGACCAGAACTGGGAGGAGCTGGAGTCTGTGCCTGGACATTGCTCTGGATGGATGCTCAGAGGGAAACGAGACCAACAACTGCAGCAATGCAATGGGGGTGAAAATGGAGTTTATTCTGGGGAGAAAGATACCGAATTTGGGGGTCTGCCCAAAAGAAATTTATGCATGGGCTGTCGGGCAGAGAGAGGAACCCAGGGGGCCTCTCGGGGCATTGAGCAGCCCAGGTTTCCTGGCGTGACTTGTTTTTCCTGGGAAAATGAATCCTTCTTTTGCAGCATTCATGAGAGTGGCCCACGCACGGAGCAACGTAAGAAGGGAATGGCCTTTTTTGGCCGCTGTGCTCGGGACAGAATGTCTCGGAACATAATGAATGAAACACAAATGTGTGACTGGCACTGCCGCTGCTGCGCATTACCCTGTCAGCATCCCGGCGTGAGCTGGGGGTCATGGCCAGCACGCTCACATGTGAAGCAGCACAATGGGGATAGAGACCTCCTCTTCTGCATGACAGAGCCCTGTGGCTCCTTCATGGGGCAGCACTCCAGACACGGAGTGCACTGAGCGCACCGTGAGAGAGAGCGGAGCATCTGGACTGCTGTTCAGTAAACAACACGTGGGCAAATCACGCCCTTCCAGATAATCTCTTGTTCAAAGTGAAAGCTCACCACAGAAATTTGGAAAACGAGGTGGAAGGAGCAAGGCAGGACTCCTATTATGCTTGGAAACTATTTAAATATGTCAATATTAAGGGAGCGTAATTACCACTCAAGCAATTCCAGCAAACAAGTCGGTAACAGTGCCTGCTTTACGGGAAGTGCATTTCCTCTTGGCAGTCTCCTGGCTGGGGATTACTGAGTGTGCAGCTCTCCCTCCATCCCCTTCACGGGAGAACCAGCACCTCCCAGCCGGGCAGGGCCACAGAGCGATGGGCTGGGGCGCTGTAACCTGAGGGACCGTGAGGGCTACCCTAACTCCCTGGTAAGTGATGCCCTAACCCCTGGCAAGGTCTGCTGCAGGTCTGAGGACACTGATCAGCCACATGGTGCTGAGGAGCACCACCCCATGCTGTCCTTGGGGTCAGTGGTGCCCATCCTGTCTGTGGTCAAGGTCACCAGGAGTAGCCCGGTGCTGCTCTGCTTCCCAGAGCATCTGCCTGGATCTTCCACGGCAGCCGCGCTGTGGAAAGAGTCAGAGGAAGGAGAGGGCTGCGGTTCAGGGGCTGGACTCCACACCAAGATCTCCTGAATCAGCTCCCAGCACCACCACTCATGTCCATGTCATGTCAGACAAGTCACTTCACCCTCGGTGACGCCGGCTCCGGCCTCAAAAGCCCTTCTGTGGTCCAGCTGTGTGGCAACGCAGGGTCACTCTCTGGCTTGGGGAAGTTACTCAGGGCCTTTGACGCCTGATCTGAAAACACTGAACCCAAAAGTCAGGTTCCCTGAACCATTAGTCACTGAAGAAACAACAGCTTCCCAAAGCTGCTGAGAACCTTCCCAGGGCTGCTGGGAGGAACAACCTCCCCCTCCTGTCAGAGATGCTCGGGGTGCAGCCGGGCTGGCACGAAGTCCAGGGAGACACTGAAACTGGATCATTCCCGTGAACAATGGGAATTATCTCATGGGAAAGCTGCTCTGTAGAGTGGCCACCCTGCAGCTGTCCCCTCTGGGATCACACACAGGTGCTGCTGACCACTCAGCTACCCAATGCCATTTACACAATAACCCACTAAGGAGACAAAAACTCCCAATCTTCAACTAAAGAGGTGCAATTAACCTGCATCACTCATTAGACAGGGCCTGTGTATAATCCTCATTACTGAATCTGGGTGTTTTCCAACATCTCTGTCTGCTGTGCAAGTCCTTTCATCCACAAGTTGCAGATGGTGAACCAAGATCTCAGGAGTTTGGAATGAGACGATCTTTAAATTCCCTTTCAACCCAAACTATTCTGGGATTCTGTGATTTTGCCACCCCTTTGACTAGTTTTGAATTGCACTGACTCAGCATTGCCCAGGTTGTTCTTTACAAGCCCGATGTGAAGTGTGTGAGTGCTCATTATTGTCCATAACACATGGACCATGGTATGAACCCTTTTAAATTTGTTAAAAGCACTTGAATATTTTTAATTAATTCCTTTTCTTTTTTTTTCAATACCCACCTAATCTGAGCCCTAATCCCATCTCACGGCTGCAGAGGAGCTATAACAAAAGATTAGCTCATATTTAATGTCTGTTTAGTGCCTGAAAGGCATCTTGAAAATGTAAAATGACACGGAAATGCCGAATAATCATATTTTGTTGTCAACACTCCCCTTGAGCAATGCCCTTAAGCGTAACGAATGCTTGCTGCAAGTGAAGCAAATGTCCTCTCATTATCTTTGAACAATCCCACCCTCTGCGCTGAAGTTTGGAGCACCACGATGGTGCCTGGCCAGCTGGGGACATTATTTTTGCTGGGATTTTGGATGTCCCCATAATTTCTCATTCCAATGCCTGAATTTCTGCCCATTGCTCCATTGCTGCATGCTTGCTTGGAGGAGCTTGGAGGAGCTTGGAGGAGCCCCAAAGGTGAGGGGATAATGTGCATGTCCCAAATAGAGATAGCTGCATGGCTGTGGAGACAGGAGTTGTTGGGAATAACAGCCAAGGGTTGTTGGTAAGAACACACATGAGGAAGGCCAGGATGTGGCTGGAGATGGGGCCAGACAGAGGTAGGGCAGCACTTTCCTGGGACAAACCTTGTTCTGACTCGTGGAGCAAAATACAACCTGGCTTGGCACAGGAATGGGGTCAAGGAGTGGCCGCAGACGTTAGGAAACCTTTGACACCGTCTCCCACATCATTCTCCTGGAAAAGCTGCAGCCCATGGCTTGGACAGGTTCACTCTTAGCTGAGGCTCAGAGGTGGCTGATGGCCAGGCCCAGAGAGTGGTGTGGAAAGGGGCCACATCCAGCTGGGGCTGGGCACTGATGGGGTTCCCCAGGGCTCAGGATCGGGGTCACCCCAACCCCCTACAGCTCCAGGCTGGGGCAGAGGGGCTGAAAAGCTGGGAAAGGCCCTGGGAGGTCTAGTGCCAGCAGCTGGAGATGAGCCCAGGGGTGCCCGGGGGGCAGGAGGCCAACGGCCCCTGGGCTGTCCCAGTCAGGGTGTGACACAGCCCCAGGGCAGGGCCCGTCCCCGGTGCCAGCACTGCTGAGGCACCTCCAGTGCTGGGGACAGCTCTGGGCCCCTCGGGACAAGAGAGACATGGAGGGGCTGGAGCGTGTCCAGGGAAGGGAACGGAGCTGGGGAAGGGGTTGGAGCCCCAGGAGCGGCTGAGGGAGCTGGGAAAGGGGCTCAGGCTGGAGAAAAGGAGGCCCAGGGGGGACCTTGTGGCTCTGCACAACGCCCTGACAGGAGGGGGCAGCCGGGGGGAGTCGGGCTCTGCTCCCAGAGAACAGGGACAGGAGGAGAGGGAACGGCCTCAGGCTGTGCCAGGGGAGAGACAGATTGGATATTGAAGAAAATTCCTCCATGGAAAGGGCGATCAGGCCTTGGAAAGAACTGCCCAGGGAGGTGCTGGGGTCCCCATACCTGGAAGTGTCCAAGGAATGACTGAGTGTGCCACCCAGTGCTCTGGGCTGGTGAAAAGATGGGGTTTGGTCACAGGTTGGACTTGATGGTCTTGGACGTCTTTTCCAAGCTCATGGATCCTGTGAATCTGTGACTGTAGAGCGGATGAGACCACCCAATATGTCCGAAGCTTCTGAACCATTTCCAGAAAGGTCCAAAAGAACTGGCTGTGCACGAGAACTGATTTGCACAAAAAGTGAGAAACTTCTCTCCAGGTGAGGAAAAGTTCTCTAAAAACGGTGCCCCCACGAAGCCTGGATGGCACTCCCAGGACCCTGGACATCCCATCAGCTGGATGGATCATTTTTCTTTCTCCCTTTCTTCCTTCCTTTCTCTCCCCCCTTCGATTCATGTCTCTCTTCTCCTTCACCCTAACCCGTTATCCAAATCCCACTGCCGTGTGCTTGCATTGGGGTATCAGGGACTAAAACACCGATTTCCATGACAAGTGTGTAATTCACTAATAAAACTTTGTAAGCTTTTGCAGACCCTCTGACTTTTGTCATTCCTTTGATTACGAGCACCTGCAAACCCTGGGTGCTCCCTTCTCCTTGGGGGTGGGACTCCAAAAAGCTGCTGCCCAGCGAGGTCCAGCCCTCCGTGCATCAGCAGAAAAGTGATGGACAGGATTCCCACATTCACGTCTTTCAGGGGGGAACCCAAGATGAGCTGCTCCGTTTTCCTGTGTTTCACCCTTCGTGAAGCGTGTCTTTGCATGTGATTCTAAACTCTTGCTGAAAAGCCGCCACTGGGACAACAAATATTATTTAAAGTTTCGTATTTTGCCCACTGGTGGGGGCAAGGAGCAGACCCATCTCTGCTCTCAGAAGGCACCACGCTCCATCATTTCTTTTGTTGCTTCCCTCAGGTCACACCAACTCACCCCAGAGCAGTGTCCGTGCTTTTCTCCCCATACAGCCCTGGGTGACAGCATTTGGGGCTGCCCAGTGCTGCATGGATCGGCTGGTGGGCATGTTGTGCATTTATCTGCTCCCCACAGCTGTAATTTGATAATAATGCCTGGAACCCAGCCTCGGGATCCCTTGGATGGCTCCCCACCTGTGCCAGGCTCCTGCTGTCTCATGGCTCGCTGTGACATGGGGCCAGTCGCTGTGCTGTGTGTGGTGTGAGGAGGGGGAGTCTCAGTAATACACTCGGGGAGTCAGTTGTGGGAAAAAACCCCAAAAAATCCTTTGGGGAGGCAGCAGAGGAAGGTCCTTTCCCTTGTCTGTCGGCGCAGCTGCCGCGCTGCTGTAGGGTTTGAGTGAGGACGGGCCCTTGCAGCCACCACAGCGCTGGGCCCCGTTAATTATGGAGAGTTGACAGGAGCAATAACTCAGCATGGGAAAGACAAGGAGCTGCTGGAGCCAGTCCAGAGGAGGCCACGGAGATGCTCCCAGGGCTGGAGCCCGTCTGCTCTGGAGCCAGGCTGGGAGAGCTGGGGGTGTTCCCCTGCACAAGAGAAGGCTCCAGGGAGAGCTCAGAGCCCCTGCCAGTGTCTAAAGGGGCTCCAGGAGAGCTGGAGAGGGACTGGGACAAGGCATGGAGGGACAGGACACAGGGAATGGCTTCCCAGTGCCACAGGGCAGGGCTAGATGGGATATTGGGAAGGAATTTGTGGCTGAGAGGGTGGGGAGGCCCTGGCACAGGCTGCCCAGAGCAGCTGTGGCTGCCCCTGGATCCCTGGCAGTGTCCAAGGCTGGATGGGGCTTGGAGCAAGCTGGGATAGCAGGTGTCCCTGCCCATGGCAGGGGGTGGAACAGACGATATTTAAGGTCCCTTCCAAGCCAAACCATTCTGTGCTTCAAACTTTGAGTGCCTCTGTCAGGATAGAAGGTTCCACACATAGAGAGCTGCTGCCCAGCGAAATGAGGACAAATTCGGTGGTGCTGATGGTGGCACCTGGGCACGGAGCTTGCTCCCAGGTGGGGTGGCAGGAAAGATGCTGATGTTCTACAGCATAGCCCAGACCATTCTGATCTGATCCCCCTTTGCTCATCAAAGGGCTGTAATTCTGCCTGGTCACTGCAGACGAGGGGCAGGAGGCAGGGAAACACAGCCACAGCTGCCCCAGCAGCACATCCTGGGCTGCCCCAGGGCTCTCTGCGTCCGCAGCAGGTGCAGGGTGGAGAGGGATGTCCTGACATCCGTGTCAGCTGAGGGGATGCTCCTGGATGTGAATGTCCAAGGCTGTGCTGGCCTTGTCCCAGCTGTAATTTGAGTTACAATGGGCAATCACTTCAGTCTGGGGGTTTAATTTCTACATAAAATTAGGAGAGACGAATCCCAGCCAAACCATGTACCTTTTGGCCCTACAGGATTTTATTACCTATTATATTGCATGCCACCACACCATCCTGAGAAGACAGGCTGGTCCATCCTCTTTGCTCCACATTCCTCACTCCTGGGGCCACAGGGGACACGGACACAGAAAATCTGGGTTACTCACTGCTTTGCCCTGCTGACAGCACCCTACAGCTGCTTCCTTGCCCTTTCCTCATGGGACACGTGGCTTGGGAAGGATGAACTTTCTCAGGGGGAGACAGTTGCAGTTGGTGGCTGAAACTGAGTTCCTTAAATTGAAGGGCTGTTAGGAATAGCCCAGCCAAATCCTAATGCCGATTGAAATACAGGAGCTGGAAGCCGGAATCCTTTGAGATCAATGAATCCTTCGAGGCTGATGATAAAAGTGCTGTTGTCTTCGGTAGGGCCAGGAGCACAAAGACAAACCCAGCTGTGTTACAAGGAGAAATTGCTCTCCCAGAGCATCAGGTCACTTAAAAGAGTGATTCCTGGCTGTGATCCCAACAGTATTGCTCTTGGAGAGAGGACTGAGACACTAACACCGAGCAAGCTTGATACCTCACGTCTGGTTTATTTGTTTGATGAAAAGTTATCAAGGAATGAATGGGAAAAGTTCTTATTTTTTCTACCACATAAATGTTAGAGAAAATAATTTCTCTTCCCTGTAATTAACCTTGGGGACGAACTTCTGTGACGGGCATTTCACCCCAGCTGTCACTGAGAAAGATGGATTGGAAGATGTAGAAGGGAAATAAGGAGATTTAAAAATAATCTCGATTCCATTTCTCTGTCAGATGTAATTTAAAGTGAGCCTAACCGTCCACATCTCAGTGCCTACAGACAAAACAAGGTGCAGCGTAGATCCCTTCAGAAGCACTTGAGGTGATTAAGAGAAAGGCTTTCATAGAATGTATTTCCTTGAATAAACACCAGTCTGATTCCCAGCTTCTGCCCCAGGTACCCCACCACAGCGATCTCTGCATCTCCCAAAATGAATTTCGTGTGGGGGAGAATAATAAAAAACCAACCTGTAGGTGCAAAACACCAAGGAAAGCAGATCGTCCTCTTAGGCAGCACGAGGTTTCCAGGGAGACATGCAGGCAGGCTGGTTTTCATGGAAATGTTAAATATCCAGCTCTGAACAGCCTCAGACACCCCTGGCCTGGAGGGACCTGCAGAGGCACAGCATCCTGCTTGTGCCCTGTTTTCATATGGACTCAAGCCTGGCTTTTAACCACAGTGTCCTGATGGAGATTAAATAACTCCACAAACAGCTGCTCTGTGGCGATATCAAGTGGGGACTGGATGAATTTATCAATTTAGATGGAACTGGGGAAGTTCTGCTAATGCACTTGAACAACAAAGGTGCACAGATGGCAACTGAAATGCTTAGGGAACTTCTTAAGAAAAATCCAGCTGAGCCTTATAAACAAATGTCTTTTGTAAAACCAGCATCTGAGGAGTGAGGGAGAGAGACTCTGTCTGAACCACTTTAATTAAAATATTAATTTTTTTGCCATCAGGGACCTGCCTGAAGCGCAAGATGTTTAAATTATCAGTATGGTTGCAGCAACCACGTGGCTGTAGGGAGTAAAAAGGGAAGGCAAGATTTGCATGTGGCCCATCAATGCTTGTTAAGGAAAGGGCAATTGGACAAAAAAAAAAACAAAAAGAAAAGAAAAGAAAATAAACCAGCTTTATACAATTCTTTCCTGCTCATTTTTGTGCGGGCAGGGGTGTTCTGTGCAGGCAAGCACCTTGTATGCATTCACAGAGGCCTTTGAAGCTGCCCAAACACAAAACACCAGGCTGAGGGAGCTTGCCTCCCCTGACATGCACACGGGTAAGGGCAGGGGAAGGCAACAGCTTAGCTGATGGCTTTGAACTCATGCATGTACTTTCCAATTATTTAAACAGCCTGGTCAGATAAACATCAGCACCCAGGGATCGACGTTAATATTCACCAGAACAAATGTTCCAGGTTTTCAGCCCATAACTTATTCAAAACAGTTGGTGGGGAGCAGGGCTGCTGAACTCGTGTTGCCTTCGAACCCAAAGCCTCCCGGGGAAGGGACTGGGTTGACCCCATCCACCTGCCTACGTGCTCTGAGGGGATTCTGCCCCACTCGGGGGAGACCCCACCTGCAGAGCTGCCTCCAGCCTGGGGGTCCCAGCACAGGATGGACCTGGAGCTGCTGGAGAGAGTCCGGAGGAACCATCAAGTTGGTGAGAGGAATGGATCAGCTCTGGTATCAGGAAAGGCTGAGAGAATTGGGATTGTTCAACCTGGAGTGGGCGAGCTCTGAGGTGACGTAATTGTAGCCTTCCAGTGCCTGAAGGAGCCACCGAAAACATGGAGAGAGACTATTTACAAGGGTCTGGAGTGACAAGACAAGGGGGAATGACTTCCCAGTGCCGGAGAGTAACCTTAGAGTAGATAATGGGAAGAAAGTGTTCCCTGTGAGGGTGGTGAGGCCCTGGCACAGGGTGCCCAGAGAAGCTGTGGCTGTCCCTGGATCCCTGCAAGTCTCCAAGGCCAGGCTCGATGGGGCTTGAAGCAACCTGGGATAGTGGAAGGTCTCCCTGCCCATGGCATGGGGTGGAACTGGATGAGCTTTAAAGGTCCCTTCCAGCCCAAACCACTCCATGAATCTACGATATATGAACAAGGAAAACTGCTGGGTGTAAGTGATGTTGTGTTTGAAAGGTCTGCAAGGGTGCTCCAGCATCAGAGGAGCTGTTCTCCTTCAAGACCTCATTAGCCAGGGACAAGGGGTTTATCTTTTGTAGGGGACTCAAGCAGGCTGCATCCTTGGCAAGCTTCCATCCCTGCTCCCCTCTTAGGGTGAATCAGTCCATCTCCACCTGCAGCTGGTGTTCCAAAATCAGGTCCCCATTAACGCTTGGAAGGTGCTGCTCTGCCTCCTGTCACCTTGGACAAGTCCCTCCTTGGGCTGTGTACAGATCTAAGGGCAGCCAGGCCCTCCAAGGGGTTCTGCAGCTCTTGCTGCCCACAGCGGGGTTTGAGGCCAAAGGAGTACCTGAGGCACTGATGAGTAAATGCTAATTAACTATAACTCATATTCTGGTCTGTGGCTCAGCGGGACACCCAGATATGACCTCCACCCGCAGCGTGCACCAGCAGATGGAATCAGCAACTTTCTCACTGAAAGTTCATGCCAGGAGATGCTGCCCTGGGGCAGGGATGAAGGGCACGCATTCCAGGGCGGTGTCCAGGGGCGCAGGCTCAGCCTGCCCTGGTCGGCCAAGCCTCACAGCAAACCACTAAACCACCTCCCGTGGTCGCCTGATGGCCGTGCCAGACTTGGTGCACATTTGGTGGAGGGAGATGGAGGAAGGAGAAGGGCCAAGGTGGGTTCTGCAGAGCACCGGGAGGAGGAGTTTGCCGTGGGCTACCAGAGTTACGTTGTTCTTTATGTACTGGTTTTACTGACCTGCCAAACCCAACCAGCCAGGAAAAAGCGAGAACGCACTGAAATCATGGAACCGTGGGGTGGCTTGGGTTGGAAGGGACCTTTAAAGAGCATCCAGTCCAGCAAGGGGCATGGATGCCTTCAACACACTGAGAGACCCTTTAAAAATCATTTAGCTGTACTTTGAAATGATACAAGCCAATGGCAGGGATGTGTGCTGATGTTTCTGAAAGCCACGTGACATACACGATGCAGGGACTGGGGCCAGTGGTTAGAATTTTCATGGGTTAAGGGGTCTGTGTCTTCACTCCTTAACCACAGCCAGCCACATGAGGACAATAGGCACATCCTTGCCTTCTTTGGAGGCACAGTAAAATCATTCACATGCTGGAAGACAGAGGAGTGAAGGCGTAATAATAAAAATTACTATGTGTGCTGTGCCAGTCAACTTCCCCTTAAAACCAAGCCTTGCCATGTGCTTTATTCCCTGGCATTCAATGTAAAAAGTATTTCCCATTTCTTTTTTTTTGTATCAGGACAGAAAATGCTGTTATGTTAGGGAGAGTCAGATGATTTTTCACTGTGCAAAGCAAAATAATTCCACTTCACAAAGAGCATGGGAGGCCTTACATCAGGTACTGTCCCGTTACCTGGAAATCAGCTTGACAAAAGGACTCCAGTTTCTCAGCAGCCACAGGAGTTATGTGCTGTGCCTTCCTGTAAGCTTGCTGTTTAGACTGGAGGCACTTCATGGCATAGGTGGAGATGTCTTTTGAGGAAAAAAAGAGAATTATATATTGATGCTCAGCTTTTTCACTCTTACATGCTAATGTATCAAATGCAGCATAATGGCCAAGAGCTGCAAACCTTGGCCCAAGCCAGGGCTTCCTGGGGCCCACAGAGCAGGGACCACTCACACCAGCGGGAGCTGGGGCTCTGCAAGCACCAGAGAACAGCTCAGAACACAAACAACTGAGAGCGAAACTTTTCAGAAATCCATTAAAGGAAAGGCTGGTGCCAAATCAATAAAGACTGCATGACAGATTAGCTGATGTATGAAACAGGAAAGAGTGAATCGTGTATTCACCTTTCCCGTGCTCACTTTTGGCACATCCCACCTGCCCCCCACGGACTGGGAGGAGATCAGGTGGGTTTGTGGCTACACAAAATGTTACTCCACAGAATTGGACTCGGTGGTTTTAGCAAAGGTTTTTTTCTTAGATTGCATATAATCATAAATAAATCCTTTCTGTTTCTTTATACACTGAGCTGACTCAGAAACTCATTCATAGGGTATTTAGTGCAAATAGTTTCTGACAGCAGTCAGAATTCCAAGTCCATGGCAATTCTAACCTGTCATTTACAGATTATCCAGTATGAACCAGATATCAAAGTCCTACCCTCCCTCTTAAGTCACAAATTTTACACTTGGAAAAGGCTTTGCAGGTTCTAGGAACACCCAGTGGTTCACCTGATCTTATTTGCCAGCCATTCTTGGAAAGGAAGAATCTGTATATAATATTTTCTGTCTAATTATGAGGTCTATTTTAGTGGTCTGTCTGCTGCTCTTAGGCATTGATGCTTGTATTGTAGTAAAAGCTGGAAAGTGCCTTTACAATGCATTCTCGAGTAAAGCAGAGAGATGTGCTGGTCAAGCCTCTCTGGACAGCAGAGGTGTCCTCCCCCTCAGGCCACCTGTCCCCATTTTTCTCCTTATCTGTGGTTCCTGTGCAGTCACCCTCGTTATTCTGGGATTTCCTGAGATGCTGAGAAGTCCCCAGCTTTTGTCTTAGGAAGAAGGGTCTAAGCACATGGGTAAATCACATAATGGTGGAATCACAGCATTATTTGGGAGGGAAAGGACCTTTAAAGCCCATCCAGTCCCACCCCCTGCCCTGGGCAGGGACACTTTCCACTGTCCCAGGTGGCTCCACGTCCGATCCAACCTGGCCCTGGACACTTCCAGGGATCCAGAGACAGCCACAGCTTCTCTGGGAAACTGGTGTCAGGGCCTCCCCATCCTCACAGCCACGAATTCCTTCCCAATTTCCCATCTATCCCTGACCCCTGGCACTGGGAAGCCATTCCCTGTGTCCTGTCCCTCCATGCCTTGTCCCAGTCCCTCTCCAGCTCTCCTGGAGCCCCTTTAGGCACTGGCAGGGGCTCTGAGCTCTCCCTGGAGCCTTCTCTTGTGGAGGTGAACACCCCC
The DNA here is from genome assembly GCA_013398955.1 of Callaeas wilsoni. Classification (NCBI taxonomy): domain Eukaryota; kingdom Metazoa; phylum Chordata; class Aves; order Passeriformes; family Callaeidae; genus Callaeas; species Callaeas wilsoni. The sequence goes on from VWPU01000408.1 coordinate 98,164, forward strand.
AGCTCTCCCAGCCTGGCTCCAGAGCAGAGGGGCTCCAGCCCTGTTGCAGAAGTCCTTATTTGTTGGGATTTTTCACTGGAGTGCATCGGGTGCAATTCCCAGCTGTATTTCGCAGAGAGCTGCCATCACCCAAAGGCATTCAAGAGCCTCACACATCTAGGACAGGTTTCCAGGAAAACAAGTGAACTTCAGCGGTGCAGCAATGGAAACAATAACCCAGTTCTGGATTTGGCAAAAGGACAAGGGCTTATGTCCGGAAATAGGGCGGAGGCATGAGGGGCTGATGCCACCCAGCAGGGAGCCAGGGCTGCCATTGCTCTGAGAGGATGGGGACTGTTTGCTCTGGTTGCTTTCCAAAGTCATTCTGATGACTCGGAGGTAGGGGGATTTCAAGGAAACGTTTGAGATGCTCCTCCAAACCTTGTTTTAAAACATGGCTCAGCAAAACGATTCCCTGTTTCACACGGGAAGGCTGCTCGGTGCGTGGTGGGGGAAAGTGCAGGAGGCAGAGCAGAGGCCGTCAGGAATCTGGGGCCACCAAAGGCCAGCAGGATTTTCCAACATCTGCCACCAGGTGCTGGAAGGAAAAATACGAAAATTCTTTGGGGTGCTGTACGACCCAATTAAAATAGAAAATAAAATAAACTCTTAATTAACTGTGCTGTTAGAGGTCCATCCCATTGTCTGGAGGAAGGATCAACATCTTCTAGGATGGATGCTTGCTAATAAATCAAGAGGGCTTTGTTCATCTGCCAGCTCCCCCACAGGCTGGCTGGGTGGTCTTCCTGCAAGTTGAATCTCTTTAACCTCACTATCTCTATCTGTGAGATGAATAGGAAAACTATGTATTTCTTATATATTCCCTTCTCCCCTTTATTGTCAAACTCCAAAAGAAAGGTAAAAATATTAAGAAATATGAGGTGTTGCTGCTGTTTTTTGCATAGCAAAAGCCTAAATGCCTGGGTGAGGAGCTCTTTCAGCCTTCACTACCATGGAGATTTTTTAAATATAGAGGGGATTCAAGAGGGGAGATGGGCAAAAACTGCCAGATCCTGAATGGGGCCCCTTCTAAACAAGAGGATTTTGGGCAGAACTCTCCCATCAGCAGGCTGGTAATCTCCTGCCTAGACAGGCTGTCAGGAACTGTCTGGAAGCATCTCATCCTACCTTGGGTATGGCAGGCACAGGAACACCATGACCTGCGGTGGACAGCCAGGCTTCAGGATGCTTATTAAACCCACTCAGGTTTCCCAGAGCTCGCTCCCTCTCCTTGCTGTTGTATAGTTTTACCTGATCCTGGGTTTTAGCTAATTGCTTTTTGCCTTGGATTACCTGGACAAGGTTTTTATGTAACAGTTCCTGCTGAGATGAAGCACATGAGAGAACGGAACGTGGGCCCTGCAGGTTGGTACTTAGGTGGCTCTGGCAAGAACGTGGTCAAGAATATTATAAAAAGTGGCAAATCTGAACATCCGTGGTGACCTCTGAGTCAAAGGGCTGTGGCTTAAACCACAGATGAAACCAGCCAGAGAGAACTGGATTTGTTTTTCAAAGTAGCCAGTCTAGACATTTTTTTGCCACCTTGCACCTTTATATTCTCCTGCTCCCCTCTTACTGTGCTTTAGGGAAAATTTCAAGATTTCATTCTGTTGTGTTCTGTCATCAGTGCCACAATTTCCCAATGCGAACTGCAAGGTGTTAGCAAACAGTGGGAACAGCAAAAATGCTTTGCTGCTATTGTGAAAGCATAGGTATAATGTATCTATTTGCTGAATTACAGAAAATCCCTTTCCTCCTGCAGCTGAGTGTTGGCAAAATTGGTCACTTAATTCTGAAAGAATTAATTTCTCTCAGAGAAAGTGACAGCAATTACTTCAATGTCATGGCAACACACGCCAGCAACGTGATCCTCTCACCGTCTCATTGCTGTCCTCCCTTGGAAATAAAAAGAAAAAAAAAAAATCATTTTGGCAGCAGTTTATCACTGAGGTGTCCTGGGGAAGCGTTACCCGTGGTACCAGGTCTGCTGGATTTGGGGCAGCATCTCCAGTGAGCACCGTTTCGATCAGGCAGCAGCCTCTGCTCTGCCCAGCGCAGGTCTGCTGTCGGCAGGAGGCTGACAGCACCTCCCTGTCTGCTGCTAAAACCTTCCCCAGAGCACGCAGAATTTTTCAAACAAGCAGCCTCTGAAACAGACCAACATTTTGCATCTCAGCATCCCTCTCACAGGATCAAGGGCTTCGAGGGGCTTTGCTGGGTGGTGCAGAGATGACCAGTGTGGGCGTGGGGGCCCAGGCTTTTGGCTTTGCCATGTGAGAGTGAATGTAAATTATCTTGCTCTCCAAGCTAATGGGAATAAAATCCTTACAGGCTGTAAATTACACGGAGTCTCTCTAGAATCCACAACTCACCCTCCTAAAAATGAGCTCTCTTGCCTTCGGCCAGGGCTCAGTCAAACGTATGGGTGGAGTACGGGCGGATTCCCAATGATATCATGGAAGGATGTGGGTTTGCCTGCGAATTCCTGTGTCTTCTCCCGAGCTAATTTCACTCTTTGTTTACTCTTATCAGGACTTCTGCAGCCAAGAATTAATTAGCAGCACTGCCTTAGTACATTGGGGTCCTACCAGTTCAAGTCATTGTATGCACACAAAGCCAAGAAGATTTCCACAGCCTAAAACAATTTTTTTAAAGGAAGTCACTACTAAGCAATATTATTGGTTGAAAAATCAGCTAATTATACCAGCAAAAATAAACACTGAAGGAGAGACCAGCTCTCCAGTTTCACCATATATAAAGCAAGCAGTGCTAGCGGTTTGGAAGAAGATGCTTTCATAAGGACTTTGACATTTTGTTTTGATTGCTGAAGAGCTTTCTGACTGCCCTCCAACATGCCAAGTACCTGGATAGGTCAGGCCAGAGAGCCTCACTTAATGCATTGCCTGGGGCTGTGCATTTTTGCTTTTGTTCGGGTTTTTGTATGGGGTTTGGGGGTTTTGGGGGTGTTTTTTTCGGTTTTTGTTGTTTTGTTGGTTTGTTTAGAAATTGCTGGGTTTTTTTAAAGAAGGAAAAAAAGCGTCCAAACCGAGTGATACTTTGTCACACGGGACTAATTCAGTTACTTGAAGCGAGGCACGCAGAGGTTATTTGCTTCCTCTAGGTACTAAAGTAAATAAATCGCGTGTAGATTAAGAGCTGGGCGATGAAGGCAACATTGTACAATATCCCCCGGCAGACGCTTACATTTCCGAGATAAGATACGTGGCTGAAAAGGCTGATGAACTACAGGCTTTCACACGAAACTACTACTACTACCACTACTAAAAATATCAGCTAGCCATACTTGCTAAAATAAACATTTATATGCACAGATAATCCCCACGCTTCGATGTACGAACCAGCGGGTGGTGGAGAACTGCTAGAAAAAGCTGCGCCAGCAAGTGTTGTACCTGCAGGCCTCCTGCTAGGGGCTCTTCTCGGGCGTCATTCCAAACGATTGGCAGGAGCTGGGACACGTCGGGAAGGGGGAGCAAATTCAGACTGCGCACCCCAAAACAAGCGACCAGCAGGCACAGCAGCAGAAATAAAGGGCCACGGAGATGCTCCCAGGGCTGGAGCCCCTCTGCTCTGGAGCCAGCCTGGGAGAGCTGGGGGTGTTCCCTTGCACAAGAGAAGGCTCCAGGGAGAGCTCAGAGCCCCTGCCAGTGCCTAAGGGGGCTCCAGGAGAGAGGGAGAGGGACTGGGACAAGGCATGGAGGGACAGGACACAGGGAATGGCTTCCCAGTGCCAGAGGGCAGGGAGAGGTGGGATATTGGGAAGGAATTCCTGGCTGTGAGGGTGGGGAGGCCCTCACAGGTCCATCTATCCCAGAGTAGCTGTGGCTGCCCCATCCCTGGAAGTATCCAAGGTTGGAAGGGTCTTGGAGCACCCTGGGATAGTGGAAGGTGTCCCTGCCTATGGAAGGCAGTGGAACTTGATGAGCTTTAAGTTCCAACTCAAACCATTCAGTGATTCTACGCAATTTCTTTTTCTATTTGTTTTAGGCAGAAGAAAAGCTTTAGTAAATATTTTCACATCATATTTTTCATGCCAATGAGAGCATCAGACCAAGATAATAGGAGTCTCATTTCCTCTTAGGAAACTAAATGAGAAATGAGGGTTGGAAAGAAGCTCACGAAGTCAGCTACTCTGTCACCCACCTCCGTGGGGGATTACTCACAGGAAACATGGTTTCAGGAGCCCTTTTCTTCAGGGACAGTGTGCTAGGAAGCTCTTTGGGGATAAAAACCCCCTTCCAGTGAGCTCCCACCTCCACGAATTTCTTCTTGAAACAAAAGCCATTTTCCATGTGTGGTAGGTAGACATGTTTAGCTGTAAAGATATTTCTGGCCTACAAAAAGGATTTATCTATTTTTCTGAAGTGTAGGAAGATGGGACATTGGGTAGTCATTTGCCAGACAAAGTCAACTCCAGAATCCAAAACTTTGTACTGTAAGAGACCGGAAGCCAGTCAAGCAACTTACTCAAGTGTTCTATGTGATAATTCGAGTTCCAGACTGGTTTGGGTGCAAAGGGACCTTAATATCATCTAATTCCAACCCACTGCCATGGGCCAGGACACTTTCCTCTAGATCAGGTTCCTCAAAGCCATGTTTCTGCTCAGTCAAGACTACGGATATTGTTTCATTTGAGTATTTTGCAACATTTTAACTCTGCTTTTCTGCGTATTTTTTGTGCCTGAGATGGGAAGTCAGCACCACGGCCTTGAGATAAAACTGTACAGCCCCTGGAGCCTGAGAGGAATAGCTGTAAGTGCTCACACACTCCTCAGGTAGCTCTGGATGAAAAACCAGGGAGATACATGCCAAAATCATGTACTGGGGCTCAGCAGATACAAATCTCGGAATAAAGATAAGCCAGCCTAACCATCTGGATACGTATGTCATACAATAGTACATGCAGTTTGAGTTTTGCTCTTAAATACTCCTGTCCTCAAAAAAGAAAATGAAGTTAACTCTAAACATGTTTCTTTTTCCACTAAAAACGTCCAAATTGGAAAGTCTTTGAGCAAGCTGTTCCTTTTCTATTCCAAATCTTAAAGCAAATAAAACCATCGATGCTCCCCAAAAGTTAACAATTGAATTCTGCTGTGGAAATGCAAGGAGACAGGTCACCATTCAATACTAGGTATTTATTTTCTTGTATTAAGTGTTCCTAGTAGACAAGTGAAAGAAAATATCTCAATTTTTGCCTTTCACAATGTCACTTCTAAGAATCATTTTTTCAGTTCCAGGAAAGATCAATCACATTATTTCTGGCAGTAAGTAGTACTCCCACAAGCTGTTAAATTCTTTACCTGAAGATGAGTGGCTCTTGAATAGCTAAAAAACCCTGTTTCCTGCCTTTTGAAGATATGAAAGAGACTCAAAAGGATTATGAAATCACTGTAGCAGATAACCCTCAGACAGCAGCATCATCAAAAGGAAAGGATAAACAATGAAATTCATCCAGCATCTAACTCTTTAACGTCAGTAAGTTCCAACTGGAGAAGAATGGCCTTCAGCAAAGCCAGGGAATATTCTTGGTGAGCATAAGAAAAGGATGTATCGTGACTGACAGCAGCAGTATACACATTAATATGTGTCTATGTGTGTCTTTAATAGCATATGACACTTCAGGGGAAAGAAACCACAGATCTGGAGTAAAAAGTAACGAAAGTGCCAGCATGATACAGAAGTGTATTTCCCAATTTAAAATAAAATTATCCTGCAGACTAGACTGGGAGTCTGGGGCCAAAAATCTCCTGGGGTCACCTTGTCCAGAAGAGAGAAGCTCTCCCCCAAGGAAGTGCAGAAAGGGTCTGTTTGTTGTGCATATCCTACAATCACATATGACCACCTGAAAAGGTTTTCAATTAGTCACTCTTTCATTAAAGTCAAGTCCAAGTCCTATGCATGAGGTACACACTGGGACTGAAATTGGGCTCCAATCACGTGTCTCCCCTCTTTTTTCCCAGGACTTTCTTCCCAGGATCTCTCCCCTTTGTTGTTCACTTCACTCACGGCTGGCCCGTGATTGCCCATCTTCCAGCAAGGTCACCATGAGGAAAACAAGGTGCTTGTGGTGTCGCACAGACCAAACACGACTGTCCAGGCAGGGACACCTCTATCTTTAAAGGTGTTCTAGACACAGCAAAAGTTGTACGTGTTTTCAAGCTTTCCCTGATATCAGTAAAAACTGAGGATGCTCTGCCTCCCATGGGAGCAAGTCTTGTTCCCAGACATGTTAAAAGTACTTTGGGTTATTTCGGCATCTCATTTTAAATAATCTCACCGGACACTATCTTTGACTGTGTATACTAGGTTTGCACAGCATTCCACAAAGTATGGGACTACAGCATGAGCACTAGATACCTCTGTCCTCTGCCTCTGTCTTCATCTCACCCATAACATTTAGAAAATGGACAAGAAAATCATAATTGGTGTTATTGATGATCTATCAGTGTTAGCACCCTCACAGCTCTGGAGGATTTCTTCTTCCTCGAAAGGCAGCAGTTCCTGCTCCATGGATAGCTCAGCATCCAGGGCGGTGGGCATGACAGCGAAGGGCCATGGACCAACACCTTGGAAGTGAAAAGGAAATGGTCAGTTGGTCAGTCCTGAGGTTTGACTGGCAGGGCTAATGAGTACCAGCAGAAATATCCTTCCAGTAGTGTGAACTTTGATTACCAACACAGACAGGTCCTCCTGCCCTTCTAGCTTGTGCCACTTGGGAGAGGGGTTTGAACTACACATGAGGAGGTGTTTAGAAGTCGGTGCCTGGTGTATTTCCTGAGCAGGGAGAGTCGGGGTGCCATGGTACAATTCTGCTGCTTACTCCTCTGAGCACAGACAACACTAATTCCTGCCCTAACCAACCTCACCTGGAAGGCTAAATCTGCTGAAAAGGTATTAATTCAGAACTATTCACCTGGAGCCAGACTTGATAAGTGTTTGCCCCAATGACCAAACCACAAAAATGGAAGATCAGGCACTCTGCAAACTCTCCATGAGCAGAGCTACTCAGGGCAGTGGAATACATGATGGCAATCAGTAAATTTTCATATGTCACGGTCCAGATGCTGCTCTGTCTGTGTCATCCACATCACTCCATGACCCAGCTCTGGATGAGTGAAGCTGAGCAGAGGACAGCCTGTGCTTGAGTTCCCAGAGGATGAACCGTGCACTAGCAGGTAACAGCAAGCCAAAAATTTGAGATTAACATTCTGATGGCTCATATTTTGTCCGTCATGACTGACAGAGGACTTGTAGAAAGATGTCTCACCTGCAGGGACCAATGAACTCATGCTTTGAAGCTAACAGCTTCCCTCGAATTGCTCTCATTATTCTATACCACAGACTGCCAACGCTGTATGTACATCTTCTTTTGAGCCAAACCTACCAGAACGACTGGATTTTATATTATATCACAAAGTGGCAGGATGAGATAATGATACATGTCCCCTCTACACGTCATTTTCCACAAGGCCTAGAAGGGATCATCATACTTTATTTTATGATCAAGGGGTCATTCATCTATATCTGCTTTGAAGTCACAATAGACTTTTTGCCAATCACTAATAGAAACTAAATAAACACAGCCAAACAGTGTCATCTATCTGTGTGGTGAGTAACTGTGAGGGGTTCCTCTTTAAATAGATGCTTAAGTAAATATAGAAATATCATTTTACAAATGCTGGCTCAAGAAGAGATGTTGGAGAACTACAAAGAAGGGACACCTCACTTAGGTATGTACATACAGAAGTGCAAATGTGGTCCTATACCACCATCAAGCACATACCAAAAGAATTTAATTCGGATTTTACTGCCCCCTGTGTGCGTTCTTCAGTGTACCATACTCATGATGGAAAAGTACCTTTCTATTTCCAAAGCCTCATTCACAAAAATGACCTTTTTATTGAATGTTTTCGTTCTAGCGGGCAACACTTTGTTTCCCAAGGAGGCTGTTGGGGGACTATTTCATGTGTAAGAGCTTGTGCGAGGGTTATAACGCATATGATGACGGGTTATAATGCAGATGTATGATCTTCCTAGACCCTCTCTCTGTCTCTCTCCCTGTCTGTGTTTATTAATGACCCTGCAGCTCTGAGCCCGAAGCACTGGGTGTTCTGACTGACGCAAGTAATTTTGCTCTCAAGGGCAATCCTCCCTCTTGTGTCCTTGGGGCACAGTATTCACCCTCACCTCTACACCTGCCGTGTCAGGCTGTGCCGTGGGTCAAGAGGTGTAGGGTTCTCAGTGCCATATGGAGCTCCCTGCTACCTGCAGCACAGTAAATTAAATATTAAGGATGCGTTGGTTTGGAAAGTTCAGCTCTCGGTGAGCAAAACTCAATTAACTGCAGGAAGAGGGAAGTAGAAATCGGGAAGAGGAAGCAATGGGGAAGCATAAAGGGTTTCAAATGCTTTTGTAATCGTCTGCAGATCAGACATGGGGCTGGTGACTCCCATTGATGCCTGCCAGCACAAAACCATGGTGGCTCGCTCGGCCACCTGAATGGGACTGAAAGATTTATCTCCAGACAAATAATGGAGATGGTGGTAGAGAGGGAACAGGAAGACATGAAAAACAGTGAGGCACAGGAAACTGCTTCCACGCAGGAAACTTTGGCACCCAAATCTGTAGGGAAGGAAACAGGTCTAGGATTTCTGGTGTTTGAGCCTTGACTGTCATTGTATTTCTGCTGTTCTTCTTCACCGCCCCTCCACAGCTCAGTCCCATCAACCTCCACAACTCATAGCCTCCCCCATTCCTATCAGCAAAACTCTTGAACCAGAAAGGAAGAAAAACGCAGATCTTTTGCAATACCTCTGCCACTGCAAGAAAATAAGTTGCTGGAAGACAAGGGGTCAGGATTCCTGGGACTTGCACCCACACAGATGGAGATGGCAGTAGGACACAGGCCTTTGCAAGAGGGCATCCTGATTTCTTCAGCTGTCAGGAGCCAGGAGCTTGGAATGATGATGTGGTAAAATGGCACATCATTCTTTGTGTTCTGTCAAATGGGCTCATGCACTCACTCTTTTAGGGAAACGGCTGCTTTGTGCCTGCCTGCAGACACTCAGTGGCAGCTGTGGCTGGGAATATGGGCTGGGAACAGCCCAGACTGTGGGCAACAGGGGAGGGGGGATTCTGCCCCACTCAGGTGAGACTCCACCTGCAAGGTTCCTACAGCACAAGGACGTGGAGCTGCTGGAGCCAGCCCAGAGGCGGCCACGGAGATGCTCCCAGGGCTGGAGCCCCTCTGCTCTAGAGCCAGGCTGGGAGAGCTGGGGGTGTTCCCCTGCACAAGAGAAGGCTCCAGGGAGAGCTCAGAGCCCCTGCCAGTGCCTACAGGGGCTCCAGGAGAGCTGGAGAGGGACTGGGGACAAGGCATGGAGGGACAGGACACAGGGAATGGCTTCCCAGCGCCAGAGGGCAGGGAGAGATGGGATATTGGGCAGGAATTCCTGTCTGTGAGGGTGGTGAGGCCCTGGCCCAGGTTTCCCAGAGCAGCTGTGGCTGTCTCTGGATCCCTGGCAGTGTCCAAGGCCAGGCTGGATGGAACTTGGAGCAACCTGGGGTAGTGGAAGAGGTCCCAACCCACAGTGGGGGGTGGAATGCGATAATTTTCAAGGTCCATGGCAGGGGTTGGAATGGGATGATCTTCAAGGTCCTTTCCAACCAAAACTGTTCTGACTCCATGAAAACAGCTGCTCCCAGCTGGGCAGTGGCACCATCTCCCCTGTGCAGCTGCAGACCTCCCAGGACGCAATCGTTTGTTGGGTCCCAAAGCAGCGATCCCCAAAACAAACCTGTCTGAGCTGCAGTGCATCACCCAACCGTGCCTCACCCCGTGTCCCACGTGGACCACCCAGCTCCCCGAGCATCTCCTGGGGGTGAGCAGGGTTCCAACATGGGGGTATCACCCACACTGCAGTGGGTGTCCGGGAGAAGGAACTGTGCTCTGAAGGGGTTTTTCTCCTCTCAGAGACCCTTAGGAGACACTAAACAGTATTAGACCAGAAATCTGGCTTTCTTCAGTCAAAATTTAGGTGAGATGAATGCCATCTAATGCGTGGTCCAGCCAGGCAAGTGCCAATAGTGAAATAAATGCTTTCAATCAGTGTCAAACGGTGTAAGAGGCATTGAGTTTTTCCTATCCAGCCTGGTGAGCAGAGATGAAGTGCCTTGGCAGATGCTGGAACAGAAATCCACACTGCCCTCAGGGGCACATATAATGGCATGGGATTTCTGTACGTTACAGCATTCCTTTAACACCATGTCATCTAATGACAGACTTTCTTCTCTTTTTTGGGGGGTAGGGAGATAGAAATTAGGTTTGTTGTGTGGTTTCCTCCCTCATAGCTGTTTCTCAGTTTAGTTTTCAGATAGACCATGGATTATGTGCTAACTGTGAATAAAAAAAGTCAGTTCTGCTTTGCAGTAGGTGCCCTTTGGAGTCTGGGAGGAGGGTAACTGCACCTTCTGACTGCCAGTAGCTGACCTGCCCCAGAGTAATGACACAGAGAGGTAATAACCTGTTAGTAAGCACAGTCATGGCTGCGGAAACTGAGGAATGGGGGCGGCCCTGGTGAAAAAGGGTGTCGTGGAACAGAGTGGGCACAGGATGTGGCAGCGTGGAGGTGGCAGTGAGTGGGCTGCCAAGGGTGAAGGGTGCCAGGAAGAGGAGGAAGAGGAGGAAGAGGAGGAGGAAAAGTGGCAGGGAATCCCCAGCCCCACCGAGGCTGAGACTAGCATGGTCTGAGCAGGGCAGTGCCACAGGCTGAGGTGTTATTTTGTGTTCTGTAATGTCCCCTGTGCTGGCACTGATGGGACACCTCCAGTGCTGGGGACCGCTCTGGGCCCCTCGGGACAAGAGAGACATGGCGGGGCTGGAGCGTGTCCAGGGAAGGGAACGGAGCTGGGGAAGGGGCTGGAGCCCCAGAAGCGGCTGAGGGAGCTGAGAAAGGGGCTCAGGCTGGAGAAAAGGAGGCTCAGGGGGGACCTTGTGGCGCTGCACAACTCCCTGACAGGAGGGGACAGCCGGGGGGATCGGGCTCTGCTCCCAGGGAACAGGGACAGGAGGAGAGGGAATGGCTGTGAGTTGTGCCAGAAGAGGCTCAGGTTGGATACTGGGAACATTCCTCCTGGAAAGGGCTGTACGGCCCTGGCACAGCTGCCCAGGGCAGTGGTGGAGTCCCCTTTCCTGGAGGGATTTAAAAGTGGAGATGTGGCACCTGGGGACATGGGTCAGTGGTGGCCTGGGCAGTGCTGGGGCAATTGTTGGACTCAATTACCTCGAGGGGTTTTTTCAACCTAAACAATTCCGTGATTGTGTACACATTACCACATACTTTCCGTTGTTCATCGGCAAGATGCTCCAGAGCTGTGGCATGGCTCACATCCTTTATCCCAGGGCTGCATCCCAGCCAGCACTGTGTGGGAGCTCTAATGGGGACAGAGGGTGTGTGTTGCAGCAGGACTCTGTAGGCAGGGAGGTATCAGTTAAAATAGTTCAGGTGTACAGAAAATGAATCCTTTCTTCTGAGACTCTGAGTAGTTTTGTGTTCCCGGTAAGTCAAAGCAATTAAGGGAGCTTTCTGGCTTTACTTAATCTAATTTACCACATTTTTCTGTAATGAATATGTTGCAGAACAGTTTAACCAGTCCAGACTACAGGCACTTTCAGAGCAGTACCAATTTACCTCACCTGCTGTTCTGCAGACTGACGTGAGACAGAGGGAGATGATGCACTGAGACTCAACTTAGGGCTCGCCAGAGGGATCAGGACAATGTGTCATGATGTTTCCAGCTGTGACCCAAGAAGCTGAGACCTTGCTGTCTGTCCTTTTTATCATAGGAAGTGTCCAAGGTCAGGTTGGATGGGGCTTGGAGAAACCTGATCTAGTGGATGGTGTCCCTGCCCATGGCAGGGGGTGGGACTGGATGGGCTTTAAAATCCCATCCACCCTGAGCCATTCCAGGATCCTCTGATCTTCCCAACGGACAGAGTCCTGGTGGAGAAGCCCTGAGAGTGCTGAACTCCCTCTGACAGACACCCTTTGGAGGTGAGGCTGCTCTTTGTAGGAGTCGGTAAGATCTTGAGAAAGCCCAGTTGCTGACTTCCTAGCACATCACCATAAACGGAGAGAGTAATAGTGATAATAATAATACTACTTAGCACATAAGGACAATAGCTGCCAGGGCTGTGAATGGGATGGTTCTTGCAAAGCTCTGTTTATGGTGCCTGTGATATCAGAAAGTCTGGCAAGAGGTCTGCTGCTCGGATTTCTTAAGGGCTTTAGGAGGTGGTAATTGTCTCACTTTTGCTTTAAACACCGTGTTAATTATGGTTTTAAACAATGGCCGTAAAGTCATTCTTTAATTCTTTGTGAAATGCTCTTCCTTCTTTCTGGGATTTGGGAGGCGAGTGAGCGTTGGAAAGCATTGGGAGGAGGTCACAATTAAATACCCTCACTAGGACTAGCAAACAAAAACCTTTTTAATTTTGCTGATCGTAGTTGATACATTTTACTATCTAAGATCTTTCTCTGAACTCGAAGACACAGTTAGCATAGGATCCATTAGAGTGAACTTCTCCTCTTTGCTGTAAACCAGTTTTCTTCTCTGTTCCATATGTGGTGTTGGGTGGTTTGACTTTGTGTCAATAAATTATGTCAGCAAACTCCCAAGAAATCATAAAATGAAAAAAAAAAAAGAGTGTCTCCAATACACTTTGAATATTTCAGACCCAAAGTTACTTTTACGTCTTTGAAAAAAACCCCAAAATTAACACATATGGGAGATGGTGAGCCATGTTCTGCAATCTCTAGAAGAGCCACAGCTATCTCAGTCAGTACAGCCGTTTTTACCTCCTCACAGAATATGTAATTTTTCCTCTTAAATGAAGAGGACAAGTCTGGGCCTCCTTTGGATTAATCATTGCTATCAGATGGCGTGCCTTCTTCCCTCCAGATAAAATGAATGTGCAGGTTTGGGTAATGTGCTTTTGAAAAACCAATCTTTAAATTACACTTTACTTCTAATACTTCTTTTTTTATTCACTTTATGCAATTTGGGTTGTGAAATCAGGGAAGTCAGTTCCTGCCCAATCCTATATTTCTTGCTTACCTGAAACTCCATTACTTTAGGTTGAAAGAAATTTTCTTGTCCTGAAGGTAGTGGCTATCAGACAGAGTTTCAGTTTTATTTTAGTGCTACTCTCCCATTCTCAAGCAATTTCCATCTCTTGGAAATTTCAGAGAAAAAAATCAATTCCCAGCAGGTTGCTTTTCTGGAACTGAGCCATGTGCAAGACTGTCATGAAAGCATTTCTGTTGGGTTTAATATTTGTAAAAAGTTATTAAAGAATCCCAACCCTACATTTAGACAAATGAGGACTTTTCAATTATCTGTTTTAATACACTGGCTCTACTAATTCATAAATTATCGGGTATGAAGAGCTATTCCTACTGTCTAGACTACCCACCTGAGTAACTCGGGGCAGAAAGACTCCCTGTACCCGTACAGGTTTAAACCAGCTGGAGCTCATCTGCTGAATACCACCAAAACCTCATTTCACAATTATTATTGACAAAACATCCACCACAACCAGTAGTTAATTACTCCACCTGGATCATTACTGTTGAAAAACGATGCTTCACTTCTCAATTGTCCTCCTAGCAGAGCATCTACTTTTTCTTTTTTCACACATCCAGGTATTTTGTGACTAAGTCATTGCAGATAAAATACATTACTTGCCTCAGCTGTCCTGATTTTGAAGCATCTTTTAATTATTTTGCATGCATCTTCTCCATTCTCTCTCAGGCACCTCAAAAAGGCATATCATGTGTAAGTCCAAAATACTGTAATCTAGAGCTATAATGTTCCCAGAGAGCTGGAATATAAAGAACTGTCTAATAATTTTGTTATTTTGAGTATTTGTATTGGATTTGAGGATAAGAAATCCAAGCTGTGTTCCTTGAAGCAGACTGTTGTGCAGGGTAACTGCGATACTCCACATGTAAAAGGTCAGGGCTTCATAGAGTCCTTGATTGCAGATGTCTGATAGTTGGATTAGTTTTTATGTCAAGCTGTAGGTCAGAAAGAGGAACAGTGATGCCAAACAACTCACCAAAACCATGAGAATTGTCTTTTTACAACAGGCCAATCCCTGTCTCTGACTGGACAACATTCCCGTTAGTGTCACTGGGAATGTCACTTGGTAAAGTCTGTGAAAAGCATAGGCTGTTATATTGCCATGTGTGAGGACATGACTAATGTTCAAGGGAGAGAAATCAGCTCCACAGTGCATCTGGCCAGGCCACTGCAATAAATACAGAGAGACACATAAATGATGGTAAGGTTACGACCTATCCCATTAAAAAGGAAGGAACTCCAAAATTACACCCCTACCTGCCAGCAATAGGAAATACAGAAGCTGGAGTTTTTCCTCTTGCTTTGCTTGCTACTCTCCCATCCCTCTTACTACTATTTCCTTCTGCCAAAAAGGGTTTGGGGTGGTTTTGTTTGCTTTTAGTGAGGGCGTCGTGGGCTCCTCCCGCTGGTAAATTGATCTGCAGGGCAGTGGCACCTCAGTCTCCTCTTCTGGGTAAGGGGAAGGACACATCCCTGCCTTGTGGCTGCATCCGAGTAGCCCATCTCTCAGGATCTGATAAATCCCCCTTGAGCCAGAATTCAGGGACTGGCTTGATAACATTAGGACTAAAATGCTGCTTTTAAGTGATGGACACCCCACCCTTCCCCAGAGCTCCTGGGCATTGGTGTTGCAATGTTACATATACCAGCGTCCAGGAGGCAGTGGATCCTCACTTGGAATGCATCTTGAGGTCCTAGAATCGTGGAAGTGCAGAGTAGTGTGGGTTGGAAAGGGTCTTAAAGATCCTCTGGTTGCAATCTCCCTGCCATGGGTAGGTCTACAGGCAAATGTGGCTGAACCCAGAAAGTCTTGGTCACCTCTGAGGTGCCAGGAGGAGGAATCATAGGATAATAAATACTCCTGTTTCTCATGTCAGCCCCAGCTCTTTCTGTAAATCCCATTGTCTGATCCAGAGATCCCCACAGGTATATATATAACTATAGGTAACTACAAATAAAACATCGCATTTCATGCAAATGTACTTACTTGAAATGAAGAGGATTTTGATTTACACTACTGAAACTGAAACACTGAAAGAGGGATACTAGCTGTACCATCCACATGTGCTTATCTTTAGTGTTCCAGCAGAGCCACTTTGCTGTTACAGAAAAAAAAAATCCCTTTTTGAAAACTTACACACCAAAACAAATCTGAAAATTTATATTACTAATTTGGACATCTGAAACACAGAAGTGCAGGTACAACACAAATGAAGAGTTACAATTAAGGTAGTGCATCAGCATCACATGTTTTGTATTAACATCCCAAGGAGCTAGGTGCAGGCAAATGCCAAAGGCACTGGGATCTCTGGGTTGGACTGCTGGAGGAAGAATCTCGCCTCTTCCTCAGCATAGCATGTCTCAACATAAGGGATTTTCAAGCTTTCCTTTATCTTTAAAATCAAATATTGCAGCTGTTTCCATTCTTCCCCTTTGCATCTTCCCTCCAACAGCCCTGTGTCTCCTCTGCCTGGCCTGTGGCTCCCAAACGACACCATGTTCTCCTGCCCAGCTCCACCATCATCCCCTCCCAGACTGTCTGACCTAAATCCCTCTCACCTCCTGGTCATAAATCCCACTGGTGACATTTACCAGGAGCTGGGCTGACCCTTGGCTCCAGTGGTGGCACAGCACAGGTTATTTGAGGGACAGAGGTGTGGCGGCTCTGTGGACACTGAGTATGTCTGTGAGTGACCACCAGAGAGGCCACTGAGGGCAGGCACTGCTCCCGTGGCTCACCTTGGCTTGTCATGGTCAGGGGACACCAGATCCTTTTTGCCAGCAGCACTTTCCCTCTGGCAGCAGCCCATATTTGTTCTCCCTTTCCCTGCAGCACACACTGGGTCCTGATCCTTGCACGGTCTGCATTCCACTTTGATGGATGTAGCTACACCAGCATCTTACACTGCAAACAGCAGATTCTCCTAATAAAATTAGGGAGACATATAGTTTTAATATGCACTTATGTATATAATTTCTTTTATGCTGGCGCAAGGGAGACTGCCCTGTGTTTAACCCCTCTCAAGGTACCAAACCCGAACACTACAACACCTCTGTGGTCAACTCATAAAGCTAACAAAGTTTCAGCCAGCAAAGCACATAGTCACAGTCAGGAAGGAGTGAGTGCGATGAAACAAAGTATTCCCATGCCGGAATGAGGCCCCAGAGACAGCACTGGTGCCTGTCACAGCTACTGGGGGACTCTTGATTTGGATGGACCAACCCCTGGGTCTCCAGAGAGGAATGGTTTTCCCAATGGCTGGTAAGCATGGGCAAGGGCAACATCTCATCAGGCTTTTTTTTCATTTTTCTCACGGAATGGTGTGGGCTGGAAGGGATCTTAAATCTCGCCTCATTCCAACCCTTTCTTTCATGGGCAGGGACACCTTCCACTATCCCAGGTTGCTCCAAGCCCCACCCAACCTGGCCTAGGACACTTCCAGGGATCCAGAGACAGCCACAGCTGCTCTGGGAAACCTGGGCCAGGGTCTCATCACCCTCACAGCCAGGAATTCCTTCCCAATATCCCATCTCTCCCTGCCCTCTGGCACTGGGAAGCCATTCCCTGTGTCCTGTCCCTCCATGCCTTGTCCCAGTCCCTCTCCAGCTCTCCTGGAGCCCCTTTAGGCACTGGCAGGGGCTCTGAGCTCTCCCTGGAGCCTTCTCTTGTGCAGGGGAACACCCCCAGCTCTCCCAGCCTGGCTCCAGAGCAGAGGGGCTCCAGCCCTGGGAGCATCTCCGTGGCCTCCTCTGGATTCACTCTGGCAAGCCCATGTCCCTCTGCTGTTGGACCCCGGGGGTGGGCGCAGTGAATTTCCCCTTGCACCCACTTTTACTGAATCCTTTTCCAACAGACCAGCCTTGGGATGGCCACCAGTAGCCAGGAGCACCAGCACCGGAATGGTGATTTTATCTTGCAGGGCTGTGTGACAGGAGTGAGCCTGAGATCCTTGTCTCCCTGTGCCACTCACCGCACAGAAAGGTTGCCTGAAGAATACTTTTCTTTGCAGACCTTGGGTCTCATAGCTCGAATCTGCTTTCTTGACATGAGCTGCTGGAGTGGAAGGAGGCTGGCTACAGCCAAAACGGCTTCATAACCCAGACTTTGAACATTGCTTGAGAGCTCTGCTCTCAAAATAATGCATAAAAATAGAAGCAGGGCCACAAGCTTAGCTATTCCTAATGTGCACAAAAGGATGGGAGAGTGCCAGGAGCCAGCCTGCGCTGCCTCTGCCCTGCCTTCAGCCGGGCTTGTTCTCTCCTACCTCCCCTGAATGGCTTTTCACTGTTCTGAAAAGGAGAGACATACCCCCAAAAGAGCAAAGTGTGTTTGTTATTGACCCTCGCCTGGAAAGTGTATGAAGAGGGATCAGCTCTGTTTGTTTGTACCCGGTAATGATGTCAGGAAAAGGGGTTTTTTTTCCCAAGTCTGGTTTTATCCCCTTTGTTGGAAGTGCCTTTGGTGAGTCTCACACCCTGGTGCTGTTAGCAAAACAATTAGGTTAACAGTGCCTTGGCTCCAACTGTCTGTCAAAGGCTGAATTGCAATGCAAATTAACTCGGCTTTAGCTCTTCAAAGCCAGCTGGGTTCGGGAAAGGTCCCCAGAAACCCCCGTGAGAATGGAGGGCTGGGGCTGGGGAGGGTGGGCTCGGCGGGATTTTACATCCAGGACCTAATGTGTTTGGCAGGAGGGATGCAATACGTTGTGCAAACACATGATACAAATGCAATACATCGTATAAAGCCTTTCAACACTTAAAAGGGGCTTAGAGGAGAGACGGGGACAGACTTTTTAGTAGGGCCTGAAGTGACAGGACAAGCGGTGATGGTTTTAAACTAAACTAGGGGAGATTCAGACTATGTAGAAGGAAAAAAATCCTTGTCTGTGAGGGTGGTGGGGCCCTGGCACAGGTTTCCCAGAGCAGCTGTGGCTGCCCCATCCCTGGAAGTGTCCAAGGCCAGGTTGGGCAGGGCTGGAGCAACCTGGTCTGGTGGAAGGTGTCCCAGCCCTGACAGACGAGGTGGAACGAAATGAGCTTTAAGGTCCCTTCCAGTCTAAACAATTCTTGAATTCTATGACTCAAACATGTTTTATTTCTCCTCAGGGATTAACAGTGCCCTTCATGCATTTCAGGACAGGTTTCTGGCCCGGGCTGACATTTGAGCAATACATCCAGAGCAGGGCAGGCTGTGGGTATCACCGCTTACCAAGCGTCCCCTCAGCCCAGGTCCCGTGCCCATACTTATCAGCTTCATTATGCTTATTTCTGTATTTTCCATATGGACGCATACATATGGTCTGTTTAAACAAGTTTGCAGGGTTAATTGGAAAGCAGTTCTTTATCAGTTATTTAATATTTAGCACTTCTGGGGCAATTTTCACCTGCAGAGATCACAAAACCAGGCAAGCGCTGGCGGCCCAGCTGTACCTATGGGCAATCAGAGGTGCCAAAGCCCAGGTCCCTACTCACAGGGAAAGGCAGGTGCCCAAGGTCACCTGGAGAACCTATGGCAAGGCCAAAAAATTATATTAACTCTTGCACCCCGTTCCTGTCCTCCACCTCTTCACAGCATACATCTCACTGTACTTAATGTCACTTCTTTCATGACAATAAAGTAATCGTAGCTGTCAGTGCTGAGGCAAGAGGAGCCACAAAGGGGAAAATTAAAAAACCAAGATTTTAATCTAATTTATAACAGCCTGGCAAGTTTTGAAAAATTAAAAACTACAATGTATGGATTAATGGGCATGTCCAACATGTCCTTCACCAGCAAATATTGGAATAAGAAGGACCTTTTTATTTTTCCCTCCCAATGTACCATGTACATCACAGAGAAAAGAGATTGAGATTCTCTGAGGAAGTGAGGAAATCAGCCTCAGTATGTGAGGTCACTCTGGAGGCTGTTGGATGAGATGCTGAACTAAAAATATTACCCAAATTCCATTTTTCAGGGTGCAGAAGGAATAATTTTAAAAGCAATGGAATTTTTTCACATGTGCAGAACCAAATGCTGATGCTGTTCTGATTTGGCCCCTGCTATCACCTGAAGACTGCAGGGCTGTGTCCTGGGCTCCCCTCCTGTCTTTAATTATTTGGAGGTGAAGAGAGGAGTCATTTGCCTTCCTCAGACTCCAGCTTTGTAATGAGCCTTCCTAAATTATTCTTCCTGATGCCAGCAAATAACGTTCTTCCTCTCCCCAGTGTTTTTCCAACTATTTATCTGGATTTTGAGCAGATTTTGTACCTGGATATGTGTAGTCTGGTTAACATTTAAATAGGCTGCCCCCAAATCTAGCCACTTTCTCACTAATTTAGATCCAGGTTCTGCAAATGCTGGGCCTGTTTGTAGCATCCCTGACCTGCTCATGTGAATATATGCACAGCTGGGCACTTAAATTATGCCTGCCCTCCTGCCTACCCCAAATCCAGGGATCCCAGACCCCGGGGATGCCCTGCCTGCACAGGATGTTAATTTTATGCGCTCTCTGTCTGGTGTGGTGTTCAGTTCGGTGCATTCATTTTGGATTTGGATTTGAATTCGGCTTTGGCTTTGGATTTGAACTGTACTTGCTTATAACAGCCATGATTTAAGAGTCCTGGCTCCTACTTCCGACACGATAACTGCCTTAGAGAGTGACCTTAAAGCAACTCATCCGCCCGCAGTTATTCTGTGAAAAAGGAGCTGCTCCTCCGTGGGAGTGCGTGCAGGACGGGGACCCCCAGGGAGTTCTGCTGCCCTGCCAAGCCTGGCGCTAGGAAGTCTGGCCGGACTTCCCAGCTCGGCTGCAGAGCGCACCAAGGCTGGACGAGAGCGCAGCCTCTTGGTGGCTCAGTTTTCCTCACCCTGTGCAGGTCCAGAATTGGAATGGGGGAATTTGTGGAGCGCCCAAGGTGCCAGGGGTTGTTACCACTAGTAGCACCTGTAACGAGAATACAGAAGTGCTACATGCTCGTCATTTCTGCTTCGTGTTTGGTGAGGATCGGAGTGTACCGAGCCTCCATGGTGTATTTTCCTGTCCTTTGGTGACAGGTGCTGTAAAATCAAAAATTATTATTATCACCATTATTATTGTTACTGTTTTTTGTGATGTGCCCTCCTTCGATACCCAGAGCCATGTCAATTTTTGAATTTTTACGCTGATTTGGTTTAATATTCCGATACTTACAGTGAGCACCGGCACACCCCAGCCCCGGGAGCTCCCCACCCTGTGCCCCGCGGGGTGCGGGGGGGGCACCCCCGTCTCCCCGCACCCCCCACCCAGAAGCAGGTATGAAGGGGACCATCGGGAGGGGGGCGCGGCAGTGGGGGGCTGGGGGGGGACACACACGGACCCACAACCTCTCCGCAACCCGAGCCGCCTCTTGCGCAAGGCGGTTGGAGATAAATATAATATA
>VWPU01000409.1:0-78473 GCA_013398955.1 Callaeas wilsoni
CACCTGTCCAAACCAAGACACCAGGACAAGGGAAGATGGAGAGGGACAGAGCCAGCTGTGTGTGGCAGGGCGTGTGCCGGAGCCAGCCCTAGGCAGCACAGCTGGATGTCTCTGATTTCCAACACACAGCCCCAAAACACACGGGATGGCTTTGTATCAAACTAGTGCAGGCAGCGTGGGATTTATGAAATCAGGTTTTGGACCACGTTGGAACAACTGTACAGCTCTGGTCTCCTGTGAAAAGTAACTTGACCACGTTCACAGCTCAACACGGAGTCAGCTGGCGGGGTCACTCCAGAGTCCTCTCCTGACTTCCACCTGGGCTGTGGTTGATTTTCACTGCAGATAAAGGACATGCAGACACAGAGCAATGACTGCACAAAAACTCCTAGTGACATCCCAAAAGCCAAGGCTTCCCATTTAGCAGAGAAAATGTTACACCTGCAGCAAGGAGAACCACGAATGCGCTCAGGGTGAGCAGCAAAGACGCAGAGACCGGTTCCAGCTCACTGAAATTCCTGTGTGAGCTTTTCATGTGTGAGGTGTTAGGCATTAATGACCCCTTCACAACGCAATTTGATATTAAAAAAACAGGACAAGTGCAGAGCACACAAGAACACCCACCTCTTCTAAGCTGTGGAGCGAAGAAGCAGAAACTGCTCGAGATGCGAGTGGATGAAATGGCTCCTGACCGACTGCGTGCTGATGATTCTGGATTTGTATAAAAGGGCTTTGCTGCGACCTGTGGGGCAGTGGAGGTATTCCATAGTGAAAGCCCTGCCCCAGGAGGTGATTCTGCTGGAGGTTAGCGTAAGTCCAGGATCCATCAGGTTGCAGGTATTTCAAGGGAGACGGGGTTATGTGTTCGGATGGCATTGAGAAAGGGGGGTTGTACATTTGGGGCAAATGCTGCTGAAATGCTGGGTTAGTGGGCAGTTCAATGTCTCTGCTGTTGTCAGTGAAGTTGGGGAAGTGGGCGCTGTGGTTGGAGTTGCAGGAAGGAGAAGGGAGTGCTGGTGGGCTTCGGGGCTGGACTTGTCTGTATTGCAACAGTCTCGACTGGGGGGGTGGCATTTCGGCGACGTCCCGGCTCTCGCTCGGATCGCGGTGTGACAGCTCTCGGAGCAAGTCCTGGAATCTGCATTGACAGAATAAACGTAGCAAGGAAAGAGAAAAAAAAAAAAAAAAAGGTTTTGCTGAAATCTCACTCTTTTTGAGGTGCCGAAAACTCAGAGCACACAACGCTGAATTTAAATATTCTCATCTTTGCACTTACTGACCCTAACTTCAAAGGATGCGACTGAGCAATCAGAAATTAGGCACAAGAGGATTAACCAGATGAAATACCCACCTGAATCATCTCAAAGTTTTAATAACTCTTGAGATTTCCTTTCCAGTCAGAAGAATCAATTTTTTGTTATCTCTTAAGAGACAACTAAAGGTAAGGATTTCCTGCTTTACTACACAAAGTAAAAAGTTCACATAGTTAAAAGAAAATTTTAACCCCTTTCAAGGCAAAAGCCAAAACAATCAGGGACTCCCCTCACTTGCACAATGTACTTCTAAACTTCTTCAAAAGGTCAAGAATATTCAATTCAGCACTTCAAAGAGTCAGCTAAGAGGGCATTTAGATGCTTTACCAATGCTATAACAAACCAGATGGAAAAGAAAGCATAGTGGGAGATGACAGTAAACAGAGGCAATTTAAAAATCCAGCCTTTACAATACACATGATTAAAGCTGATGACCACTGGAACCATTTTTCTGTTGATGTTCAACAGCTTCCTTTCTTGCCCCCTAAAGCTCCATCTCAAATACAAGCATTTTTTCAAAATCTGCTTTTAAAAGCAAAGGCTTTTTGAAAAGGAAGACAAGTTTAGGTTTCACTGGGGAGCAGTGTTTGGGGAGGGGCTGGTTTGTTTCTTTTCAAGCACACAAATCTCAGACTGCTACTTCAAATTGAAGAATTTACAAGGTAAATAGGCCTTAACTACACTCAGACACCTCTTTCATAAAAACACAAGGTTGTTACTCTCTATCCATTCCTTATTCCATAAATACAGCACTGAAAAGCTCCATAAAAATATTTTTCCACTACAGCTTTACTACCCAATATACTAACAGAATAAAGCATAACACATAATAAAAGCATAGTTGTAAGTCAGCCTGCCAACTATTTTAACCTTCATAATAACAGCAGCAAAAAGCAATACCTTTAAGTGCCTTGCACTCGATCACAGTGTTACAGATAGGTGCCCACTGCTCAATTTTACACAAGCTCTGATGACTCAGTAAACAAATACCTTGAATATGTTGCCTCTGTTTCATCTTCTGTATTACTGGCAAGTTTCCAGTTTGCCCTAACTTGCTGCTGTTGATGTAATCCAATTGGTTGCTGAGGAAGATGTGGTAGATGAGGATGGTGATGGTGTTGATATGGAATAGTGCCTTGACTGAGATAGGCATTATGTTCATTCCATTGCTGTAACCTGGCTTGTTGTTGCTGCCTTATTGTTTCCAAAGCTACATTTCCATGCATACGATCTATAAAAATAGTTTTAAAAAAAAATTTTATCTAATGCCCCTCTTTAAAGATCTTTATGTCAGAAAAAAAAAAAAAAAAGAATACTTTTTATACAGTTTATTCCAGGGTCTATTATACACTAACTGCATTGCAGTGCATAACCTGGTTATTTAAATCACATGGAAAATCATATAAACATGAATCTTCTAATAAAGTGCTGAATATTCAAACATGCCTCAAGCAGCAAATTATGCTCAATGACATTACTTATGGAAAGTAACCCAACAATGACCCAATTCAGAGCAATATGCCTGAAAAAGGTAAATACCTCCTTCATTTTCACTTCAATGTACTTATAATTGCACACTCTGAATTTAAATAAAGAAAAGTCACCTACCTAAAGTGTCCCCTAAGGGCATTCCTGACGGATTCTCTTCAATGAAGTTGTTCAAGTGGGTTGGCAGAACTGGGTTGTGCTGTGCAATAGGCCTCAAAGGATTATTGACTTCTTGTAACAGAGGCGGGGGGTGTTGTTCTGAAATCACAGCATCTACAGCAGGAGAATGTGGTCGGTGGGGAATGGGATTATTAAAAAAGGACTGGCTGGGGCCTGCCTGGAAAGCAGGGGAAAGCTGCGAAGGTGGTGGAGGCTGCTGATTCAAGTGATTATGCTGCTGAACTACCTGGCTCTGCTGGGGTGGCATTTGGTTGGGTTGCTCAGGCAAGTGATTTTGCTGTTGACTTAACAGGTTTTGCTGCTGCTGCTGCTGCTGCAGAGGGTACGGCTGCCTTGGGATCTGGGAGAGGTGCTGGAAGTGGCGGTTGGGAACTGCAAACTGGGAGTGGGGCGGGGTCAGGTGCAGGTTCAGCTGCCTGGGGTTGGGGTTGTCTTTGCGATGGAATTTAGCATTAGGGTAACCAACACCGGAACGGGACTCTGGGCTTCTCTGCTGAGGATTTGCTTCTAAATCAACCTACAAAAGGAGAACAAAAAAAGTTTTGAAAATTCGCGTTTCAAAAGCTGAAATAAAAACATTTCAGTAATGACTAAATTCATTAAGAGAGAGTATGAAATAACAAACAAACAAAAATACCCACATCCCCAACAAATAAACAAACAAAACAAACCAGAAACCCAGACAAGACAAAGTGCTGAAACCCAGAAACCCAGACAAGACAAACCCACCTGTTTGGATTCCAGAGGTTTCTTCTCAGGTGTTCGAATTTTACTGATTTCAGGTCCAGCAGTGTTTTCACTTTTACCTAAAAACATTTACAAAATTACTTAGTTTCACTAGAAAAATTATTATTTGCGGATTATTTTTTTTCCCCTGGACACAGGAAAATTGACTTATTAGTACAGCATTTACAGCATCACAGGCATTTAGTATCATCTACCTAAATAACACTTTCCCTTTAATCTCTGCACTTTGTTCATTAATCATCACTAAGTCGTTCTTCCAACTTAACTGCAAATAACATCAGCAGTACTGCAGAAGGGAGATGGGACAATTATACCCTTAACACCCCGCCCCGAGTTCCCTTCCTTCTGAATCTCACAATACCTCAGTTACTGTTTGTAGTGGCAAATCCCAGGTTATTTCCCCAATGTGTGGATCCCCCCATTACGGAGGAAAGGGCGAAGGATACAAAGGATGGAGGAACGCAAGTCCTTTCCACAACACCCTGTTTCAAGCACAAACTCTCCCCAGAGCAGGGCAGTCTGCAGGGCCACTGCAAGCACTAACCATTTCGAGTCTGCTCGTGCTGCTCCTTGTCCTGGTGCGGGAGCTGCTGCTGTCCTATGCTAACAGGGGAGTGGTGTCCCAGGCCGTACGGGATCGGAGACCCTCGCCCATGTGCCTGTAACAGGTTCATGTTATATGCCATTGCTGCTTGATGAGTAATGAGTCGAGGGTCGACTGCAAACCTACCCTGATACCCCGTCCACGGTACCTACGTGGTAAACAAAATTAAAATAAAAATCAAAAAAAAAGTAAATAAATTTTAAAAAAAGAGAGAGATGCGATCTGTTAAGGTACATTAAATTAAAGGCAGTGATGACGAGCACGCTGGTATTAGGTCAGTGACAAGAGTTTTTCATGCATCAGATGACCTGACACACACACAACTACAGCTGGTGCTGGAAGGGGAGAGCTGTAAGGGCAGGCAAAACAAGGGGCAGGGATTTTCAAGGAGAACTCTGGGCAAAAACTTTTCTATCAAAACCCATTCTTGTTTCAGTGGCTTCGAAGTTCAGACAGAAAAGACTGATGGACAAATTGTGGTTTAATAAACTTCAGATTAACCTCTTGTCTAATTAAATAGAAATAGATGAAGTTTAAGCAAATACAAAACCCTTTCTCCCGGTAGCTATGAGACACTGGGATGTGGCTCGGGGGGGACAGAGAAAGAAGCCTCAAAGCTGAGGACCAGATCTTGCAGCACCCAGGGCTGTGATTCTGGGCCACAGGAGGAGGGGCTGTGCCCACCTCTGCAGCCACAGAGCACTCAGTGAAGTTCTCAGGACTATTGGTGGAAGCCAGAGAGTGCCCAGAGGTGAGCAGTGACAGGGAGTGACCCTCCAACGTGTCTGTGCCATATGACACGTGTATTGCAGGGTCAAAGTGAAATCCACCTCCTGAAAGCACGTAAAAAGTCAGGATTTTTTACAATGGCTTCAATTTTATTCCGAAAAGGAATATTTTATTCCGAAAGGGAGACAGCTCTGCATCAAATGAGTTCAATCTCATCCTGTAGGGAATTTATCAAAAGAAGGGAAATGTATGAACAAGAGGAGAGTGCAGGGAAAGTCATCCTCAACAATCAGGCTGCCAAAGCGTCCTTTAGTGTTGGCAGCAGACAACCTCCTCTGGCTCTTACCTTGGGTATGGAAACTGCATTAAACAAAGACATCATTTTATCTTCCACGAACATAAACACATTTTACTTCAGTCCCTACTCGTTTCAAGTGTAACAACTTTCATCCAATTCTTTTTTTAAATTACTATTTGCCCTTGAAATGTGCACTTTGAACTTTACCTTTAGGCTACTATTGCATCTGTACAACCCCAAACCATCTCCAAGCTTCTTTTCAAAAGTAGCAGTCTCATTAGTACCTCAGTCTTCCCACTTAATTATTTAAAAACCTCATCCTCAGGGAAGGTGAGTTCAAAATACTTGTTTTTAATACATTTCTTTTGATTGGAAACACATAAAAAATATATTAACCTTGGAACAATAAGACAGAGCTTTTTAAATTACCTTGGTTTGATATTAATATAATGTGAGCAAGCATGACAAAGATACAGCTGCTGGCCTTCTCATTGCATTTAAATTTATCCATCAAATGCAGATTTCTAGTAAGCTTGGAAAAAGGAAAATTCCTTGGCCTAGCAAAGAAAACCAATTTACAGCTGCCAGCTGATCTAAGACACAAAACTGAAACTACAGCAACTCCCCTATTCAGCATCCATAACCCAAATTACAACAGAGGACTCATAATTATTGAAAAAAACACAAATTAGCTGTATTCCAACATTTAGCATTATGAATGGAATTAAACACATCTGCATGTGTGGGTTCCACGTCCTCACCACGGTCTTCAGGAGTTGTGTACAACACAGACAACTCCACAAGCTTCTGCAGCCTTTGTTCTTTCCTTGCATTTTCCTCCTGGAATATGTTGACTGTGAAGGGTAAAAATTAAGCAGAGACTGCTTCTTTAATGTGTGTAAATTTTGGTGGGACAGTTTTATTTGTAATCCAAAATTCCATGCATAAATGTAGCCTAAAAGACCTGATTAGAGATCTTCATTCTGTTCCCAAATGTCATTAAGGAAATGGATTGGAGAGGAAACTGGTTCACTATGAGGTTCTGGAAGGGAAAAACATCCCATTATGCTTATTTTTCTTATCACTTCTCTTCAGACACCTTGCACTACAGACATCCAAAACTTATAATTTAGGCTGTGTGAAGCCAATAAAGAGAAACAAACTCGGTGTGAATCACCGAGGTCTCTCCAATGATTAAGAACTGAACCAGGCAAATAACTCAGAGGCAGGTGTCTCAAGTCAGATGAGACAGATTCCACTGGTGTGCCTAAAACACACCAAATTACATGAACATGAAATTGCTTTTAGCCTGCCTGGAGTTATTTGGGGGAGCAAAGCTTTCAGGTCCTTATTTTCTGGTGGTCCTCTGCACTGCCACTCCTACAGCCAGCAAATCCCACAGATTTGGAGTGCTGAAAAAAAAAACCTGCAAAAAATTCACAATCTGATTTTGCCATACATTTATGTGCATACAATAACTGAGGTGGGGAGGGGGGAGAAACAGAAAATGAATTCTTACAGGCAAAGGCACAGACATGACCATATTTCCTCCATAGACAGCAGGTACATATAGAATACTTGTCCCAGTGTGTGGATCTATCCTTTGAACAGGACTTGGAGATTTCCCCAGATTGGGGTGAGGTCCCAGAGGAGGAGGGGGAGGAGTATATGCTCGGATAGGATTTCCAATTAGAACAGAAGGATTGGGCTGAACTGAAAATAAAGATAAAAATAAAAGATATATACATACAAAAAAAAGAAGATATATATACACAAAAAGAACATGAAGATGACCATTTCTTTGTTTTTTCATCCTAACAGCATATATCTCTATAAAGTATGCGTGCAACTCGCTAACAGCATAGGTCTGATACACCAAGAGAAAGCATTTATCAAATCCTGTATTCCATTTCAAAAATTTGAAGAGGCAGAAAATACGAGTTGAGATACAGAGAAATAGGCAGCTGGTAAGTGCATTAATGAAAGAATGTCCCTAACCAATTAAATATGCTGACAGTCAGAGTGGCTGTTAAGCACTGCATCAAAAAATAAAATAACCCTCCTTTCTTTAGCAGGGAAGACAAGCTCTAAACTAACGCTTTTCCAAATTAATAACAAAATTATTCAGCTGTTGCATGCTACCTTGCAAAGGTATGATCAGTAATATCTGGATGTATGGCAGCACAATTTAACTTCAAAGTACCTCAGAAAACAGTGCATGCAAAATAATGTCCAAACCCTTTTAGTGCAAATACACTGGTACAGGGCTGTACATGATGAATTTCAAACACAGCTATTTTTCAAAGGCCAACAACTGTGTTTGTGTTAAGGCTCCAAAGTCAGTGCACACAACACCTATAAAGGAGGAGTCTTGGAAATATCAAATGTCCACTTAACAGTCTATGGTCTGATTCCCACATGCAAATGACAAGCAAATGGCTTTCAAACAGAGAAGAGAGCAGATGCTCAATGTATGTCAAGCTACTGTCAGCTTCACTGAGCTCAGGAACTCCCCAGGACCCGCAGAGGCACTTACCAATTCCATCAGGTGGGAAATGGTCATTCTGGTTATGATGATGGACCTTGCCCTTTAAAGGAAAAAAACAATAATAGTGATCTTTGCACTCTTACACAAACCAAAGCTTTTTATTTCAAGTGAACATGATAATTAAACATAAAACAGAGTTTGAAAGGAGTCAGCCCAACAGTTTATTCTTACACATTCAACCATCCAGTTCTACCACCTGACTATGAATTCCCAAAGCTGGACATAAAACACCACTAACTCAATTAACCAGTGAGTCATTACGACTCCCTCTGGGAAAACTCTCTCCCAAGGCCTGTTTTCAGATGCAAAGAGAGATTTTGAGTTTCTTTTCTCGCCATTTTTTTTCCCACTGTCCCACATCTTTCAGGAGCAGCACCCACTACCAGTGGAATCCTCAGCACTCCTCTGCCAGGGCAGCTTTAGTGGAATCATGATCCATTTTCTGCTCCAGGTTCCAGCTCAAGAATGCTGGAGACAAAGGAGCTGCCCCCAGTTTTACTCAGTTGCTCAGCCAGCCCCATGAGACACTGTCTCCCTGCCCCATCTCATTTATCACCTTCTGGGCTGTGGCTCCTCTGTGACTGCTCCCCAAAAGTGCAATACAGGGGAGTAAAGAATCCCACTGCTCAAGGGAAACTGTTCTTCCTTGGTCAACTGTGCATTAGAAAAGGATTTTAACAGACCTGACTTGTCCCTCCTACTTTCTCATGAGTTTGCAGCATCAACTAATCAGTTAATATTCAGAAACTGTGAGCACATATTCCATTGCCAGCACGCTCTCAAGTCCTTTGCAGCACAGAAATACTTTACTTAATCTAGACCTAAGTATGTTCGCAAATTTAAAATAAATCTAAGAAGGCTTTGATGCTGCAAAACTTTTCTTGCCCAGGAGATAAGTCTAGGCAGTTTTCCAGCACTCTGAGCAAATTAGTCAAGGTACAAAGACAGGTTGTTTGACAATGTTGACTCATGCATAAACCAGATTAAAGAACTGGTCTCCAAATTTTCCTCTCATTTGAAAAATGAATTATGGAAAAATAAAATAATAATTGCTTTTCATTGCAGCACTTAAACAAAGGAAGCCTGTTTATTCAACAGAGAAAGATTCAACCTAAAAAATGGAGGAGCTACAGCTGTAATCACTCATGGACAGCACACAGCAATTCTGTATCTGTTACCATGCCAGAGGCAAGCAGCGTGTGCAGAAGTCTGACAAACCTCTGCTCTAACCTATCAGACCTGTACTTTACAGGTGCCACAATTTTAAAACTGAAATACCAAATAATTACATAAGTTTGTAAGAAAATAATGAGGTAAGTTTGTAAGAGGAGCTCTCCTGCTCAATGGGAGCTTCAGCGTGACCCTGTATCAGACTGGTGAATAAAAGTCACATGGGGCCACCTGGAATTTGGGGAAGGGAGTTGCTGCCTTTCTTTTTTCTTTTTCTCCTCACAGTTTTGACGGCTTAACGATTTTATAATAGTCTGTTATTTACTCAATTGTTACCATTTCCCAAAGATTTTCACACCAAGGCTCGTGTCCCCAGCCACTGCCAAAATACCTAAACCTACCCTAGAAGTGATGGTGACTGACAACACTGGAGCACAAGCACACTCAGTTTCCTCCAAAAACTTGCCACACCTTTGGAATATAAAAACCCACATTGCATAAAGGCTCTCAGAGGAAGCCCAGACCAAGATTTGGGTGACAGCAGTTAACAGCCTTGCCTTGGATCCCCCTTTAGTCAACAAATGGGAGTAGAGATACTTCTCCAAGGATTTACTCCGACCTATGGTCCTCACTGACTGCAGGAAATGTCTGGGCTGATGATGCACCCTGATTTAAGTGCTTGAATCCAGACCAAAAGCTGGCAGGCAGCGAGTGGGAGGTACAAAAGTTGTAAACTCAGAGCTTAATTCACTGTAGGTGAACTACCCCGAGGGAAGCTCCGAGTTCTGGAAACGTTCCCTTTCCACATCATCACCCTCAATAAAGGCTGGTCCCATCCAGCTGTGACTTTCCTTCCTCGCCCCATGCCCGGCCAAGCCACACGAACGCGGGAGAAGGCAGTGCCCTCCCAGCTCCCTGCTGCCCTCTCAGACAGACAAGACCAAAACATTTAAAAACCTAAAAATAGGTTTTTGATGTCCCTACATAAATCCAGGAGCAATTCTGCTGAACAAGAAGGTGCTGTTTGTACAAAACTGCTTTTCACCACATGTGAAAGACAAGCCCTGACTTGCACAATGTCCATAAACTCACCACAAAATGCAGTATTGGAGACTGCTCTTAATTTTTTGCTACAAAATACACCAGCACTAAGGTTTTAATCCTTCATTTTTAATGTTAAATACTGTGCTCAGGATGTCTAAAATAAGCAAAACCAACCATCTGCTTTTAAAACTCGAGCAAAGGGAAATGTATCCCTGATCCCAGCCGTGTTCTCAGAGTATTTGATTATTACCTGCTCACTGCTCTGCTGTTACTGCACACACTCACTACCTGTCAATGGCATTCAGAGGGAAGATTTTATTTAAAATTCTGATATAGGTGGTTTAAACACTTCAGATCTTAAGCTGCAAATACAGTGCTGGCAGTTTGAACAGCACAAGGGCTTAGTTTACCAACAAACTAAAGAAAAATAAACAGAGCTGTCTACTTACAAGACTCTCACTTTCCCCAACACTCACTCCCCTTTTTTTCCTAAATGTACTATACCTGCATTTTCAAGTACTTTTTTTTTTTCATTTAGGAAACTTAAAGTATTAATAATGATGTTCTATTATTAAAGAAAAGACTGAAGAGCTCAAGAAAAATGAGAGTGCAGCAGCAGCTTTTAAAGACAATTTTGTAATTTCTGGTTTTCTGTAAGCCCAGTGTTTTGACACATGACTAGAAGCTTTAGAAATCTGGTGTTTGTTTCAGAAAGTAATGCATCTTGATGAAGAAACCAAATGTTCTCACTTACAAGCTCCCTTTTGGGAAGGACTGCCAAAGGGAAGGCTTTCCTTTTTGTATTATAAAAACCTGCCGTAAAAATTTCATTTCAGTGATACAGCCTGGAACAAAAACGCAAAGCTATGGGAAATATGTGCAGTTCTTCCTTCCCGTACACTAAGTTCATCACAAAGCTGACAACCTGCATTTCAGCTCCACCTCTAAATACAATTTAATTAAATTACAACCCAAATGATGTTGATATAAACTACAAAGAACTATTAAAATAGAATTCATTAATAATATATCACCCCCCAAGAAAGCTCTAGAAATTAGTGTTGTTCTTTACCACCCTAAGGAAGCTATGTATTTTCATCACTTCTTCACCTGCTTTTATAAAAAGAGCTGATGAAATTACCACTCAGAGGTAATTTTATCTCTCTGTCCTCTTGATGCTAATGAAATCTGGTCTTCTGAAGGACATTATCACTGAGCTAATCTATGCAATAAACCGGTTTACAACATAGTTTTAATTACATCAAAAAATTATCTTACATAACTTAAGTCCTTGAATTTTAAACGTGACTTTTAGACCAAACCAAATCCCTTTTGGCTATTATTTTCTTGGCTTCTCTTACTCCTTGCCACTGTCTGTATCACCCTGCTGTTTCTTGGGGTACAGTCAGAGCACAGTTTGGGACAGGGACTGGCCCTCGCTCAGAGGGTTTAATCTGGTTTACCTAAATCCTGAGGTTCCATGAGTTCACCAGAGTCACTGCAACACTGCCAGTGAACACACCAGGGTGAGCCAAGGTCTGTTTTAGTAAGGAAACAAGGTTTGGACAACCCCAAGCTATACTGCTAAAAACTTTATGATAATCCAAGTCTAGAGCTTTCACTTGAAAATGCCGAGGATCCCTCTGGAATTTGCATTCATATCTGATTGCACTGATGCAATTTTAAAACCAACAGCTTGTTCCATAAACCTTTTATGTTATTTCTCTACCTTCACTCCCAGTTTCTGACAGAACCCATCACCAGTTACACTTTACCTTGGGAGGTGACTGCTGCTGCTGCTTGGTGGGATTGGCCGAGTGCTGGTGCCGCAGAGCTCGGGGGATGAACTCAGGGGCCAGGGGGTTCAACACGTAGGTTTTCTTTAACTCCAGAGCTTCCAGCTGAGCCTTGATCTGCTCAAACGTGATGCCATGAAGACTTTCGTTCTCGTGGCACAGGGCAATAAACCTTTCCCAGAATTTCCTATGGAAACGATTTTTACAAACAGTGAGGAAGGCTCAGTGGCTGCTGTTAAAATGAAAACAGATTAAAGTACCTGTGGGACACTTTTACTTTTTGTGTGTGCTCCTTGTACACACCAAGCCATCCACCCTGAACCTGCAGCTGAACCCCACAGCACAGTGCAAAGCTCCCCAGCCATTTCAGATGCACACACAGCTCTGTCCCTGTGCATCAGGTCCCAGCACTGGCTGGCTACCACATTTAATGTTAACGCCACGGACAGCTCCAACTCGGAATTTTTTCCTAGAAATCCAAAAACAGCGAACTCAATGCTTAAAATTCTGGAATGGATGTGATTTAAGGCATTCACTGAAGCTCAAATAGTCACAGAAATTACACTGATTCTCAGTCCCAGAAGATGTCAAGAACATTCTCCGAATTTAGGCAGATCCTTCAGTGTAGCAAATACCAAAGCTGAGATACACCCTCAAAACCACTCTTGTGAAACACTTCAGAGGCACATGAAAATTAATATTTTTGGGAGTTTCTAGAGATTCTTTGAGATCCTCTGGTGGAAAACAAACAAAACCATAAATTTTAGCACGTGTTGGATTTTTCTATAACATACAGAAGTATTTTTGAGCCAGAAAAACAACCATCAGATGGCACACAACTTGTCTATGAAAATTCTGTTTCCAACTTTTTGGAGGGTGGAGGGATTATTTAAACCTGGTAATATAAGAACATTCCTCCCTGTCTTCTGCTTTCTCATGACATGTCCTTCTACGGCTTTATTAAAAAAAGCCCTTTTTTTGGTTACCATCCACAGCAGGATCTACACAAAATTTTACACTTACGACTTTTATTTAACCTCAAAGGAACTTTTTGGGTGAAGTCACTGAAATTAAAAGATATTTAAATAAGGTCTGAAGGTGTCACTTTAAAAAAAAAACCCAACAAACCTGACTGAGCTGTCTCTTTCAAAAACATGAAGAGTAAAGGTGTGCTTGACTGTAACTCCTGCTTGTTCACCCTTCAGTAATAAGGTCTGGCCTACCAGCAAGCACTGTTCTTTCCCCAAAACCTGTAAAATGAGAGATTGCTGCACACTAATTGTAACAGCAGTGTCACCTTTTGCTGAGTAGCTGACTGTGAGAAAGAGCAAATGTCTCTCTTGCAAGAGCGCTATGATGCTAAGTGATGTTTTTAAGAATTCAAAATAGTTTTCTCTAAAAGCCCATTTCTATTGTGGTTTTACAGAGGCAAGAAATGCTTTTTTAAAATTCAGGATGCAAGTTGGCCCTTTTTCTGCATTTTGCTCTAAGCCAAATAGATCTTGCAAGGTTTTAAGTGAGAATTAAAAAAAATTAAACGCATCACTGGGATGCTTTAATGATGGAATTCCCTCTGATTAATCAATTCAGTCACCAAACCTACTGCCAAGTACCACAAATCCACTGAGATCCATCCACTTTTGCTGAGAATGCTGAGAATGCCCCGAGCAGTCTCTCTGCACATGGAACACTTGTTCTGGGGTGTAAGAACAGAGAATAAAATCCTGCTGTCTCTGCCTGAGTGTGCTCGGGAGTTTAAAGGGGGTGTCTTCCAAAACAGCCCTGTCTAGTCCAGTTGGAGCACACAGGAATGCAATGATTACCCTGGGCACACTTCACAAAGCTCTCTACAACTATCATTACAGTCTTGACTCATTTTGACAGGTATTAGAATATTTATAAAATTCAAGTACACTCTAAACTTTTTTGAGGTCTGTTTTTTTCTAACGAAATGTCACTTCTTTCAGACTTCTCTACCCCTGTTGTACTAAAAAAGAACCATCTTCCCAGCAGCCTCCCTGAGCCCCTCCAGCACTATTTTCAAAGAGTGAATGTTCAATTATTCAGTGAAACAAGACAATGGTGTATTAAAGGGAAAGCTCGAGATACATCTTAATAAAGTTTCAGTGCTCCTTGTTTCTTAATTATCTTTTAGTTTTATAATGTGGAACAGCTCTACGTCTATAAACAGCTGCTGGTCTTCAAAATGCAAACTCAATCCTTAACTGCCAGCACTGTCATTTATTTACCATGCTGCCAGCCTACATTTTGATTTTATTAAGTTTTTGCACACCCTATTTCAGATATTTCAGAGAAGGAGCACTCGGGAGGCACAGGGGCTCTTTCTCATCAGCTCATTACATAAACCAGCCCATGCCTAAAAAACCCAACCAGGTAAAGGGAAAAGTGAACTAAAC
Organism: Callaeas wilsoni; assembly: GCA_013398955.1. NCBI lineage: Eukaryota > Metazoa > Chordata > Aves > Passeriformes > Callaeidae > Callaeas > Callaeas wilsoni. The sequence goes on from VWPU01000409.1 coordinate 14,335, forward strand.
CCACGGTAATTATTTCTCTGTCAAGAAGATGTTAGAAACCATTTAAAGCAGATCACTGCATCCATGTACAGATACTCCTGACGTGGCCCCAGCAGGGAAGCGGTGAAATTCAGGTTATATTTCAGAAATACAGTAAACAGAGGTTTGAGTTCCATTTGGCTTTTTCAACTCTTATCTTTGAAAACAACATCCCTCTTCAATACAGCAGAAGCAGCACTGCTCAGGAAAGTAGAACACAACACAGATATAACAACTAATATGTATTTTTAGCTTTATTTTAATAATGTAGTCAGTGCACTGTTTCCTCTCTTCGAGAATCAGCTGCAGGGTTTATCTCTGATCATCTCAAAATTTCAGCTCTTCCATCGGAAAAAAAACCCTTTGAAGAACAAGAACTTGGAACCCTTAACATAAGTGTTTACATATCTCAGCATTTTTCACATTTCTTCATTTAGGTCTATAAAATGTAAATTCACTCAAATCTTAATGAGTTTTTTCAAAGTGTCATGAAGACCTATCAAAACATAAATAATGTTTTTCAGGTCTTCTACCATCCTACAACTGCCATAATATTCAACTTTAAAATACCACGTTACATCACAATTTTAAACTCCGAATTACGCATTACTTTTTTGTTGTATATAAAACTGCAACAGGTATACAAAAAAACCCTACTAGAAAGTAAAATGAAGCATGTTTAATTGTTGCTGTAGAGTGAAAATCTGAGCAACTATAAATACATGAAAAGACAGTTTATCAATGGCCAGGTGTAGGTACCTCACACTTTTCCCTGTTATACATGATGACAACCATTATTTTCCTAAATCCACCAGTCACAGATAAATACATTTTCTAGTATCCTTAGCCAAGGATATAGAGTATAATAGAATATATATTATATAATTCATATAATATATATATATATAATATATTATATGAATGACCAAGGAACATAGAGAAAGTACCTGCATCTTCCAATGGAACATAAAGCAATAGGATCTCCCACCACAGCTACCAAGGACTGTGCTCTTGTAATGGCAGTGTTGAGAAGTTTGTAATTAGACAGAAAACCATAATCCAAGTCTTCTGTTGAATCCTCCAGTAACTGCTCTTTCCTTTTAATTGGAGTTTGCTTATGTTTGCATGTGTGCCGTGTTCGTACTGTGCTGAGGAACAAAACTCTGAACTGTTTTCCTAAAATGAAACAAAAAACATCTCTGAGATAATTGTTGCTATTTCTGCTCATACCACGACCAGACCACTGCCCTTGCCAGCCAGATTTCACACCTAGATGTTCTGAACTCATAGCTACCCTTCACATGAAGAGCTTTATGCAAGAGTAATAAGATTTAAAAATTTTAAAAGATACACTATAAATAGCATATTCCATTACAAGAATATTTCCTCTTTAAAAAACTTACTTTTTCACCTTGATATTAATCACTCCTGAGCTTTCCAAAATGTTAATTATTATTACAGCAGTCAATAACAAATCTTGAATTTATTTACTCTATCTTAAAAATAAGTTCTGGACATTCTCGATTCATATTTTTAAATTTCTCAAATGCATGAATATCCACCATGAAAAAACAGAGCAAACCACTCACTGTCACTCAGTTACTTTATCATCTGCCTTTGTTTATTACTGACTAGAAGTGCAACCTAGCAACAGGCTATGCCTACACAAAATCCTTGTTATCAATGTGATTTCAGGAAGAAACACCTAAATTTTTAGACTCCTGACAGTTTATTCCACAGATGGAAAAGAAATCAGTAAAACATTTTGAGGCTAAAGTTCTGTTTCATTTGTATATGGAACTCTAAAATCCATCCGTTTGTTAAAAACTTTAAAATTATGTTAAAAATCCATCCGTTTTCCCAACTTTCACTCAATTTCTTTTTTAAGTAAGGTCGAACTTGATTTTGATAAATGATAAACGTCTATGTTTACGCGTCTATAAACAAATTTAGAGTCAGCGCTGGAGCAACACCGGTGTCACAGCTCTCCCTCAGCTCCAGGCCGCCTTTATTAAGTTCATATTTCAGCAGCCACACCCAGCCCGGCCCCGCCCAGTCCAGTCCAGCCCGGCCCAGCTCAGTCCAGCCCAGCTCAGTCCAGCCCAGCCCAGCTCAGTCCAGTCCAGTCCAGTCCAGTCCAGTCCAGCCCAGCTCACTCCAGTCCAGTCCAGTCCAGTCCAGCCCAGCTCACTCCAGTCCAGTCCAGTCCAGTCCAGCCCAGCTCACTCCAGTCCAGTCCAGTCCAGTCCAGCCCAGCTCACTCCAGTCCAGTCCAGTCCAGCCCAGCCTAGCTCAGTCCAGCCCAGCCTAGCTCAGTCCAGTCCAGCCCAGCCCAGTCCAGTCCAGCCCAGCTCAGTCCAGCCCAGCCCAGCCCAGCTCAGCCCAGCCTAGCTCAGTCCAGCCCAGCTCAGTCCAGCCCAGCTCAGTCCAGCCCAGCCCAGCCCAGCCCAGCCGCTCACCCTGCACGTTGAGCACTCTCTCCACGCTCACGTCGGAGAGGCGCTTCTTGCGCAGCTCGGCGCGGATGCGGAACACCTGATCGGCGTACGGGGTCACCACGCCGATGCTGCCGTCGTCCAGCTTGCCCCAGGCCACGGGCCACTTCCTCCTCAGCTCCTCCACACGCTCCACCACTTCAAACACCTTGGGAGAAAGGCAGCGTTCTTAAAAGTTATGCCCCACCGAGCAGGGCTCTTTGATATGGAAAGAGAAGTTGAACTTTAAAGCTCTGAAGCGCTTACATGACGCAGTGTTGCACAAGCAAGGATACTACTGCATCCTACAGCTACTCTAAAGCAGCATGGATTAAAGCAGTGTATTCACTATCCGACCCTTTTTTATCCTGAAATAAGTTCTCCCACCGTTAAAATTACAAACTTCAAAATTACATTAATAATCTGAAATTTCATTCTTAGGTTCTTATGAAAATGTCAAGTGCACTAGGACCTTTTGTGGGCTTCCAAGCAGGGGTTCAGAGATGCAGCGAGGCAGGAGTCGAGAGCGAGGAATGAAGTATTTATTAAATTTACAATACCATTTATATATTCTAGTTCCATAAAGCCATTGAACAGTGTTCACACTTCTCCTAGGGTGATTGGTCAAAGTCTCAGACACTCACTTAGAAATGTTTTTTCCTAATATAATGTACACGAGGTCAGAAGATACCAGATATGAATGCTATTTACAAAAACCCTATCTATTGTTTCCATAGCTTACACAGCAAAGGAAAAGTTCTCACAGAATGAATGCAAGAAGAGAAAATTTCTCTGCTAACAGCATTTCAGCATCCAAAACCTTTCTTGCCATACTTCATCTTATTTCTGTAAGTACATGCGCTGCCTAAATAGATATAATTTTATTTTTATTCTGGATTTCATACATGTCATCTTAGAGCCCGATAATTCTAGACAGAGAGTCCATAAACCAGAGCACAATCATTTCCCATTCCAAAGGATACCATTGGGAGTTTCAGATTATTCATCAACTGCTAGTTCATCTCTGTGAAACACTACGAAATGTGCTACCTGAGAAGACTAACGTGTAATAAAACCTGAAAACCTCCCCCTGTGAGGAGACAGCCTCAAAGCAACCTCCTGCCAGAGCAGCTCGTTTCAACACACCAGAGGTACTGCACTGCACAGGGCATTCCTGAGTAACTTTATAGAGGGTTTGTGATACCTTTTCTTTTTTTTTTTTCAATTTTACATTCAATAAATATTTCTCCGGCTATTTAAAGCATGGTAATTCATGACGCAGTTTTCCTACAGCATCACGAATGCAAGCTCAGTCTCTTAAAGAAAAAAAAAAATCTCTTAATCCTTAAAAAGTCACAAATAGTTTATTTTTGGCAATTTCAGAGGACAGTGAAAATATGGGACTGTTTTTAAGCAAGTCCTGAATATTTTTGTGACATCAATTCCTGCATTTAAAAGCCAGCTCTACTGATGAAGGATATTAGAATAAACTTTGATATCTATAAAAATCATAGCATGAAAATAATGATCTTTTGAAGGTATTTTGGCAAGATTCTCTGAAAGTATATAGCTTCTGGGTATGTATTTAGAATTAATACCACACAGGGAAATTTTAAAATGAAGACCAACAAGGGAAAGTGTATTTCCCAGACTAACTCTTAATACAGGCATCAGTGAACCACAAGATGCCCCAATGCAAACATCCATTAAGGGTCAAACAGAAAAAATCTCCCTCATCATCTAATCTCAGTTTTTCCTGCTGGTGTTTAAGGAGCTGTTGTCCTTCATTTCTGCCTGTGGCCATTAATGACTCACAGTTTTCAGACAGTTACTTGGCCACTGAAGATATTTTTAGGTCTTTTACAACTTTTTTCAAATGGCAAAGTAATCCAAGTAGATTAATGAAAGCAGTCAGGTGTCCAGAAGTCACTGGAGCTTCTTATTCAAGAAGATATTTCAACGCAGCAAAGAATGTTTCACAAGTGCAGCATAACAACAACAAACAGATTTCAAATTGTGCAGCAGATGAACCACACCACGATCAACAAGGGGAAGCAGACAGCTCTGCAGTGCCTTATAACAAGCCCTAACCAGAAATTCCTCCTAAGCTCATGAAAATTACTGCTATTTCTTTGATTTTCTCTCCCTCCCCGAACTGGAGGTGACTGGAAAAAGGCATCTTCCTCCATGAGAAGCATTATCAAGTCAGAAGGTGGGAGGTGGGTGCTGCTCCATGTGTTTGTTTTTGTGGGCTTGGGGTGGTTGGTTCTTTGAAACACAAGGGAAGGAATGAGAATGAAAGTAATTTTTGAAGAATACCAATAAATCTATGTGAAACAGACTGAGAGTAGGTTCTCACCTAAAAGAATCTCATCTGCACATTATCAGTTAGACACTGATCCTAAACATATTAAAGCAAATGTGAAATGTTACTCCAGAGGACTCTTATCTGAGTGGGAACATTTCTACAACAGTCAAAGAAATGTAAGTTTTACTTCAAATTGCAGTTACTCTCAGTTGCTAAGATACATCTATCAGAATGTCACATAAATTATCAGGAAAGACATCCTGAAGAATGAGCCTGGGAGAATGAGATGCGGCTTATAATTTGCAAAGAAAAAAAGAAGGTAAGTTAGTGGAAATGTTTACTACAATTGCAATTTTCATTACATCGTGTTTAGCAAACTCCATGTTCCCCTCTCCTAGTAGAGGACAATTTATGTCTTCCACCCACACTGAGCATAAACCAGTAAATTTGGGGGAGTGGAGCTTTAAGAAAACAATCAACAGTAAAAGCAAGGAAGAGTTACCTCTGCATTATTGTAAAAAGCTGTACTATTTTTTTCTTGCACATCTTCTCCACGTGCTGTGAAGAAAGTCAAAGGGTAGAAATCTTTGTGTGCTGGCTGCTTTCCACTTGCCATCAATTTGCCTTCATAGAAAAGTTCGGATGTGTAACTGTAACGAGGCAAAACAGGGTAAAATGTGGAGTCTACACATGAGCTCACTGATAAAATATGCAAATCTCCCTGATGAAATATGCAACCACAAAATACTTCATAAGGAAAACAGAACCACTGATTACTATTCAGCATCTTCAAATGATTTCTCTGAACTGATATTTCCCTACTACAGACACAGCAGAAGGCACTAAAAATATGCTTCTCCAACACTTTTTCTACAAAGGCTGTTTTTTCTTCTCATCTAAAGCTCGACAAAGTTATGAACATTCTCACTGATGTTTCACTCAGAAGTTCTGGTGGCTGGAAACTGGGCAAAAAGAACATTTGCTGTCTGGCACTGGTTATTCCCCAGGCTGGACAATGAGCTTGCTCATGTCAGTTAAGAGTTATTGAACTTGGAAGATAAATTTACTACAGATTTCGCGTGCACTGAGCACGACGCAGGCCAAGCGCTCAGCTGTCAACCAAGCTTTTCTTCTGTGACTTCCACTCCAGGCTGATCTATGTTGCTAGAGACCAGAAACACAACCAGAGCAGAGTTCCTGTGCTGGCAGCAGCCATTCCAGCAGCTGGCTGACTGAAAAAGAAATGAGGCAAGAACTACTTCACGGTGAAAAGTAGGAGGGAAAAAGGCAAACTGAACGGAATGAGACAAAAAGGCAGCAAGGAGAGACTGCAGACTGCTATAAATCCTGTATGCCATTGCACAGCAGAGCTAAATTAATGCACTGGCTTCCAGTAATTAGTCAATTTTGGTACCATCTAACTTTTCAATGCTCAGCCTCCAACCTTAATGTTCTCTGGATATCACGCAGAGGCTGCAGTAACCTGAGTACAGCCTGACATGAAGACAACCAAAGCAGGAGACTGTGCAGCTGGTGGGTCCATTGAGTTCTTCCAAGATTCCAGCTATTGCAGCTTAAGATGGAAATAGCTGCTCATGGAAAAGCCACAGAAACTTGTCTGCTACCAAATCACCATCAAAGCACTGCAGCCCACCCCTGACCTGAACTGGCTTACCCCGGGCAACCCTGAAGAACATTGGACTCCTCTCTGGGTTGAATTGCAGCAGTGACTCCACAGCAGCCACGGGGCAAAACTAATCATCTCTTCTGCAAATTAACTTTAAGTAATGAGATCTCATTGAACAACAAAACTTTTCTGTATGGGCTGTTTTTTCCAATTACAGCTCCAAAGTCAGGCTGAACTAATGGCTCGTTCTTTCCTCAATTTCTCATGGTGTCTCTGCTTCAGTGAGGTAGAGATGATTAATGAGCCCTTCATCTTCCTACACTTCAGTCCTAAGTGTCATGGTCCCATTTGTCAGGGGAAATTCGACATTATACAAAAAAGGAGACTTGAGACATCTCCTAAAGGGACCACCATGAGTGTTCAGCTGGTTTCACCTCCACAACACCACTTCCCAGTGGAATTGGGCACACTGGACTTTCACCAGGGAGCCAACCAGCCCCAGTGGTGTTTCTGCATCCTCACCTCGGTGTTCAACACAGTGGATCTTTCTTAGAACTCCTTGTCTGAACACCAGCCCCAGTGGTGTTTCTGCATCCTCACCTCGGTGTTCAACACAGTGGATCTTTCTTAGAACTCCTTGTCTAAACTCCAGCTGCTGAAGTGAATTTTCATGATCTTTCTGAGGCAAATGACATGGAAGTGATCTCTAAAGAAAAGCTGAAATGATCCCTTCCTTTACAGATGTTCTCTCATTTCAAACTCAGAAACTCAAGAAATGGGCAAGAAATTTAGCAGCACTCAGCGTATAATTACAAAGTCCATAAAGTGAAGACAGATCAAGCTATGTAAAAAAATATTTTACATTCTCACTTTTGATTCCCCAGAGCACTTAAATATTTCTGCTTTTGCTTTGAACACAGTGATAACCTAATTAGTATGACTGGATACCAACATAATATTCCTCAGTACATATTTGAGCCAGGATTTAAACTTTAGCATTTTTCCCCATGATTGCACTTATTCTTTCCAGCACAGCTCATGGATGAGCTCATTACACTGGCAGCCATTAGTTTATCATAGCATAAAAATGCAAACCCACTGATTAATGTGTCTTGAAAGAAGTAATAAAAGATGTCAACGGTAAAGAAACACGCTCAAAATTTGACCTATTTTTTTCCATTCACAGTTGCATATCCATATGTTCCTTACATTGCCCACAGCTTACCATTCCAAGATAATCCACCCCAATAAATCTCAAATTCTGAAATGGTTCAAAGAAGCACAGAGCCTATCTAATAGACTGCTGGGTGGTTAAAAAGGGAAAGTTGGCTCTTCTTTGGTTTAGTGTGCAAGCAGCCAAGGCATCCCCACCTCAATGAGGGGTCTGTCCCACAGCCCTGGCAGCTGCTCTAGGAGACCAAATTACAACACAGACCTACTAATTAACTTTGAAACACGTAAGATTTCACGACAGAAACACTTCAGCTGTGCTTGGCTCTTTTGTTCACTCACAGCAGTCAGAAGAAGCACATGATACAGTGAAAAAGTTCACACCTACTTGATGATTGCTTCATGGGAGCGATAGTTCTCACACAGCAGGATCCTGCAGGGGAATTCTGCAGGGTAGTGCTCGTAGAGCCGGTCGAGCAAGGAAACATGAAGGTTTCTCTCCCTGGCAAATTCACTGTAGACAAAAGGACTGAGCTGTAATAGACACACACATACAAAGAAAATGTAACTAAATGGGTGGACTCGGAATTTCATGCTCCCAACACATGTATTTGCATCAAACCAAGAATGAAACCTCTCTTTTACTTGATGTTCGTCGTTGGAAGACACAGACCATGGCTATTCCACAGAAATGCTCATTCCTACCAGAAAAATGACAAAAGACCAGCATGGTCTTCAAGGAACAACAAAACACTCAATAACTATAAAGAGCCCTTCTAAGTTTAATACTCCAAACTGTGTTTAGAATGACTTTATACCATTATTCTGACAACCACTTTCACAATTAAGTTATTACCACAAATAGTACAGATCAGAAAATAAAGACATTTTAATACCATTTAAAAATAGAAATGTTGTTGAAAAAGACAAAAACCCAGTGACCTATTTACTGTTACACTAAACTCCTACTGGGTTTGTTTAACAATAAAATCACCAGCTATTACAGCAGGAAAAATAAAACCAAAGATGATGAATAAGAGATTTTTAAAATACAATTTCCAAGTGTAGAAATAAAGCCAATCTATTTTGTCATTCTGAATTCACAAGATTCAGATTCTGAGTTTCACTTCAGCTAAATAGTAGTTTTTGAAATTTAAATACTGGACACCTGATAGAGGATCTTCTGTAAGACCCTGAGCTACAGAGCAGCCTGAGACACACAGGTCCAGGCAAGACTTCATCCAGCCAGTTGGGCTGATGAGATCAAGCCTGAAGTAAGAATTCCAAGCTCTTGAAAAGCACTTTTGAGAGCAGTATTTAAAAAGCACTATCCCAGTCCCTGGCATTACTAATATCACGACTTGAACTGATCCAGTAGTATTAAATCATAGGTGGGAACACCATTCTCAGTTTGTTACTGTACCAAAGCAAACATCCACTCTACTGCTGCTGTGAGATGCGAAGAGAATTAAAGGCAAATCTATAAAAACAAACAAATTTGGCCTAAATCAATAAAGCAAGTAAAGCTGACTTTTCCAAGCATGCTTTCTTATGCCTATAGGCTGCAAAATGACAGGCATAATCAGTGTTTGAAACTCTCCAAACCAAGCAGCTCCCAGGCACTTTGCAGAAATGTAAAAGCACTGGCTAGTTCCAGCTTCCCATTTCTCACTTGTTCAAATCTTCACCAGATTAGATGCTCCTAATAAAAATTTAAAGTTCTCTGAATCCTTCTTCTCCATATTTTTGAATTCTTTCAAAAATCAACAGGGAATACCAGTCATAAACTCCTGACTGTAATAAATATCCCTCTATCTTACTCAAATCCCTGGAATTCTCCTTGCCTTCCCCATCCATTATATGATTTGGTGCAGATAAATAACTTAAACATATAAATACAAATATTATACCTATGCACTTCATACTCAAAGATTCCATAGCTCTTACCTGCATGTGGTCTCCAGCCAAGACAATTCTTGTGTTTTTATTAGCTAATGCTAGAGGCATAATCGTTTCACACTCCATAGCTTGAGCAGCTTCATCTAACAGAATGTGTGTAAAAAACCCTGTAAAACAGAGGTATCAGCAAATAAATGAAACTTGGAATATGATAACATGAATATTGATAACAAAATGAGAAGTTGAACTTAACATTCTGTATTCTGAGAATAACCAAAACTAGAATAAAAAGAAGTACGGCTTACACAAATTAATTTCTAGCAACTACTGAAAACCACACAAACAATTTTCAAACCCATCAAATGACCAAGAGTGGTCACCTGGTTGCCAGTGACATTAGCAGGAGCCCCCAGGTCTGCCTCTTTCTTGTCACACACATGAAATAAAACACGTTTTTTAACTGAGCCCTCCTCACAACAAGAGGAAATGTCTCTTAGCAGACCATCCCTCAAGAGGTTTCTCAAATCTGAAAGTCATTTCACCACCACGAGACTTGAAGAGCTTTGGACAGTGACAATGACAAGGAATTCCTCATGTACTGGAGTCCTATTAACTATTTTATATACCAAATTTCCCATTAAAATTGCACACATACCTGAGCATTTTGCTGGTTATGGGCTTAAAGGAATGTTGGGGGGGAAAAAAGGAACAGAAGTTGAAGGAAAATTTAAATTCAATCTTATGATAATACTGGACCAAAGGTTTGGTGGGAATCTATGCACTGGAGAACATGCACTTGAAAAAAAACTAGGCCACTGTAGACTCATATTTTATGAAATCTAAATTCAGGATAGGTATAGAAGTGGTTTTAAACATTGATGTCTGTGATATTTTTAGGTTTCAAACAAAGTATTAGAGGACTTAGTGTACCATCCAATTAAGATTACATACATAAAAACATAGCAATTTTCTTTGGAAAATATGGATTTCATACAGCTGCACACACATTGCTATGGCATGACTGTACACAGCCTGCTGCCAAACAAAGCAGCTATTTCTATCCAAAGACCCAAAAATATTTACCATAAATTCCATATTAGTTTTCTCTGTTGCAACAAATGCTTCAATGTAGCCATAAAAAACTAACCCTAACAACTTATGTAAAGAAATTCCATGTTCTCCAAAAAGCAGATGGATTTAATTTGGAGATTAGGAAAATAATAAACCCTAAGCAGCCTCTGCCCCAAAAAATCAGTCTAATATATTTCAGTTTAGAAAACAACCCTAAATGTATCATGCTAACAAAGACAGGGCTTGTATGTGTGGGAGTTGTTTGCAAAGCTAAACAATTCACAAAACACGGGAAAAAAGCTCTCTGTTATTTATGCTTACATGCTCCACTGAGTAATGACCTTAATGAGCATAATATTCAAAGTCAGAATCTCATACAGAATTTTCCCTCCTGGATCTCAGAAACACCAGATCATAGATAGTACTGCTTCTTTATTTAATTTTTTTTTTAAAGAAGGAAAAGAAAGAATAAGCAAAAGGTTAATTAGAATGTCAGCAGTTTACAGCTTTGTAATAAACATTTATTCATAAAAAACCAAAAGAGCATTTTAAGATTCTCATTGTATACTTTATTTTTTTCAAAGTTCCAAGAATCGGGTAAGGCACCAAAACTGGTAAGAGGAAGATATTTCCCAAGCCTGGACACTTCTTGTCTAGAAATGATCTTACCTGGTTCAAGATCCAGCTGACATAGATACTGTGATGTATTTAAAGTAACAACTACTACTCGTTGCTTAAGAATGTCTTCTTTCTGTGGCATCTGAAAGGTGGAATGTGTGCTTGAAATCAAACAGTACTGATGCACAACTGGGTGAACAGTCTTTACCCAGCGATTTCGGAAATATACCCTAGGAAAGAAAAAGGGGCTTATTTTCCATGAGGCTGGAACACAGCGACAGCCTAATATTTCAAATATTTCAAATACTAATATTCTGTTTTCTGGTAAATCAATACCATCTTCAAGAAGCAAAATGTCACAAATGTGCAGAATTACATGCTAAAATGTCTTGAATTCCCCTTCTATTATTGCAGTGCAGTATCACACGAACAGTTAGCAAGTTTTAATTCTGTAAACTCTTCAAACATTCATGTTCTGTGACCCTCACATCAATGCCTATTTCATTTTAAGCTTACAATAAACTCATTTTAAAGAAATATTTCCTGACCTGAAATGTAACTACAGCCCAGAGTATGGAACTGACAGTGGTCTGCACATCTCAGCCACTGCAGCTGACACATGAAATATATTCAAATCCTGTTCTTCCTTTCACACCTCCTGTGTGTTGCCTGAATTCTAAGAACCACACATGAGGTGTGTCCATCTTTTTATCGTACAGGGCCGTAACTGTGGTACCCTGGATAAAAGACTGAGAAAACAGTGCCAGAGGTGTGGCTGGAGTGTAAAATATCAGGACACAGACTGGACATCAGCCATCCCTCCATGGCACATCAGGTCATGCTAACCACCATCCATGGGATCAGTGATGAATTTTTCTCGGGAAGGGATGACATGTTACAGCCAGTTTAGCTAAATGGAAGAGAAACACAGAAGACACAAAGGCTGTGCCCCACAAAACAGAGTACAGGGGTGAACAGAGCTGCTCCCAAACACAGCCAGAGGAGCTGGATAAAGGCAGCTTGTGACACCTGCAGCAGGTGTTCCTCAACACCATGATCTCTATCAAGAGCTATAAATCTCAGGTAGAACCTTCAAACTACAAGAAATTATTGTACAGATATTAAAGTTTGGAATTCAAGTTTTTAAAATTTCTTTCCAAAGCAAACGAAGACAAAATTAATTAAATTCATTTCCGTTCTAAATATGGGATTTAATGCTGTTCTGTTTATCTGTTCATTACTTTATTTCTCCTGCACCCATAGTTCAAATCCCAAATCATTTATAAAGTGTTCGGAAAAGTGTAATTATGCACATAATTGCAAAACACGATTGCACTGGTTGGACTCTGGATATCACATGTCCACCCATGTCTGCAAATTACAGCTGAGCTCCATGTAATGAGAGAGAAACGGGTACTAGAATAAGAATAAATTTGGTTTGTGAAGATACAATGTCCATTTTGGACAAAATTAAATGCACAGGCACTTCAGTATCCTGAATGACTTTTTATTTGACAACACACCCAACCCAAATCCACACCTGGAGACCAAAGGTAACTCCAGGTAAAACCGGGTTCAGTGCAGGAGCAACCTCCACACTCCTGAGTCATTCTCAGAACAAGAGGCTTCTAATGTCACCCCCATATATTTATTTCTCCTCAGCTATCAAACTGATGAGCTTTACTTGATAAGCTGTTATTACACCAAGTCATGGCCTAACAGCTACAACAAGGGAGTGAGATAAGCCCTGCTCCACTTATCCCAGCTTTTTTATCCTCAGCTTTTGTGTGCTTCACTTTCCCAACCTTAACTGAGGTAATGCTTACTCTCCACCTCACAGGAGCACTGTGAGCATTACTGAGTTTATTGGGAGTTTATGTTTGTAAAGCACTTTGAGATTCTTGGATGAAAGGTGCTATTGAAATGCAAAATATTATGGTTATTAGACATTATTATACCATGCACAGTCTTTTATTACAAAAATTCAACTGTGGGTGACTCACAGATTGGCTGACAGCATTTCAAACTGCATTGCTGCTTACCCATTAATTTCTTTTATTTTGATGTGAGATCAAAAAGGTATCCCAGAGCTATTATTCACCACTGGCATAAAAACACCTGACAGATGTGACTACTTCGAAAATGTCGTGAGAGAAGTTAAGCCTCACTGAACAAGGACTTTCTTTCTCAGGTGCAACTCGGGCTAATAAAATCACCCATAATTTCATTATTAGGTGTTTTTTCCTCGAAGTTGGAAGAACCAATTACAAAAATGGGGTTTACCAGTTTAATACAAATCATAACGTTTCACCCTGCAACATGCCCTTAACTTCTGAATAAACAAAAGACTAAACTTCTAAAATGTTTAGTCTTAAACCTGCACGAGCACAGTCCCTTAACTCCAGCAGAGTCAGGTAGTTACTAATCAAAACACTCATTAGTACCTACAACACATTTTATTATTATTTGGGTACAAAGTGGGCAAAAGCTGCAGCCACAGAACCCAAACCCAGCCACAGCTATCAAGAGAGATTTTCTCCCTTCACGTGCTTCATATCAAGACTTTAATTCTGGAGAAATGAAAACCTTGCAGGGTAAGGTTTACCCAAACCACAGGCAGTGAAATTCCTGGCAAATACAGGGAGCATTGCCTCAAAATGGAAATCCCAGAAGATTATAGATGAGGGACTCAATCTTCTGCAAACAAAGGCACTGAATATATCCACTGTACTTAATGCTTGGTTAACAGGCATGGAATTTGCATTTCCTGTGGAAATTCAGCTCACCTTTACTTCTAAGTGTGGCATCTGGATATGGACAACAGAAGCCTTAATTTCTGCATCTCCAGCCAATGAGCCAAAGAATGCAACAAGCTGTCAGCTGACCTGCCTGTGTTTCCATCACCTTTCCAGCCATGACATCAAAAAAGAAATTTTCCCCAACTATTTCAACCAAGTGTCAGTCAAATCGAGTAGTTCCAGGCTGGGGATTGCTTCCAGCCACTTAAAAAACTCTTCTAATATTTAATAAAGGGGGAGTCTGGAGTCAGAACCTCTGAGGGAGGCTAAAAAGAGTTTCATTTGCACTCCTGTCCTACAACAGCAACTCCTTCTTGTGACTCCTTACAACACAGCGAGTGGGGACTGAACTCCAGTTCTTCACAACTTCTTTTCCCTGTTGTGAACTGGAAACACTGACTCCTCCCAGCTCTCCCAGGGCCAGGACTCCCCCCTTCAGGCTGGGCTCCAATAAACCCTTCCTGGCTACATCCCAGCTCCTCAGCTTTTGTGCTGTTACTTCTCACCTGAAATCCCTCAAGTAAAAAGAGCACAGGAACTCTGAGGGAATCTAGCAGGCTAATTTCATGTCTCTGTTAAGAAACCATAAAAAAAAATATAAATCTAACTAGTCCCAAGAAGCCTAAAGAAAACTTTAAAAGCACCTGATTTCCCTCTTCCATTTCTTTAGATCCATCTCCAAAGAGAGGTTCATTCTCACAAACAAGTATGTTCCTTGGGATGCAGAAAACATGTGAAGAACCTGTCTTACAACCTGAAAGATGACTTTTTTTAATCCCTTTTCCTTTAAGGATGGATAAGATGGAAGCCAGAGCTTCAAGAAAAAAGTAATTGACAGAAGAGTAATTTATTTTACAAACAAACGTTTGATAAGATGAATTAATTCCATTTTCAGTACAAGAACTGATTTGGGAAAAGGGCAATGGTCTTTTAAAACCTGCTGGGAGTTTTTGGTCTAGGCTGCTGTTTGCTTTCTTTTTAAATTCAACTCTAGCTCCTACAGATTATTTTTTATAACTCGGATAATTCTTAGCTAGCAGCCACATACTGAAGATACCTGGTTCCAGGATATATGCAGGACTTACACATGTTATGATCAAAGCAATAAAAAAACGAACTGAAGGGATTTCAAGGAGATATTTTCAACAGAATCAACTTCTTTTTTGACACTGCTGAACTGACAGTCAGCAAGAACACGCTAAGGCATAAATAAAAATACTCAATATATAGATAAAGGGTGTACCAGCCTCTTTCCTTTTCCCTTAGTATTCCATACAAAGCCAGTGTATGGAAACAACTAAATCTGAAATATGCAAGTAAAATAATACTAAATGTATATTAAAATAATACCTCAACCACTGTCCAGCAACATACAGAGGAGTTGCTGCTATCTGCTTCCTGGAGTTCTTAGGAGAGGGTGATAATCTGAATTTTCCTGCTGGAGTGCTCTCCTACCTCAGCACCCACCTCCAGAAGGTTCTAGCAGCTGATGGAGACAGGCACATCCACGGAGAAAAAGAATATACAAATTAGGAGCCAATTACTCCCTCTTACAGCTCTGACTCACCATCTAAAGGTGCCTGGCTGCTCCTGCACACTAAAAATCAAGTGTCTCACCATCAAACAGAAGCACTTAATCGAGTCTCTCTCCTCCCAGCTGTAGCTTGGGTTTGGATTTCATTTCTTCAGAAACATTTCTGCATTCATTTCCATAAGTATATGAAATTGTTTCAGTGTCAAGTTTCTCCACTAAAATACAGGTTTTGGGGTGTGCCCCTAACAGAGTTGACTCATCTTATCAAACCCAGGGGCACAGGTTTTTTCTGGGTAATAACTTGTTTATGGGCATCAGGACTATGAGAATTTGGCCTTCAGGCTTCACTGGTATTTCATTTAGGTGCACAAGTCAGATTTAACACAAATTCTCACTGTTCACTCTGACTTTGCATTTTCCAAAGGGCATAGGAAGTTATTTCACTAAGAAAAAAAAACCAAATTTATAACATGATATTTAAACAAAAAACCCCACAAACTCTACTTTTCAAACTTTCATGTCACATCACTGACAGGATAATTTATTTAGTGTACATCTTACCCACAGAAATAACTATACAGTTTTCAGTACAAAATGTTAAAAAACTTAGATTTCCTCCTTTAAAAACAACATAAATATTATAAAATATTATGTTGCTCCCCACTAAGCCAACTCATCACTTGCAGAGTAAATAAGGGATAAAATCTACAGCAAAGTGTTCAGTTATTTAGAAACACAAACTCTGCAAGCAGCACATCTACCTTGAATAATTAACTGCTTCCACTTCACTTGATGTTTCCTTTAAAATACTGCAAGAGGCTCAGATCCCCCTGTTTAATCTAACAGTAATGATTTTAATTCGAAAATACACCTTTACAACCGTCAATAAGGGAGGTACATCCATAATTCATTTTGAACTGGGAGTCTCACACAGCTCCAGCTGTTGATTCAGAAAAATTGACCTTTAACTCCTGCCAGAGCAGGTTATGTGCACTTTGTGCTCAAACAGCAATTATATGTCAGATTTTTTATTTGAACCGTACATACTTGTGGATCCATTAACATACATATATATATATATATATATACACACACACACAACTCCAGAGGTGCCTCCATTTTCTAAAACTTCTATTTTCTTTAGAGGTGTCCTGACTATTTGAACAGCATCAGACAATCTACAGCAGCACTTTCTGAAGGCTTCATTACAAATACTACAACAATTAAACTTACACTCAAACATTCAGTGACTTTTAAATTACGCGCTATGATTTTCTTGGCAAATACGCACATAAATTTTAACCATAAGAAAAATACCACTTTTTATGGTTTTCATATTTCTGAGACTGGGCTACACAGCTGAAAACAAGGCAGCAAAAACCTGGCAACAATAAAACTGTATTCAACTCCTTGCATTGTTAAATCACACTTCAGTATTCCCAAAAGTGTCGATGACACACATTTTTTCCCTTTAGAAAATTAAGACTCCATCATGTTTTTCATCCCAAAGTGCTTTACAAACCACCTTAAGACAATCTGTGTTAAAACACAAGCAGATCAAAGATAGGTTTTCAAAAATGCCCTGCCTGCTTTCCCTTGGCCACATCCTCAGTGTCTGTAAAATGTCACACGGCAGCTAAAGCCAACAGACCTAAGAGAATTCCCACCTGTTGCAAATGTAGCCCTTTCACATAACTTCACTGGCTTTACTGACATTGCATAAAATATAAGTCCAGGATGGCTTTTAATAGCTGGCAAGTAAACACAGAGTCGTTTTCTTAGTAATATTATAAACTCACCCACTGGCATTCAGAAAATGATGCCGATAACTTAAAATATATATACACCAAGTTAGCAGTATAAAGTATACATTGTGATTACTGGGCAAAATGTTTCCAGGAGCAGATTTATGCCCATAAACAAATCTTCCTTAACTATTTCTATGCAAGTTTACCCTCCTTGCTCTTAAGATTCCACTTCTTTTTTTTTTTCCTAAATTGATTTCCCCAAAACACCCATGGTAAGTACATTTCAACACATACACAATCACTTCAAACTGACTTATCAGAAGAGGCCAAACTACTTTCACATGATTTTCTAAGTAAGTAGCTCCTATGACATCAAAATGTTTCTCCAAGAAGCCAGGTGGGGAGCCCCAGTTTCCAAATTAGCCTTGTAATTGTGAGTCAAAATTTTCAGAAATTAAAATGTAATTAAAGTCCATCTTATTTTATCATCGTAGCTTTTAGAGGAGCATATCAAAAGCTTGCTCATTAGGAAAGACACATTTATCAACAGAATAATAAAAGCTTAAAAAAGGATGTCTTTATTTTTATTTAACAAATGACCCAAAATTATGTTACAGTATTTCCCATTCCTTTTAGACTGTTTTTAAAAGCACTGCTGGTAATGCCAATACGCTTTTATGTTTTAAAAGTTCTTTAACCTTTTTTTATAGACACCTTTTCTTAAGAATAGTATTTTATAGATACATAATAAGCCTTAAAAAAATACCTGAGAGGTCTTGCCTGGGGATTGCCTGCTTCTACATATGGATGTAAATAATCCTTTATGTAGAGATCAGCAGCACTATTAGAATGGGTGCAAATGAGAATCCTGCTGGAATAAATGGATGCAAATAAAAAAGCAATGAAGAAACAGAAAACAATTCAAAGCAGTAGAATACAAAAAAAAGGAAACAGTGGCCATCTTCCTGCACATTCCTCCTCATGAAACTGCTCACTAAGCTGCTGTACTTCCCATGATTCAGCCCTCAACTCAAACCCTTCAGTTAGCAGTGTTCAAACAGTTTTTCAATAATCATTTTGTAATTATTAATCTAGACTTGGTTTTAAAGAACAGCTTTTGTTATCTACCATGCTGCAAAACTTCCCATGCTGAGCAATTCACAGCCATTCCACAGAACTTCCATTTTAATTAGTTTAGTTCTAAATGGCAAATACAGGCTAAGATTATAAAATTACTTTATCGTCCCAAACGATGACGGATGGCTTGGGTTTGTTTGTTTGTTTCCAAGTTGGGTGGAAATTCTGTATTTCTACCTTTGACTTGAATTTAAGCCAAAAAAATCACACCCTCTCTGCTCATGGGGTCCTGCTCTGTGCTCAGTGCCCCCTCTCACCTGGTGTCCTGCTGCTGGAGGATGTGCTTGACTGCCTGAGCCAGAGTGAAGGTTTTTCCTGTCCCATAGGGACCGATGATAAGAACAGGAGGCAGTTGTATGGAGAGTGGGGTGGTGATAGCCAGAACAGCCTCTTTCTGCTTCGCGTTTAGCCGAGGGTCCAACTGCTCATCCCATTGTCTGTGCAAAAGGAGGCCACAGAGGTTACAAACAGAAGCTCTCACAATCCACTGTCAGGCAGAAATGGAATGAGGGAAGATTGCAAAAGCATTAAAGAAATTAAAGAGCCTTTACAGAGCTGCTGTATGGATTGTGTCATTGCGGCACATGAAACAAATCAACAAACCTAGCAAAACAATCGCATGCTTCAATCACAAAAATCTGGTATTTGCAATAAGCCTGAGGGGGGGTTTCCACCCTATTAATCAATTTACATCATCCCACCTAACAATAATTAACCTGCAGAGCACACATTTTAGAAGAAGGACATACTGCTCCATCCCCTGAAAACAAAAGCAAGTAAACATACAATGATTTTCTACTATTATCATGCAAAATAATAGCTATATTAGTTATGTTTCTTCCCTGCAGCATTTACATTGTCAACTTTAAAAGTCAACAGTTACACAACCCCAGGGCTTGGTAGAAGTTATCTACAATCAAATTAAAAAACTACTGGCTACCAATTAACTACAAACTTCTCTTTACTTTTTTTTTTAAGATCATCAGGGCACATACCTCTAATGTGAAATCAGTCTAAAAAAAGGGATTTTTGCTCCCAGTACCCAGTGATGCCAGCACTGGGAAGAAGATGCTTTCAGAAAATTCCAACAAGCACAAGAGGTTAAAGATTTCTAGACAGAGTTTTTAATATTCCCACTGACAGATTTAAAAGTAGACATGCATAGTAAAAAACACCTGTCACTGCTGCACATATGGCCATACTTTAGTAATGTGATCTGCTTTGGTACAAGCACCACACTTCTTACAGACTGGGAAAGTTTCTGTTCAGTAGTAGCTAGCAACAGGGAGCAAGATCAAGAGGGAACTGACTGAATTCCTAACTTCTAAGATGCCTATGAACAACAAGCTGGCAAGAGACTAAGAAATACAGGAAAGGAACAGGGACATGAAACAGAATTAGGAGAAAAACAGGAAAGACAGTTTGGACTTAGTTTCATTCTAAAGGAAGGACAAATCAAGCCACCAGATGGAACTGACTTAAACTGAACTACAACCATTATGTATATGATTTATGTATACAAAAAACACAAAACATGATACCAATCTATCAGCTACAACTGGTACGTACATAGAAGATAAGAGTTCTACCCTACTTGACTTACCTCCTTTTTACTGAAATCACTGCTTGATTCCAAACTATTCTTAAACACTATTTCCTTGTAAGACTCATTCCAAACCTAATTAAGTCAGTGAACAGATTGTCACTGACCTCCATTAGCTTTGTAGTGGAACTCTGCACAGAACCTATTCCCTTCTTCCTCTCAGTACTGTCAAAGCTCTGATGCACACAGTGATCATCCCACCCAGAACACTGATCCCACCCTTGTACTGCATCTGTTCTTACACTTCCAGAGACAAACTACAATTTTTCCAGTACTTTCTGTCTTACAGTATCTCACTGTCTCAGGTTTCTGACAGATTGTTTTCATTCCTGGGCTATCTCCTGATTTGTCCTGCATCACAATCACACTCCTAATTCTCACCTTCAGGACCCCACACAACTCCTCCCAGGCTGTACAGACTATCAGTTCCACATTCCTCTCATTTCCCTGCTCTCCAAGCACAGCAACCTCATGCCTTTTATCAAAAGCAAGAATACTGACCATATTCCCTGAGCCACACAGCCTCACACTTCTCTTCCCTAAGCTTCCTCTTCCAGACAAACTATTTTCACTGCATCACTGCATCAGCCTTAAGTTGCTTTAGAAGTATTTATATAACATAGGGGTTTATAATTTCATAAAGGAAACTGTGAGACATGTATAGAAAGAATCTCTGGGCTGCTTTCAAGTGCACTGCTGGTCCTTCAAGAGTCATTGCCACACCTTCCACAACCATACCCTCTGGGATATGTCCAAATCTGGGCTCACTGCAGCTCAAGAAGTATTAATGGCTCAGCCCTTGCAAACAGGACTCTGCACATTTGGACCCTGCACAGCAAAGCCCTGGAACTGGCCCTTACATTCCTACAGAGTATCACGTTTTCGGAGGAGGACGGCAGCCCAGTAATTAACAGCAGCACGTTGGTTTTCTGCAGCCACAGTAGAACTGTGACGCCTCCAAACCCCCAGCTCAGCCCCAGGGAAAAGCACTCAGCAGGTTCTGGCCCTGGGAGGATCATTCCTCTTGTTTTATTTCTCGCTCTTTCACTCCCTCCTCTGAACCCCTCCCCGTTAATGAGGAGCGCGGCTTCTTTCCGTTCGAGGACAGATTTCAGCCATCTGCTCTGAGAAATTCAGTGCTGCATCCCACCCAAGCTTTGATATTAAAGTGTGTGTGTTCCTGTACCTGTTGGGACTCCAGGGGATGGTGGGAGTCATGCTGACATCTGGAAACAAAATGCTGTTGTCCTTAATCCTGTCCAAGGCATAATGCATTTCACAGAGGGGTAAGCGGTTCAGCTGGAACTGAAGCTCCACCTGCTCAACAAACGAATGAAGAAATGGAGAGGTGAACAAAAAGGATTCATTTAGAAAATGCTCATTAGATTTTGCTGTACATGACACATTTTTATCTTCCTGCAGACCACTGGCTCTCAGAAGAAAACAGCCAACAGCATTCAATCCAAAGATCTGTGATAAAATTAACTTGCTTTTTTTGTTGTTGTTTTGAATCAAAGATAAATACAGCATTTTCTGTAATTTAATTTTGTTGTTTGACTTTTAAGATTAGATTCCACTGTACTTTCAGAAAAAAATTAAAGGGAAAGTATTCTTGGATTTTTTTTTAACACAAAAAACACTCCTGGAAAATATTGTTGTTCTACATTGTTTTTACAAATATAAGCTTTCATCTCTTATTGTAAGAACAACCTCAAAAAAATGTCAGGCCAGAAATTTTACCAGATCAACAGATGACAGAAATCAGCAAAGATAAACCCCAAACATTATTTCTAGTCAAACAGTCTGGAATAACATAACTTGTCATTTTTGTTCAATTATTAGGACTCCCCAAAAGTTAATTTCTAACAATTAGCTGCTTACCAATACGTTCTTGGTTTTGTTCTCTCAATTACAGGTGTTTAAATGCTAGTAAATAAAAGATATTGCCAACATAAATTCTGGTACAAAGCCAGAAACATCATGCAGAGCACTTAACATTCCTGATTCAATTCAGAATGGAACAATGGATAGTGAAAGTAGCTGACACATACACACACTGAAGGGGTAAAGAGAAAAATACATTCTAAATTTGAACAAGGGATAAAAGCAGCTCCTGGGGAAATTATTCATAAAAACAGCTCACTCAGATTATCATTTACACATACTTAAATTTGCAATTATTAATCTCTCCAGAAACAAATGAATCTGATCAGAGTATTACACCGAAGAACTCCACGTTTATAACACAGAAACTTTTAGACAAAATTTGACATGGATCTGCACTAATAAAAACCAGCATAAAACCACCAAAAGCTGGTAAAGAACTTCAAGTGACTAATACACATTTTTAGGTTTATTCCCAAAGAACTGCTGTCACTATATATTTATGTAATTACTGTGCTACAACTCTAATCAGCATTTTTGATTCAATCAGAGTAAGTAAGTCCCTTTCTGAGATTCACAATGAGTGTGAACATGTTACAAACAGCAGCCACATTACTGCAACCTGTCTGGAAAAGCACTCCTCATTTACCTGGAAATATCAATTATTTAACAATTTCTATGGCCATCTGTACCCAGAGATTTCACAACCACCTTACAGAAGCTGGTTCTGTCCTACCAATTAGGAGATGAGAAGAAGAGAAACAGAGCAAAGATGAGCTGACTCTGGTCCAGCAGCACCATCCCAAGCGAAGGTCCAGCCCCCCGTGTCATCCCAGAGCAAAGCCATGGAGGTGTCACTCATTCCAAATGTACCCTCATGCCCACAGCAACAACCTGGTCTCAGATGGATTAATTTTCTCCTCTAGCACTCGCTGATTTGCTGTTAGTCTCTTCTTACTCAATCACACTTTAATCTCATGGTAATTAGTGCTACCAACCAGAAAGTTCAACAAAGAAACAGCAATACTAGAATATATTGTTATGATTATCTTTTTTGACAACTTACATAAAAACCTTAAACACGCCTTTATCAGTTAAAAAGGAAGGACAGAAGGAAGGAAAAGAAAAGTGATCACTTCTCTTTCAAAGCCATATAAACTTGTCTCAGGAGCCTTCTCCTACGGAGGAGAATTCCTCATATAGAGGAATAATTTACCATTTAAAGGATAAATTATAAAAAGGATAAATTATAAAGTAGATTTAACTACTTATTGTACCTGACACTCCTTTATCTGCCCACAAAGCCCCTTCCTACCACAGACATCACGCTGGTGCACGAGTAATGTTTACTACTTGCAGATCATCTCCTTCAAAAGGATTTCTAAATTAGCATTTTCTTTTTCCTACTCATATTTCAGTATTACAGTGTTCATACCATTACATAGCATGTAAAATCAACACTAGCTTTGCTGTAAATAAACAATGTTTGCCTGTATCCCTGCAGAGTGCAGCCATTAACTTTCCATCGCTGGCAGATATAAAGACATTAAATATTCATCTTGACTATCACACTTTACAGCAAGATGTACAACCATAAGTCTGGAGACAAGGGCAGCGACAAATCTGACAACGTTAAGCATGGAGCTCACTTTGGAACTGCTAGGAAAACTCTTTTTTTAAGTAGGACACACGAACACTCAGGAATTCTTTTTCCCCTGTGCAGTTTGTGCCACCCAGCCCCTGAGCCCACGGCTGCTGTGCACAGCAGGGCTGGCACCTGCCAGGAGTGAGAGCAGAGCTCATCCTGCCCGAGGGGCAGCCCGAGGGGCAGCCTTCTGACATTCCCAGGCCCTGTGCTCCCCAAGCCCTGTGCTCCCCATCCCTCCTCAGGGCTCATCTGTCCCCCAGCCACATCCCGCAGATGTTTGGGACAGACTGCCTCTCAAATGGCAATGCTCCCAAACTCCTGGTTTGATCTGTCTGGGGAAAATATCTTTGCCCAGACAGACCCAAGGCTGACAAAAGACCACACAACGTAAGGAGGGTAATTTAAATGCAGAAAAACTGTGGTGCTCATCTGGGTGACACTTTAACAGCCCCTTCTGGGAGTCCAAGCAAGGTGCCTGGCATTAAACACCTCCTATTATCTACCTGCATTCACCGCTTTCTTAACAGCTTGTGATTTGTTTTGCTTTTAATGCTGCTTGGATGGAATCAAATAGTTCTATTTGCTGTTGCAGAGTACTGAATGAGGCCATCTGGGAAGGAGAGGCGTGTAACCTGCTTTAATATACATCCCACAATCAGAAAACAGTGGGAATGGAAGTTAATCCATTGCCAGGTTCACGGAGCAGGACACAGAACAGAGGAACCACTCCAAAAATAAGAGTGGCAGCAGCCAAGGTGCTTTAAAGTTCACTCCACCCCACCTTTATGAATGGTTTACCTGATAAAAGCAGAATTGTGTATTTATTGTAGTTAAGCCAGAACAGCAGGTAAACAAGGCACCACCAAGTTTCCAAGACTAATTATAAGAAGAGAAAAAAGAAGGAAACCACCTAATTTATCCAAAATCCACAGAAATCAAAGCGGTTTTATCAGTGTTTGAGAATCACATAGGGACTATCAACTCTACTGAAGAGAGCAGCAAAATCTCCAGCACCTTTAAGAAAAACTCTGTCAATCCAAATTACAACCTCCTCAGTTCTAAACTAAAGACTCCTTTCCAAAATTTCAGTTAATCGTAAAAAAAATTCATCACAATTAAAATTCATTCAAATATAGATAATGCTTGAAGAATCTGACCAGCAGTTCAGTGATACATGTATGAAGTACTAAATGATTTTATGAACAATTTTAGGACCCAATTTCTAATGCAGAATAGATCTGCTGCCTCGGGCCAAGATTTACAAGACACTCAAGGAAAAATTAGCCAGTTCCTGAAGCCCCAGCTCATTCTGCATTCCAGTCGAGTTTCCAATAGAATCAATTAGTAAGTTTAATTATTGTTTTAAGAAAACAAACACAAAACCAAGAGCTCAGAACGACATAAGTCTTCCCAGACCAATTATCCATGTTAAATTAAGACATTAGGATTCTTGCATATGTTTCCCCAAAACAAAATAAAGGCGAGGAGATAAACCTTTGGTGAAAATGCATTCATTCCAGGCAATTCCAGTGACCTTAATCTGAGGTTATTTCTGTTTGGTAACCAGATCAATCCTGGAGCCAAGTTCTGACACCACAAGCACCTCCACCCAGACCTACCTGCATTTCACAATCTGCCCGAAGATTCAGCTCCTCGCAGCATTCCCTGGATACCCTCAAGAAGATATAATCCTTTGTCTTCTCCTCGATAGCTGCTTCATAAACCTTCTCTTTGGTTCCTTGGGTCTGTGCTGACTTTTCTTTAGTGACAGGCAATAAATAAACAGCATTGACTTTGGTCATCACCAGCCGTCCAGCCAAAGTGTCTTCGGAAAGCGTCTCAGTGAGCTTAAAGCGGCCAAAAAGTTGTCCATTTTGGGCATATTTTGCACCTCCAGAAACACCAGTGAGCATGAAGCTTGCTACAATCTGCAATTGCACTTTTATGTTGAACCTAAAAGAGAAAGGATCGAGTCAGTGCACAAAAATGCTCTCAGATTCTGAAATTTCAGGCGTTCAGAGTGAAGATTCACTTCATTAATTAATTTTTAAGTATAAACAGTCAAACTGGCCCTTTTTAAGTATGCAGCTTTCAAATATCTACACTTTTTCCTTCTGACTGCAGCCTATAAAGTATATATTTATTAGAATCAACATCTATGAAGTTTTAAAAAAGAACCCTCACAAGAGAGAAACAAATACTAGATACCAAAAAAAGCTTAGAGTGAATGAATTACATGTCTCAAAGCAGTAAAAAATTCTATTTAAATAGTCTGTAATCTTATGGTAGGTATGCAAGGAGAGACAGGCAGGCAAAGAACAGAGCAAGATTCCTATTTATCCCATCTCTCTTCCAGGCTGCACACCAAAGAGGGCAATCTCCATCTTAAAAGGTAAATGGTATTACACCTGTAATTCAGAGGGATTGATTAAAGTACATTGAAACAAATCAGATTGTAAGCATTAAAAGGATATAATTTTATTTGAAATGAGGGAATGGCATCACAGGCTCAGCCCTATAAACCATCTATCCACAGAATTCCTATTAGCAGCAGCTTCCTCCTGTAACCAGGACGTAACAAATTCATCCTTTGCAGTTATCATTTTCCAGAAGCCACATGCACAACACATTCAAGTGACTTATTAGCACACTTTATTGACCTCTCACCAATACACAGTAATCTCTTCCTAGTGTGTTAGGGTATTTTAAACAGATTGCTTCAACCTGCTTTTAAAAAGAACAAAGGAGGAAAAAAAGTCTGACACAGTAACAATATCATGTTCTCATCAGCAACGTTTTCCTAAATTTGCAACAAATTACAGAAAAAAAGTAAAACCCATTCACAAATGAAATAAAACCTCTTGGAAAAATACATTCTTCTCTTATAACACTTTTCATACTTATACTGGTTTTATTTGATCTGTTCTTCTTATAATTTCTATTTTAACCTAATAAACTGGTAATTGATCATGTAAGCCCTGCAGTATCAATAATCGTAAGCCTCTAACAATAAAATCCAACATTTTAGCTTTGTCTAAGCTAAACATCTAGCGAACCAATCAAATACATTTTTTCAGATCTGGCAAATCACAAATCTTGCACAAAAACTGCAAGTTTGCCCCCATGTGGTAACAGCTGCTTCTTTACAGAATATGGGCATTGTCACATCCAAATTTCCCAGTCCTCCACTCTGCAAAAGCAAGGGAAGTTTTCTCACCTAACAGTGATCTGTTTGGTTCATCAGCGACCACAAATGTCACTGCACAAGCTACAGTGAAAGCATTCACCCAACCTTTCCCATTTCCACACGTATCAATAAAAAAAACCCATAATAAAAAACCAAGCTTTCTTCTACTGAAGTGCTGCACTATTCCAAAGGAGCTATCAGCAAGTCAGCAACAGCTGAAACAGCTCATATCTCCTTGTTAAAATACCATATAAAACATTTAACTGAGCAACAAGGGCTGGGAATTCCTACTGAGATACAACCATTTGCTATTGTGAATTTATTTTGTTGAAACTTCCCTAAAGTTGATCCCTATGCTGCTGAATATGTATCAGCTCAAATTCAGATTTATAAAAGCGTGCTGCAAAAGAGTTTTATTGCATTTCTGAGACAAGGCACAGGTTAGTGTTTTCATAAATGACTGAACTGCATCTGCTGTGCTAAAGGGAATCTCAAGTTTAGGTTATCGAGCAATTTCCATTGAGCAAGCTGACACCTTCTGGCAAACCACAAAACTACAGAATCCTCTCAGGACTGGATTTGAAAAAAAATCAGAAGTTGCTTCTTTCATCCATTTCTCACCCTTGCTTTGCAGGGTTAGACAAAATAAGGTTTTCAGTCAGGCTTATGAAAAACAAACAAAAACCTTTACTTCCTCCTAAGCACTGCAAATGCCAGCCTACCTGCAGTGCTCATGAAGCAGCTACAAGAAAACGTCTTGTTCATATTTAAAACCACAGAATAATTATGAAGAAGGACTTCATAAATCATTAATCATCCAGTACCAATGCAAACAATAAATTCCCCAAAGGCAAACAAACCCATCCTGGCCAAAGCCCCAGGTGCCACTTTGCAAAAGCACATTCAGCACATTTGCTCTGCCACTGACACCTGCAGGGCTCAGGACGTGCAGTGGGACACCTGCCTGGGGAGTGATCAATGGAAGACACAGTAATGACAAAAGCAAATTTATTTTCCATCAGAGCCAGTACTTGACGTGTTCACAGCCTTGGGGATAAATCTGCTCTGTAACTCTGGGAGCATGGAAGGAGCTGTCTGTCACCTCACACCCTTTAATGTTCATACAAGAAAATGTTCTAGTCACTCTAACGAGAATATATTGCCCTTCTCTTCAATATGCAAGAGAGAAAGGAAGAGTTTTAAAACCTTGAACAGATATTAACACTCTCCAAAACTCAACTGCTATCAAGACTGGAATATTGCTTTGCTTTTCCTCAAAAACACTGTGTTTGCACTTGGAAATTCGAAAGCAGTGACTCCCTTATTCTGTGATACTCATGTGGAGCAACTTGTATAAATGCCTCTTGAAATATTAAAATAGACACAATCTAAAAGTAAAGTTCTCCGAGACTGTCCAGAACTCCCTTATAACTGAATTCAAGACATTTAAGAGCCACTGCAACTTTCACCCAACACTGTCCAGTTCCACTCAGGTGATTGCACATAAAGTCTGAAACAGCGCTTTCCCAGAAAGTGAGAATTCATCAACATTCTGAAAAACCAAGGATCCACTTCAATGTGAACTGCAGACACTCGTGTTACTCCAGTGTTGTCAGAAGAGACCACGCTGCCAATCCTACTACTTTTACAATGTACATTCACAAACCCTTGAAAGTGCAACAGCTCATCAACACTGTCACTCGTGGCACCACTTCAGAGGTGTTACAACCCACTTGCATCTGGATTTCTCAGCCCATTTCCAGGCTTGCAACCCTGACACTTCACTAGAGAATACCAAGCGTGTGATCTTAGCCACAGAGGAGTGGAAATGTCTGCTGGTTTGAGCCTCGTTGAAATAAAGTGGGTCAGCTACAAGATCAAAAGAATATTTCTGTCATCAACACCATCAAAACAGAAGATTTCAAGAACATTATTAACACTTACTTATAACTTATCAAGCAATAAATTACTGCTGCACCAAATAGTCCAAAGGGGAAGCATTATATACAGGATACACTTATTTTTCTTTCATTTCCCCAGGTTCGCTGCTCTTTGGTTTCCTATGAGGCATGAGAGTGCAACTCTCAAGGTGAAAATTCACTCAGAAGAAACACTGCTCATGTTTCAATGATATTTCATAATATTGACTTTAAATCCACTTTTGTTTCAGAAGGCCTTAGAAGAGTCAACCTGTTTACAAATATGTATGATGGAGAATATTTCTGTATGCTGGAAACAGTGTTCAAGCATGAGTCCTCCATGTGCTAGACTCCAGCTCAAGAGCAGAGTGCAGCAGTGATAAAAGATAAGAAACAGCTCAAATTCTGCCCTTCAGCTGAGATTTAAAAAAGAAATTGAACCATTTTTCTGCTTTAAAAGCATCAGAAATACAACAACTCATAGTATGTTTTTTCTAAGTTCTAGAGGGGTATTTCAGCAGAACCTCTGTACTTCGAGTGATTCTTTATCTTAAGAAAGACTTCCTGATCTGGAACTTTCAGTAATTGACAAAACTAAATTTGCTACCAAAAGGCTAAAAGGATGTTATATCTTTTAGACTTTCCATTCTGAGTAGTGCCAACGCTTTAAAACTCTTTAGTACCACATGAACGCAGGAAAAATTTTTGACCACAAATATTAAACTACAGAAAAAAAGTCCGCATGAAGGTCTATAAGTAGGAATTTCACACCTTTTTCCTAAATCCGTATTTTTCAAGTATCTACACCAGTTGGGTAATTTGTACATAACACCTAAAGACACAACAAACCAAACAATGTATATTATATGCCTTTTATTAGGAGCTTTTATTCAGAAACTGGGTGTCAACCTATTTAGGAAATAAATAAAGTCAGCTGCCACATCATCACAAGATCAGTCTGATCCACCCACAACTCAACCCTTTATACAAAGATTTTATAGATTCCTTTGCTATAACCTACTTTCACACAGGAACAAAAATATAACTATTATTAATATAATTTTGTATAGACAGACAAAAAAACTAGAAACAAAAATAATTAACAAAACCATGTCCAACAGCTGCTTAGTGCCTACAACTGTAAGCACAGACTGACACACACTGTTTTCAATGAATCAGCAGTAATTTATATTTGTTAAGTGCTAGTGACCTTTACCAAACATTACTATTCCCAGACTCATTCAGGTTCAGTTCAAAGAAACACAAAGCCCCAGGATCTTAAAGCAGCAGGTAGCTGTAATGAAAAAAGCTGTAATTCTCATTTTAATAGGAATATTTTTATAAAGGAATCACTTACTTGCTAACTTCCTTATACTGTGCTATTTCCTCGATATAAAGGAGGTCGTGGAGCCGTGACTGATAGTTGGTCTTGGTCAATGATTTGTCCAGGACAGATTGTGTGAACAGCTGGTCAGCAGACAGAGGGATTTGGTATCTGGTGAGAAGGCTCTTCTCCAATTCAGTAGTTTCATTAGGCTCAAACTCGACAATAGTCTTGGAAGTGGAATCCCAACGCTTGGCTGTGGTCAGGAGCTGTTGCCGTGCGTGCATCAGGTATTCAAGGTCTGCATGGAGAGACAGAATATTTTTTCTTGCTACAAACCCCAGGTGGTTTGTTTTTATTATAAAACCCACCAACGAAATCCACTACTAACACCAATCCCGAGAGATACCTAAACACAGGCAGGAGCCTTCTCTGCCCACAACACCTTTAGGAAGTTCATTGCTGGTACTTCCCATCCCCACTTTTCAGGTGTGCACAGAGAGCAAGCAGGCTCTCCAAGAGTATCAGCAAATAAAACATTCTATAGATAGCAAATAGAGTAAGACAAACAAGGAAAGCACTTTTATTTTAATAATCACTAACAGCTTTGAAGGGCTTGGCACTGCAACACGCTTTAAAACCCAACTGCAATATCCCCTCATTTCAAAAACATTAAATAGTGAGGAATCCTACCATATATATTATAAAATTTAGAAGGTCATAAAAACAAGTTGATAAACCAGCTGGTAAGGAATCATCGCATTTGCAACACTGTGAAAGCCTTTTAAAAAATTCTACAGCCCCCTAATCTGTGTGTGGTGCAGACAGTTACATAAAGCAGCTAAAGCTACTTTGCTAAGCCAAACTTAGGAAACATAACCTAACATGATATAAAATTTGAAAATTCAAAGGAAATTAATTTTTTGGTATACCCTGATTTCAGGGACCACACAGCTTAGATGAGAAACAGAAGATCAAGCACTTGTCTACAGCCACCTAAAATATATCCATTAATACCACAAAACCACTATGACAACAGTCAATCAGTTAACAGAATTGCAGTCAAATTGCAGAGCTGAAAATATTTGGCATTTATAGTCAAGCCATGCTATCTTAATGTATAATCTCTGAGTAAGATTTAACATAGGTATCCAGGATATCACACCAACGCTGAAAATGTGCAAAAAAGACATTTTCAAATTCAAATGAAATGCTTAACATCATCTTGACTGTCTTTAGTCTAAATAAGAAAAAAAAAACCCAGCATTTTAGCTAAAGAAATCTCCGTTCAGCTTGACTATGACTAGAGGAACATGGCTTATCTTACTCACTAATCTCATGTGTTCACTAAGAAGACACATTTAAATATATCCCTCAAGCCTGAACTGTATCAGTAGCTACAGTTGTATGGCAAGAAAAAGTCCAAGTTTGTGTGGTTTGTGTGTCTGAAATAACATCACCACAAATGAAGCTTTCTCGGCTACAAATCACACCTCGGATCCCGAAAGCTCAGTAATTATGCTGGGACTGACTCCTTGCTTGCTGGAACGACAGCCATTTAATTCCCAGCACTGCAGAGGCTTTCCCTGGAAGCCTGACATAAACAGTTCCTGGCACAGATTGCACATACAGTGACACTTTCTTAAAGAGCAGTTAGTACATGATCAGTGCACAGAAAACTTCCTACAGCTCCCTTTTTCTGCTGTAAATAAAGATTTCAAAATGCAGAATGGAGGCTCCTCCATTAAAATATTTTAATGTTGACCTTTCGTTCCTGCCTAAACATCTAGACAGGGCCCTGAATTACACGGAAACGTAGAGACCTTGGGCATCTTTGTCAGAAAAGCATTTCCACAAAATCTCAATTCACATATATCAGAAAGTAAAAGAAACGGTGGAACTGGACACAGAACATGGAAACGTAGAGACCTTGGGCATCTTTGTCAGAAAAGCATTTCCACAAAATCTCAATTCACATATATCAAAAAGTAAAAGAATTGGTGGAACTGGACATAGAACATGGAAACGTAGAGACCTTGGGCATCTTTGTCAGAAAAGCANATATATCGGAAAAGAAACGGTGGAACTGGACACAGAACATGGAAACGTAGAGACCTTGGGCATCTTTGTCAGAAAAGCATTTCCACAAAATCTCAATTCAAATATATCAAAAAGTAAAAGAAACGGTGGAACTGGACACAGATCCAGTGCAGTTATCCTTTTCCCTTGCCTGTTACACACCAAAAAGCCCAGAAATCTGTACTTACAATTATCTGTAAAGCTCTTAACACCCTTTCCATTTGAAGTAAGTGTTAATGCTGACCTGCCTGGAGACTTCAGTGTCCCTGTGCACACAGACAGGGAATATGTGAAAGGAAACAGCAGAACCTAATGCTGGGGGACTGCTACCTCCACCTCATCCATCACCTCCACGTGGAATTCAGCTGGCTGTTCCTGGGATCCCTGTGGTTAGGACTTGGTTTACGGCCCCAGACCACAGATTGGTTTGACAGGAACTCTGACTCTGCGAGTAACTCGTGGCTTGGTTCCCTTGATCTTCCCCAGGTTCACAAGGCAAGGTCTGTTCTCCACAGGCTCAGTGGCTCAGGAAGCCTGTGATCACCCATGTGCTCCATGGAGATCATGGAACATGGATCATGGAAGTGCCACACCCTCTGCTCCCAGAGATGTTACACCATGGACGGTCCCCCGTTCCTGGCCACGAGCGCTTGGGTCATCTCAAAAGTTCATCATCTTTGGTATTTGCTATTTACAGCTTCATTCTGGGAATGCTGCAAATGTTCATCTGTTATATGGAAATAAAGGCCAGGAATAGTGAACTGCTGTTTTCTCAGCTTCATCTTTTTTCCTTCTTTTTCCTTTTCTTCTTCTTTCTGCTTAAATCCCAGTGCTACGATTCTGTTTCGTTGGTGTTTTGATCTCTCGAATTTTCATTAAAAATTAAGATCCTGTATCCCACCCTATGGCTTACTGCCAAGTGATATAGTGACCTATATTTAGCTCTCTTACACCATAAATTAAAGTGCTTCCTTCTTTTTTTGCATCTCTTCGAACATCTTTCCATTTACTGACATTTTTCTCATATTGGAGTTATTTCAGGTTTGAACTGAGAGACATAGATCAGTTTAATAAACAGATTAAACCCTTACAGCAACTTGTAGCTCATTTTTTTTGCTTGAAAACACCAATATGGTTACACTTCCTTTACATTTTCAAAATTCATATCAACACCAAATTCCTGAGTTACAAGCCTATTCCCAGCCTCTTGCCTTTGACAATCCTAGTCAGGTATTGCAAGGGAAGAAAAAAATACAAACCAGCTTCTCAGATGGTCTGTTTTAAGTACTGGGTTTATTACCCCATGTATTCTTATGCAGAAACACTTCATTTCTCTAACAACCTTTTCTGACATACTTAATGTCTTCATCAATAGAAGAATGTTTATAAAAACATAAACATGTTTTTATAAAGGCAGAACTTCCAGTGCTGCACTCAGACACATGCCAAACTAGAAATTCCCAGCATTTTAATAATACTTAGGAGCCAAATCCTGGCACAGAGTAAGTCATATTCCAATTATCTCCTTGATTTAGACCCTCTGAAGCTTTTGCCCACTATTTATATTCGTATCTATGAAGAACATAACATACAGTACGAAACGTTCATGAGCTGCTGACAGAGATGCTGGTCTGCCCAAAACTGAAAAGGAAAGAGATGGCATGAAAGATCTCCACTATTCCAAAAAAAAAAAGTTTTAATACGTTACCTTCAGTTGAAGCAGCATCAATCATCACTCGTTGCATGAGGACTGGTTCTAATCCAAAGTCAAACACCACAGTTTGGCGGAAAGTCCCAAAGATTTCTGTGTTAAAGGCTATACTGACTTTGTATATATAGTGATCTATTCCATTCTGGACCATCTTTCCTCCTATCCATTCCTGACAGTTTTCTGGAACTTCCTGTGATACCTGGGTGGTGCTGTCTCCAGCAGATATTGCAACGATACTAAAGTGTGGTCGATGGGCATCATAAAGCAATGCCACTCGATACAGCATTCTTGCAGGCTGGAAAAGAAATGCAAAGGTTGAAATACTGAAATTATTCCAGGAATCTCTTCATTTGCAGTCAGATAAAGAGGGTTAATGAGAACTATCAGTTTCTCAGAGCAGGTACAGGTCTGGCCTGATTTCCAGAAATCTGGGAAGTTGATACATAATCACCAGAGCTGCTGGGAAAGGAGAGAGAGAAGGGACGGTGCTAGGAAGTTTCTCTATTTTAAGAATGATGCAATTGAAATCTTAATTGCAAAAGGTGCATTCTAGTCATTACTGACTCACTTTCAAAAAATAAGTAGTCCTACCTTACATGTGAGAGCAAATGTCCATGTCTGGTGAGACTTTTTGGTGGTGACAGTTACCGAGAGCTCAGGATTATGTTCTACTCTCACTCCTTCTACACATTCACTAAGCTAGATTAAAAGAAAAGGAAAGTAATATTAAACTTCTACAGGTAGTATCAAAACACAAACATTCAGGAAAAGGTAGCATTTTTGTAATAGAAAGAGGAGAGAATGGTTTCCTAGACTGTGCAGAAGTGATGCAAGTCCCACTCAGGAATTAATGTAAATATGTGCTAACACAGAGAGACAAGCAAGTTAAATCTACCAGATCACACTGTGCAAGTGAAGAATAGAACCATTTAGGGACAATTAAGCACAAGACTTGATTTTCAATAACCAACTTAATTGTAAATGTTTAAAGTAGAACAAGATTTCATTTTTAAAAAAGGATCTGTGATACAGTGAGGCCCAGAAGACCCCAAATCTCACTGACATCAATGAGACTATTGAGACAACAGGAAACAAGAACCAGGCTTTCTGCTCATCGATGCATTTTGCATAAAGTCCATTTTTCCCAGATTTTAATCAACAATAGATGGACCGAGAATTCCTTAGGGTCAGTGGTAAGTAGAGCTGGTCGAATGCCACAAAAAATGTTCTTTCTAATTCCAAAGAGCTGCTAACTTTGATCATATCCATATCCCACACTCCCTGGTACTCCAACACTTTTGCATATTTGGGGATTGGCTGTTCTTCATACCAGTGCCTGCAGCTGCAGGCAAAGAAAAGGAGCCACACACAAGTAGGAGTATTCCCCACTAAGCTGTGAAAGCTTTACCATTTATTGTTCTCCAGTTTAAGAAGTTCTGCCATCTAGTCAGGGAACAGGAACAGTACCATGGGACTTGCCTGACCCATCCTACCCTGGGAACAGTGAATATGCAAAATGAACAAGCTGTGATTAACCCACAAATCAGCCTAAGTCTCTTTGCAAGAAGACCTAGGGCAGGATGGAAAGGGGAGCAAATTGGTTTGGACAATCTCTTGGTGAGGAGCGATTCGACCAGCTCTGATAGTCAGGGCCAAAACCAGGCTCATCTGCTTGTCTGAGACACGGGCACGCAGGGAAGCAGGGTATTTTCCTTACCACTTTCTCAGGAGATAACGAATTCATCCATTTCTCGATCAGGGTTTCCATGTAACTGCCCGAGCACTGTTTGTTTTCCTTCTGCTGCTTTAATCGGATCAAGCGGGAAGCGTATCGCTTTTGCCATTCTGTGAGCTCTTCCTGGGAATGTGCTGAAGTACACTGGGCACCGTACCTGCAGATCCCTTGCTCTAAAAATCTACATAAAATAGGAAAAACGATTGTGCCTTGAACTTTTCAGCCTCCAATTTTAAAAAAAAAAAAAAAAAAAAGAAATTTATCAAAATGTTACTTGTAAAGCCAGAAGGACATTCTTTAAG
The DNA here is from genome assembly GCA_013398955.1 of Callaeas wilsoni. Lineage (NCBI taxonomy): Eukaryota > Metazoa > Chordata > Aves > Passeriformes > Callaeidae > Callaeas > Callaeas wilsoni. The sequence continues at coordinate 50,129 of VWPU01000409.1, forward strand.
TTTCTCTCCCAGAACGAAAAGCAGTTTAGTCCATGTGAACTAATTTGGAAATATATATATTTATACAGCATTTTCTGAGAGAGGCAGCAGCTTCTCTTATTGCAAAGCCCAGGAAAGTACATCAAATTTCTTAGAAACATAGGGGGACAGAAGTCTTAAGAAATTTCCAGCTTTAAAGAAAACAGAATCAAGTGTTTGTACAGCAATTAACACAAGGAGTTCACAGAGCATCCCTGAAATGACTAGGTACTGTATTAATATGCACAAAGCCCCCTGTTAATCAAGGGCAAAGGAAAGATGTAGCATAATTTCTTCCAGTGATTACATTATTAGCTGATAAATACTCAATCAGCAGTTTTTCCTGGAGCAACAGTGACATCACATGGTCCCTTCTACTAAATACATCTACACAGAAACATCTAGGAAAAGGTTTAATCTTCTTCTTTGGAAAGGGTGTATTAGTCTAAAAGGATCTATTCTTGCAGACACCAAGAATTTCTTAAAGAAATACATTTTCCACTTAGTGGCATGTGCTGATGCATCGAATTAATGCTGTTCCAAAGGCCTGTATACAATTGAAGCATTCTAATACTCAGAATTTACTGCAAGTCTGGGCAAATGCCTGTATAAATTGGGAACTATTTCTATAATTTAACTTTGTATTAAAATTATAAACCACAAGGCAGTAGCTGCAGCTCCATCATTCTTCAAAACTGAAGCACTTAAAAAACAGATGACAAAATGAAAATTAAATAGGGGAAGAGGCTTAAGTTCCAAAGCTACCAGGAAAGCATTGGATATACAGAATAAAATTAGGCCAGGAGACTCTTTTGTTCGTTTTGGTTGTTTTGCAAAAGGAGACTATACAAAGTTAATGCAAACACCACATTTTTTATTTCCACAGTACATATGTTACATAATGTGAATTAAACTGTGAACTTTGAGCTATGAGACAAAACCAAGCCACACCTGACTGTGACATGAAAACCTTGCAGCACAAGTACCTGCATATCTAGGTCACACCTGCATCAGTGGTTATAATTTGAATTACCATACACTTTTCCTTTAAGAAATGTATTTGAAAGTTTGCGTGCCCAAACTGTAAACAAAACAAACATGATATATAACACCACGTTACTAAAGGCCTTCTCAAGCCATGTTTCTTAATATGTTTTAAATTAAAATGTTTTTCTTGGCAGTCAATTTCAGTATTCTTACTGTCAATTTTCCAATTCACTGCTGCATTAGAATGCTAAAGTACAATTATGATTTTCACGGCCTAAAGTAAATGGAGTGCAAGCATAAAAAATTGCTGACCTGTTCTTATAACCTACATAGCAGATTTAAAATCAAGTGAGTTTTCTTTTCATTATTCAAGAGGAAAGCATATTACTTTAAAATTTGTCATCATTATACAGGTTTTCCAAGATCCCATTGTTCATATTTTTAACACTTTTTTCCCCCCCGATTTTACTTTCTTATTTAATACCTCCTGCAATTCCGTAGCTTCATTATCTAGAATAAATATGCTGCACTCCTACTGCTTTATGGCACACAGGGGAAAAATAAACCAGAGCTTCAAAAATTCATATTCAGTAACTGCAACTGCCTCCTCACGAGGAACTAAAATGTTTAGTCTCTGGTCAGAATGATGCTGTTCAGAGGGATTTGCTGAGTAAAGCACATCCTTCTCACTGCAAGGGTTAACAGTGAGCATAAAGCTCATTACAGCTTTAGTGGAAAAATGTTTCAGAGCAATGGTTGGAAACACGGGATAGATGTTACTCAACAAAAGATCACCACAAGCTAAAACTTGTAAATATCTGCTTTTTTTAAATTGCTGAATAAGCACCAGACATGATTAAGAGTCAAGAAGAGTTGCCAAGATTTAGCATCTCTAGAAAATCATGCCAAAAGTAGCTCAAAATCAGCAATTCAGTCATGTCATTTAAAAAGCAGGTCAGAGCTTTTGAAAATAATTTGCATTAGTTACATAAATGGCAGAATCGAGTGCATAATGATGGTTCCTCGCCATATATAAATACAGTTTTATGTAGAGCTGTGACAATTAACACAAAGTACAGACAACATTGACCAGACGACTGGAAAAGACAAGGAGAAACACCAATGCAAGCCACTGGATCTTCTCTGTGCATTTGAGTTTATGCAAAAGGGAAAATAATGAGATCTGAGGGAAATTCTATTTTTTTTTATCTGAAGACAAAGCCCATCTACCAACAAAGTTCATTTATCAGAAGGCAGCGCGGTAACCTGACTGTGCTTCAGTCTGCTTCCACTGCTGCCTGGGGAAATTTTCACACCTCTGAAATCATCCAAAGCAGAGAAAGTAGGGGAGAAAGACAGATGCTGACCTGTCACTAGAAAACTGCCCCCCAAATCACTGTATAATGAAAACTGAGTTAGTGAGTCCATTCTATAAACTGAAATGCTCGTGGATAAAAGGACCCTTCCAAAAACGTGTGAACAGGTCAACTCCTGTTCTAACAAGTACCTTCACTTTCCTGGCCTCTTAATCATTCTGTCAGCAGGTAAATAAAAGAGGAACCATCGTGCTCCCTTGGAGGTTAACAGGAAGCAAAGAGTTTACCTTTTACAGAGTGTGTATTCCTCACTGCTCGTGACGCCCCTGGGAGGGGGGCGGAAGTGCCAACCATCCCGAGACCCTGCCGAGACACAAGCAGGGTTAGCTCTCAGCTCTCAGCTTTCCAGTCAGACAGCAACTGCTCAGGGACCCACTCCTCTCAGCATCAGCCCAGGGTGTGTCTGAACACAAGCAGAATTATCCCCCCAAACTGATCTACGATCCCTGATAAACTCATTTAGAGCAGAGGTCGTGAAGGCGAGTTTCAAACCATCTGCAGAACGGGGCAGGCTCTGATGCAGCCCCTGGTCAATAAACAGAAACTTCTGCCTCCAAATTCAGTCAACACTGAGATAATTCTACCTCAGTCACTGGGGCTCATCACAACACTCAAACCCCTTTTTTGCTTTTTGACTGCAATGCAGCGCTGAGCGTTCAGCAGGATCCAAGTCTTCTCACTAGGAAATTACGTAGCTTTAAAATGGAGTTACATACCTTCTTCTAAATCTTCTACATGATAACCCGATGGTACTTTACCAGCTGCCTACAATTATATAAAAAAGCCCACAGTTATAAAGGAACACAAAACAATTTCATCAGCAAGAACTGGTATCAAAATGGGTTTTAGAACAACTATTACAAAAATATCAATCATAAGTTGAAATTACTTCCAGTCACAAACCCTGCTGATAACACGGATTCTGATAATAACAGGAATTCTGACAGGAACACCAAGTCAATTGGTTAGAAAAAAATTTTAGAGATTTTTACAAGACCAAATTCCATCCTGTGATCAACTTAATGTGGTGTGCAGCGAATTCCTAAAACACCAAAAACTAAACTGCACTGATAAGTCTTACAGCTTTCAATTTACATCAAAAATAAAGCTCAAATAAATGACTAAGCATAAGGAAAAAAAACAAAGGGGACAATTAAATCAGTAGACCTGAGAGTTTGACCTCCAGAACAAAAAAAAGGGGTGATTGAGAAGGTATTAATATCGTTAAAAAATTTCTGAAGTCATGTTTATTACTTCAGACTAATTTCCAACAGAGAAAAACACAATAAATAAATCAATCAATCAATCAAGCCAATCTAAATGTTTGGAATTCTTTCTACTTGCTACTTCAAGAATCAAAAACCTATTAGCATCACTTTTTATTTTCTCATATGTCCTGCAAGACTGTGATGAAAAGTTCCTGAAGAGGTTGGTGGGTAAAGACCAACACACCAGCAGAACCATTGATGTTTGAACCAGTCCGTTCCCAGCGAGCCTGGATCTCCTGGGACACATGGAAAGCAGCCCTTCAGCTGCTTCAGGTATGCTCATTATTCTCCCAATAATATCCTCATTATTACCTCTGTTTCAGCAAGAAGTGTTTTCAGTCGTGTCAGATCTTTAGTTACCATCCCGTTCTGGGGAGAGAAAGAATATTAATTATTGAACACATATACCTTCATTATGTGCATTAAACCACAGCAACCAAGTTCATTTCCCCCTTAACACCAAGAGAAGGGCAAGAATGAAAAGCTGAGTTTGACTTACAACACCAATTTTAAATGACACTAAATAAAACTGAGTAAACATTGTGGTGAAAAAGGGAATTCTACACTGGCCAAAACCAGCACCAGACTTACAGCAAGTATCAATACAGGACAATTCAGAAAAGCACTAAATTAAGAAGAACTTGAGGAAAAAAATATACCATGGTTACTGCAACACTTCAGCTCTAAAGAATTAATATAACAATCTTTCACTGCTGTTGCAGCGATGGATTCATTTCTTTTTAAGGATCAACTTTGCAGACCACTAATTTCTGCAGCTCCGTAACTCTTCCTGCTCTGATGTAGACTGTGTAATTTTTGGAGTTTTCCCTCAAAAGCAAAGATTAGCCATGTAACTAACTGCATAGTCAAATACAACTGAAGTAAAAATCTTTCAAAATTGAATTTATGTGAAATACTTCAGTATTTGTAACAATTTCACACTCTTGCAAGTCAAAACTTTGATTAAAGGAACCCAGACCTGTGGGGTTTATTTCAATAATCTCTTGCAGAAATTTAATTAAGTGCTACTACATTTGTTGGACTTCTCCACATTCTGACTGTGCTACTGAGCAGCAGAAATTACCTTTCGCTGAAAACTTACGCACTTAACAATCCTCACACTTAGGCTTTTTCCAAAAATGATCTTTCACTTTTTCAGCAGAAGGCTGGAAATTGAACTTGTTGAGCTTAAATGTATGAGAGCAAAAAAATGTTACCAAGAATCATTCTCTTAAGCCACTAGGGAGGAAACTGGATGGATTCCAACTCTTCAATAAATTCATTCCAAAACTTTGTTTCACTTCTTCTTTCAGACAATGGCACAAGTCAGTAAATCAGCTGCTGATTTTAATATTCCTACTGAAAACAACTATGTCTAACAACCTAAAGCTTGTAAAAGCCTCTCAAACCCTGCTCTGGGATGACACTCTGGAACTCAATACAAAGGTACCTTTATTTGCACAACAACAGCTCAAAACAAGGCCACTCTACATTCCCTGCAATAAGGCTATTTTACTAATTTTTCCTGAAGGCAAGTTTCCTTCAACCTCACCAGGAATTTTTCAATGAAACATTTTTTCATTAGAAAACAGCTAAACAAAGAAAAAAAAAAACCCCTTCTTTATGTAAAAATAGCCAGTGGCTGGGGGGGGAAGGGAATTCAGGATACAGACCAGACAGACAAACAGAACTCTCAAAAACAACTGCTAATTCAGCTAAGCACCGAGATCCAGGAGACAGGATCAGTCTCAAGGTAAGAGGTTCTCCTGCAAGTTTCTGATGCCACACGTTCCCCTCAGTCTGACCAAGCTGTGACCATGTTTCTGGGTGTATGAAGAGCAGCAGGTCATGCTGATGAACTGCCTATTTAATTCAGATTACAGAAATTAAAAGGACACTGTTCTTTAGAGACTTACATATGTCCCTAATTTCCCCCATATGAGTAGTCACATAAAAGTCAGAAGTTACTTATACGTCTGGGTTCAAAAGCATCTTTACAAGTTTTAACAGCTCAAGGATAAAATAGAAGCTTTGAACTCAAACCCTTATCTTTGTCTTGAAATGCAAAGCTTTTTCTTCTTTTCCTGAAAAGCTTTTTATGCTGTCTTACAACTTATCATGGGCCCATTATTTAAAAGTCCAATAAATATTTTTTCTGCTTTGATGGATAGAATTCCTGAAGTCCATACAAAATGGGGTCAGGTACAATTTAGAATAAGCAATAAGCAACCAAAAGTTTGAGATTTATATTATGGCTGTCAATCGCACAAACATGCAAATTTATTTTACATTCCCTGAGGATTCAGGGCCAACAATGAACTTTTCAAAATCCTAACAACTCTGAAACACTGGTTATGCAACAACCTGGCATCCCGATGACATATGTGTGCCCATATATTTATCTCTTCCACACAAATCATTTTTGTTGCAACCTGCCAGTGAAACATATGTTCAGAAGTTTGTTATTAAACAGATTTTTTAAAAGAAGGAAACACAAAACTGTTTTATTTAAACCATGTAGACTGCAGCAAACCCACTTACCAGTGATTCCCCCATCAGTGATTTGGAAAGAACATTAGACACAATTTGCAGCTTCCCTTTGAGATGCATGCAGCAGAGCACTGCCCGGAGAGATCCATCGCCCTTGGCCAGCCCCTCTCCCAGCACTGCAACACAAATCAGCCACTGTTACCCTCGGCACACCATCCACTGAACTCATAGATACAGTTTTCCTTCACCCTGAACAAGAAAACAAAGTCTGGAGCTCAGGTTGAATCCCTGGTTTGTTGGATGTAAATTAAGTATCATGTGCTGTTGCCTAATATTAACTTGAAGCTTGTCTCCCACCAGCTAATCAATGCTGCGCATGAGCTCAAAAAAGGTTGTCATGTTTACATGCTAAAATAGACGTAAATTAAATATGGGAAGGGGAAATTCAAATATCTGACACAGACACAAAGGACCTCCTCTCACAGAAAGGGTAAAAAAGAAATAGCAACCGACAACCTCTCAGTAACACAAACATGCTCAGGAAGATCCATTCATGCTCACAAAACACATGCCCTGTCGTTTCCAAAAATAGCCAGCCTCCTCATGGGCAATTCCTGCTCCTCTAAAAGGGCTTTTATTCACTTATGCTGCGAAGTGTGGCATATAGGAACGATTGTTTGAGCCCAGAAATTTACGGGCTCCCCGCAGCAGAAAACTTTCCGAGTGCTCCCTAGCACGGGATCGGCAGCGAGCAGTGCCAGACACTTCCCTGAACACTTCCAGCAGGGACAGGATTTATTTCATGATACAGACGTGCTTCAGACAAGCTGGAACAACACTTAATCACATGTATTACCTGTCCAGAAAACGAAATGCCGCAGTGACTAAAAAGCTTAGCAAGCTAAGTGTGTGAATTGAAAAGAAGGCTGGACAGTTGTTTAAAAATTAAGGAATTATAAAATAACTGTTATTGCAGGCAACATCAACATCTGTGCTCATACTGCTACTCATGCAGATGCAAACAGCCCCTCTTAGTGCTAACAGGAATTTCACATTCACCACAACTTCAGGATTACATTTTAGAATAATAAATCAAAACTCCTCACTCAACAGACGTTCACGTCGTTAACAGAAATTGCATGAAAGACTCAATAAATAAACAGTCCCACAGAAGATTTAAATAAAAACAACTAGGCATCTCTTCAAACTGCAATGGTAACTAAATCCTTTTTTATAAAGTGCCTCAAAGATTAGTCTGAGTTCACCACTCTGATAGTACTGACCACATTGCCAAAAATAGAACGTACTTCCCAAATCAGAAGCAGAAGCGCCAAAAATAGCTTTAACATGTCTGACAGTTTGCTATTTTAATCTTGAAGATTAAATCTCCAATTATGATATTTCATATCACTATCTGCATAATATCACCAAGCTAAAACATATGGTTGCACATAAAAAGTTGCAACACATTAACCACTATCTTTTGGGAAAGATTTGTGGAATAATTTAACAGATTTTAAGTTATCATCATTCCTTGTAACACTGCAAGCAGCATACTATAAAGAACATGTATTTCTCCAGTTATTCCAAAATACAGTGATCATTCAGGTTCAAATAAAACCACCATAGATGTGCAACATGTCAAGTCTTGTAAAAAGGCAGAACAGCAGCTTGAATAAAGCTTTGCCCGTTATAAAAAGCCTGTGAGTATCAAGTAGTCCATGCTGAGATTGTTCCTTCCCAACGATACTTCAAACATAAAACCAAAACTAAAACCTTCTGGGATCATAAATGCAGATACTCTAAATGTCAGGTGCTGGGCTCCAATTGATAACCGCACATCATGGAGAACCACAACCAAATCATTCATTCATATACTCATAAAAATATGGTACGTGTGTATATGTGTGTGTATATAAACACATACACAATGTTTTTATATACACATATAACTATGGCATTAGTAAATTCAAAAATGTCCTCAGTTTTAGATCTGGAAAATAATATGTGCAGAATATGCTGGAATGAATGAAGGAAATTGACATTAATCTGGATGCTATTTCTTTGTTAACTAATATACATTTAAAGGCTGCTTTTTCTACTTAATTTTAAAAAAGAGATAGAGATCAGTGGTCCTGCTCCACCCACTTCTGTGCCTGTCCAGTGAGAGATGACAAGCAGTTACCATGACAGCTCCTTTGAGATACTGATAACTGACACACACACCAAGAACAAGTTCCACAAATGAATGTCACCCCTGTCCCCTATGACAAACCCATCAGAGCTCATCAATGAGAACACCGTTCATAAAGAACAGCATTCTCCCTCCTACCTCCTTTAACCATCACTCAGCTTTCCATATGTCTCTTGCTTTTATTTGCCATCATGAAAGAAAACTCTGAAGTTAGAATATTACACCCTTACAGCATACATCAGTAAGGTGAAAGAAATTTTTTTAAAATTTCAGACTATTTCAAGAATGGTACTGATTAAGCGACGTTCAGACCTTTTTAAGTTACTAAACTTAATTTTACACCTACAGAAAGAAAGTCTCTTTTTCTTAGTCAATTTTTATGGACCTTTACAAGCAGGCTGCAGAGCCCCGCAAATTCCCCAAATTGTGACTTGACTATCAGTGAAGACAAACACATTAAGAAAACCCCAAAACAATATAAAACCCACAAACTCAGAAAGGAACAATTTAAAGATTATCATTGCTAGCACAGGAATGTCAGAAGAGTAATCACAGTCTGTGTAACAAAACTGTCACCTGAAAAAACTTCCTTTAACATTCAGGAGTAGTAAAGAATTAAAAACGAAAGGTGGGATCTACCCACCTTTTCTTTCCAAATCTAACTCATAAACTCTGTTCCAACGCTTCCAAACTCAGTGAGTTCTCAGGGAATTCTGAATAATTTGCATTACAGATGAACAACAGAGGATTAGGAAAGATCGTTAATTCCTTCAAAAACACCCAAGCTGAACAAGGCAATGAAACAGGAAAGGCTCAACTTTAATGTGATATAGGCACATTTGGACGCTTTAACAAATGTGCATCATCTTGATTTTCTCTGAACTAAGCCCCAAATGCAAACCAAAATATCCACCATGTCCCCTGGAAGAAAGGCGGAACAATCAGCTGTCTCTGTGTCTTTATCTCCGTAAGAATCCTGACATTATCAACTCTTCCTACATTTGTGCACTAAAATAACTGTTAGCCAAATAGCACCACTGAGCCAAAGACTGTATTTGAGTCCTGGTACTAGAATAAGAGCTGAAAAATAGTGAGATTTCTCTTTAAAGAAAAAAAAAAAAGGAAAAAAAAAGGCAGAAAAAGTATTATAAAGCAGATACATAATTTTAAATAGGAAAAATAAACAGTTGTTAACCATTTGTTAGCAAACTAACAAATCTGGGCATCAGTTTTAAAAATTCAGACAACTGACTGCAATTCATAACACTATGTAATAAAAAAAGAAATAAGCATACCATGCCTACAGTCTTCATCTGCTTGCCCATACTTTTTCTGAAAGGTAAAAAATGAAAAGTTTAAAAATAGCATTATTCCAGTTAGCATCAACAACTACATGCTTGAATTACAAGTTTTTAAAAACTTTTTAGAAACCATTACCTTGTCTTTTCCTGGGTGGAACATGTAAAGAACATAAGTCACATGTCAATTAAAATATAATTAATTCTTAGAATGCTGACTTTTTCTCAAGTTTTCAGCACATGGACATTTTAAAAGATTTTTAAAAGAAGACATTTTAATTCATTTTGCCTGAATGGGCAAAGGTGTGTGTTTTATATGTTTGTGGGTGGCTCACAACACCTAGGAAAAAAAATAAAGCTTAATTTTCTAGATGCTGTTTGTTTTTTAATCTTGCACTAATATGGTTCTGTTGAAATTTTAAGATATGCACATTATTTTATTCTGTCTTTACAGTAGTGATTTTAAAGATGATTTTGTTTAGTAAAATAAAAAGAAAATTTGGATTGTTCTCCTCTTTTAAGATTTTTAAGACTATATAATTCAAGTCTTTAATAGGAAGGTTTTGATTTCAAGCATTTTTCCAAAGTCCCTGCAGACTCACTGCAATAATATCACAATGATGAACATCCAGACAGGTGCCTCAGAGGATTTTCAAAGAGTGATGTCAGAAATGTATTAAATACTCCAAGCACCAATCTGCATAGTGGCTTATGGAAATACTTTTCAGAGGTCAAGCCTGTGGTAACACAACTTCTATTAGAAAAGCCAACCTCACTTATTTGTGAATCTCTTCCCCTGAGGAGCCATAAGATAGGTCACTTCTTCATTTAAGAGGTTTCCCAATTCTTGTTTTGCACACTGAATAGTCCAATCCAGCTATTCATTTAAAGAATGCTTCAAACCACTCCCTAATCAGATGGGCAAGATTTGTTTTAAAGCTGCCCAGCAAGGTCTTGTAACTTCACCAAACTTTTTCCACCTGGGATGAAACGGCTCCTACTCAATACGTGAAGATTTGGGGTGGACAAGGCCCCTGTAAATCTGTAACAGCATTTCAGAAAGGTAACAAAAAGCAGGTTGTAGGTTTACTCTTAAGCACTGTAATGTCCTTTCCTTTAAGAAACTGTAGCTCTGATGCTTTAAAGGAAGGACACGACTTTGGCAATGGGGTCACCTGCAATTCAGGGTTCTGTCTGCCTCTTGCTTTGCATTTACAAACCTTTACAAGATTCGTTTTCACCTTTCCACTAAATATTTGTCAGAGTCTAAAAGTTACATCTTTCACCAGATATGCTCTAGCCTAGCCCTGGAAAGCTGGGATTAAGCATTAAAAGTCTAATTTTAGGCCTATGCAAACAGAGCTAAAGTAAGTGTGAACCAGCTACCTAGATTCTGGCATTTCTTAACTTTGTTTTTTGAGCATTTTTACTGGCAGAAACTTTAATTTCATGCTCTTTAAAGATAAGGTAATTTGGTATGTAATTCAGCATATGTACCCTAAACCCAGCTATTTGCCTTTCTGGAATATATATCTTTTTTTAGTATGTTTGAAGTATTTTTCCTTATTTGTTTAGAAAATTGTGATTGAGACCCAAACTAAGAGGTTGCAACCCTGAAAAATAAACGGATTAGGGAGAGCTACAAGACAGAAGCCTCACAGATGCTATAGCAAGAGGGATTTTGTGGGCAGAGCAACATGCCAAAAATTCTGAGTTGTATTTAAATCTTGACAATACAAGATATTTGACTTTTCTTTCCAGTTCACTAGATACTATAAAGAGTCACACTCACAAGTTGCAAAAAGGAAGCAATTCTATACAGAAGAGTCTCGATTTTGATGCGGTCGAGTTCTGCCTGGCAGGGCTCCGGGAGGTGAGCTGGGGGGTACTGGCTGAGGGAAAGGAGAGCCTCTGTGCAATGCTTCACTGCCACTTCATAATCCTGCTGCTTAAGGGATTCACATGCTTGTTCACATGCCTTCTCTGGTCTTCTGTCTGCCATGACTCAGGGACAGAAATCCTAGAGCGGGGGCAGAGGGGACGATAAAACGTTGGTTAGCTGTGGAATGGCACTGACAACTTGCCAACCAACTTCCATTCCCGTCTCAAGGTGCTGTATCACATCCCCCTCGTGCTATGCCAGTCACATCTCCTAAACCAAGCTTCTCACTAACTAATTTCCTCCCAGGCTTTTCTCCATCGCTCCCAGCTCTCGGTTTTGACTCTAATTCAAAAAGGTACTAAAAGCCCACGACTGATTTTAAGAATGTAAGTAGGGGTTTCAAATTTTAAAGTCAGCATGGATTTAAGCAGAGGCTTTTTGGGTCTTCAATGACCTTTGTTTTGGAAGGAACACAACTCATCCCCTAAGTGCTGTCTCTGAGCCTGCAGCCACATACTCCACAACACCTCTTCCAAGCACTTCTCACCTACAGCAGGGAGGAGGAGACGCTTCCTCTGGGTGAAGCACAACAGGGCTGGACAGGGAAGGACAGGAAAGACCAGGGGGTCAACAGCAAACCAACCACTTGTCTCTTCCTTCTGCTGGATTAGCTGCATTACAGCTGAGAAAGTCTCGATAGCCCTGCCACACCAACACCTCTGTGCAGAACTTCTTAAATAATCTTAAAGTAAATGTTTGGGAGGGATTGAGACAGTTATAACAAAAATCTGTACGCAGACAGACATTATCTGCCAATAAACTAAGACAAATGGTTATCCACATCTGAACCACCAGCAGACGAGCAAAGCACTTCTATAATCCCCGTCTACATTCCCCCTTCATTGACATAATATTTAAATACACGGTGCACATCCCTAGAGACACTGTACTTTAAAGCTGGCTTCACAAATATGTGTTCTGCTAACTGAAAGAGGAAAAAACCAAAGAGCTCTCATTTTTGCTTTTAGCAAGCAGCATGTTGTCTATATCTGTGATTACAGATCAACTATTACAATTGTCTCAAATAGCTATTTTTAATCCACTTTAAAAATTCACTGTTAAAAGCTTCCTTTATACTTGGTATTTCAGAATTTCAACCAAAGGTAAAGTAACCTCAAGAATTTAATCTGGAAGTCAAATAAATGCATTTTCCTCATATGAAAAATAATCCATTATCCCACTTTTCCCATTAATACACACCTAAGCCAACATTCAGGAGAAATGTAAACAAGTCTTTTCATATATTGTACAACATCGTGTTCTACGTGCTCCCTTCTATTCTTAAATTTCCACTCAGTATCAAAATAATTAGATAAAGGAATATTGATTTTTCAAGACTCAAACCAGCTTCCGTTTTACAACGCTAATATAAAAATTTCTCATATACAACTAAAAAAAAAATCTTCTCTAAAATGAAGGAACATAAGCATGAATATTTTGCGGTGATCCTGGTACAAATCTGTGACATGCGCCTCTTTCTTAATAGCAGCCTTGCAAAATATTACCTCATTCATCCAGATATTTCTTTTTCTGCTAAAAATAAGTCCACATTTTCACACAGAATAGGAACAGGCAAGTAGGTTTTGCATTTCCATACATATGAGTAAATTCATTCATGAGGTAATTCTATTAAAGATTCTGCAGGAGCACTTAAGCACATATTTTCAATTACATAAATGTTAGGTATTCTTAAGCTGTGTATGCAAGGATCTTTTCTAGATACAACTAAAAATTACACTGGTTTCCACTTCACTACCATTTTAGGCCACCGAGTACTTCACAAATCTAGGATCTGCTTCCACAGTGATACAACAGTTAATTGATGTTTTTCTCATGTACATTCTGTTTTCCTCCTAAGGGACTGAAAATAGAGGACTCCATGAACTCTGCTGTACTTTTGATTTCCTCACTTCCTGGCTGACATATAACCAAAATTCCTTTGACCAAAAGGCTGAGCAGAGCTTCTGTGTGTTTATTCCCAAAGAACTGATTAAACACAGATCCCATCCTAACTGACCCAGCACAGTTGACAGATTTAAAAGCCATTCTTCTCCAACACGGCACCACGTAAAAGACAAAGATGTTCCTTATCAATTGCCTTATGCTGACTGGTTGGAGAAATACAGAACTCATCTGTTTGAGAAGCTGGATTTTACACACCCAGCAGTGCCCACACAATTTCTTTGGTCAATTTGAAGATTTTAGAGTACTTCAGAGGGCATAACTGACGCTGAGCAAAATCCTGTGAATTAAGCTGAGTGGAAGCAAGAGCAATAAGGACCAAGCTGTTGAGTAACTGGCTAAACTGAGTCACACCAATGATATTTCACAGTGCAAGAAACCCACCAAAATCACAGTGCATGGGACACAGTGACAGATAAGGAGCCAGTGCAGTGTAATTTGTTTGGAAAAAAAATCAAATTGTAACAAACAAAACCAGTATGTGGACAGCATACGGAAAATGATGCACTCAGGCTCTCAGACTTCATTTCAATCCCATCTATAGCCATACATGCAGACTCAAACATGCACATTTATTAGGTATTTGTGCCATCTGCTTCAGACTCCAATCCAGGTGCTCTAGACTGTTCCTTGGAGACACCTGACTTTTCCTGCTGACTTCAGAAACCCTTTTTCCTAGTTTTGGTGCCCTAAATCAGCAACCGAGTCTCGTGAACGTGAATTACAACTACCATTTCTTAAAATCTAGTCTGCTGAAGTACCTGACTTACCCACATTTGAAATCATTCAGAGCAGGTCCTAAGTCCCAGCAGGACCAGGAAAGTGATTGTTCCCCTCTGCTGGGCACTGCTGATACCTCACCTCACGTCCAGGGTCCAGTTCTGGGCTCCTCCCTTCAAGGAGGACATTGAGGGGCTGGTGTGAGCCCAAAGAGGGGAAGGGTCTGGAGCACCAGTGGGATCAGGAGCAGCTGAGGGAGATGTTGGGGCTCAGCCTGGAGAAAAGGAGGCTCAGGGGGGACTTTCTGAATCCCTACAAGTGTCTGAAAGGAGGCTGTGGCCAGGCAGGGGTCGGGCTCTGCTCCCTGGGAACGAGTGACAGGAGAAGTGGAAATGGCCTCAAGCTGCACCAAAAGAGGTTTAGGTTGGATATGACGAAAAATTTCTTCACTGGAAGAGTGGTTAAGCATTGGAATGGGCCACCCAGGAAGTGATGGAGTCACCATTCCTGGAATTCCTCAAAAAATAAGTGCACTTCACGATATGGTTTAGTTGGCACAGTGGTATTTGGTCAAAAGCTGGACTCCACCTTCAAGGTCTTTTCCAACCTTAAAGTATTCATAGAATCATTAGCAGCCAAGGACTGAAGGCACTTGTTAAAAGAAATTTCTTTTCAGTTCTACAAATCTTTAAGATTTCAGGCATAAAAATGGAATTTCTACATTCACTCTAAGAGTAGCATTTATTACAGATTAGAATTGAAAGCTGAAGTGTCACAAGGTCTGTGCTATATTCCCAGCTCTCTTTGCAAAACTGAGCAAATTACTTGTGAGCTTCACTTCTGTCTGCAAAACTGAAATTAAAATACTAAACACGTAACAGAACAAACATCAGGATTATTCATTTTCTCAGAGACCTGGAAAACCACATGCCAAAAGAGTTCTAAATTCAATTTTTGAGAAATAATTTATCCTATAGTGAAGTTAAATACATCTCCAAAATACTGAAGAACCAGTAAACAGGCATATTCCCACTATCTAAAGTTGCATATCTAAAATAGGTGGACATACCTAAGAAATTATACATATAAATATATAATCTGGCATCATACTTTGTACCTCAAAAAAACTCCTGTCCTTAAGAAGAAGAGAACTCACTGAACCTGCACTACTTTGAAGGCCAAGTTGTACTCAGCTTATCTTCCACAAAATATTATTTCAAAGATCTGGTTAGTTCCAACTGGTGTAACTTAAACCTTGGTAGTTTTTACAACTAACCATGACAATTTTTTTTTCCCCCTACAACTAATGATTTTCAGGCTCAATATTCTTAATGAGTATTCCACCTTCTTGCCAAAGGGGTTTCGTAAACAAACACGAAAAGAGTAACTAAAATCCAATCTCCAAATAAAGCTGCACATTTCCCCTCCAGAACTGCAGAGGGGGCTGGGAAAGGCAGAAGGGACAGCTTGAGGAGGAAGAGTGATAAACAACGTGATCTACAAAGTCATTTATTTCCAAGTAAACACTACGCCTGCTTGGTGCACAGGAGGCTCTGAAGAACTACTCCACAGTCTGATGAGTCCAACTTCAAATTAAAATTGATGTAGGAGGAGAGAACATCATGAACTAAAATTCCAGTGTTTCACGGCAGTTTAACTCATGACTGTGCACTTCCATGCTCCACATCTTACTGATGTGTTTTATGGAATCAAAGGGTCCATACACTAAGATAATGATAAGTTAAAGCATGTGACGGTTCCTAAAAAAATTTCAAACAGATGCTTTTTCAATTCACTGTAAAGCATCTAGCCAGATAACTCTCGCTGTACTTCATAAACAAACAGATTAGAGGGCACAATGCTGTTCCTATTAATGTTACTGGCAAAATTCCCAATGTCTGCCAAGACAGAAGGATCAGATCCAAGGTCTCGCATGCCAAGCTGACAAACAGTAGACAAGTCAGTAAATATTTGCATATTTTAACCAAACATTAACATCTCTTGTAAAGATTTATGCTAAAGCAAGGATGTTCAACTTGCAGTCCTACAGTGAGACTGGTAGGGATTTACTGTCAATTGAATTTACTTCAAGAGCCACATCCTGGGAATCGCAGAGTGAAGCAAATGAATGAGCCCCATTGCCATGGGGAACACGCAGGGGAAGAGCCTCTCCAGCTGCCTCCCATTACAATCCATAACGCTTCAAACAGTTCTGCTGAGAGAAATAAGCACAAAATATTCCTTGCCAAAGCCATTCAGCCATGTCCTCCTGTTAGCAGCCCGCTGTCCTGCAGGAAGGGAGAGGAGGAGATGGATTTGCCCTTCCAATGCCTATTGCGGTCAAGCTGGCGCAGGCTCCGAGAGAGCTGGGCAGGAATTCCACTCGTCCTGCCCCTCTCTACAGAAATGCAAGGGCTGTTTCCCAGTCCTTTGGGATTTTTCAGCCCATCTCAGACTGGAAAGGCTGGCCACCAAACTGGAGAGAGGTTTTAAACATGTCATAAATTCAGGCAATACTCAAGAAAAGACAGCTGGTTTATCAGAACTTCCCAGCAATTCCTTTTAAGAGCAAGAAGAGACCTACTAGATTTATTTACAAGGCTGGTTGCCCTGTCCTTCCTCAGTAACTGCTGAGCGTCAAGTCAATTGGAACTGAATTTCCCAGAAGTCTGAAGGGTCTCGAAGATGCTGCAGGTTTCATGAAAAATGTGTAACAAGACAGATAACAGACCCAGGGAAAGGTTAAGTTATAACTCAGCCTCTTATTGATACCGAGACATCAGTTACCCCATCAATTACTGCCATGTGCTGCCATTTACCATCAAGAGCTGTAGCAAAGTATCACTCGCCAGAGAAAGAAAAGTCTTATTTATTTTTCTTGCCCGTAACAGTCAATGCCATAGGCTGCATTCATCAGCTTAACTGCTCCAGGACCCATCCAGTAGCCTCCAGGTTTCACTAAAGCAGAGTTTCCAAACTTTTTGGACTACAGACCCAAGCAGTAAACATCCCATTCCTTTCTCAAAGTTACTACTGGTAAACTGAGTTGTAAGCAATTCACACATTAAGGGCTCAAAAATTTGTTATTTCCATAATATATACAAGTAATATTTGGGAAGTCACGAAGTTGGTATGGCTACAATCCCTGTGATTAATGGCTTCCCTCTCACTCAAAATTATCAAGAAAAAAGTGACAAGACACTTTATTTTATACAGGTATGGAAAGATCTGGGGTTTAACTTGAATTAATATATTGAATATATGACACAATTAAAGTTAGCTACTGTGAACATGCCAACATTACAGTTAGAAATCATGAGCCACTGGCATTCAGCTATCAAAACTCTGCAAACAAACTGCATTTGTCAGTCCACACACTAAAACAGGGAATAGTACATCTGTCCACTGCTGAATCATATTATAGAGCTGCTCTGGCATCTCTTGTGATCCCATCTTACGGCATGCTTGCATCTCTACATGTCAGTTGGTTTTGTATTATTACCAAGTACCACCAAAATACCTTTAGATCAGTAAAATAAAATTAAATATCCATTTATTTTCCTTACCTATTGTGGTAAAATAACCAAATCTTTGCCTCGAGATGAAAAAAATAAAATAAAAACCCAAACTCACTTTATTTAAGCCTCCAGGATGGAATAAAATAGAGCTGCACAAAATATAGAAGTGACTTACAGACACATACAGAAAAAAAAAATGCACTTTCCTAATGTCATGACATACACATCATAAATTATGCCAGTCTCAAAAATAATTTAATAAAATGAGAGTAGATAACGACAGTGCACTGTACCAACATAACAGAGAGGAAAAGGATGGTGCATCTTTCACACCGTGTGCAAAATGAATTATATGAAAGGTGCTTTTGGCTTTTTTTTTCTTTTAAGAAAAATGTGACAGAGATCTTATGCACTCGCTTATTGCAATTATGGCTGAAGTCCGTAATAGCAGTTAAGGAGTTCTCAGAAATGAACTGCACACCTTACAGAACAAATACAAAAGCCTCCACCCTTGAGAGAGGACAATCTAATCAGTTTTCTGAAATAACTGAATTACTTTGGCTAATGTTGTACAACTCCAGGCAAAATGACCCTACTTTCAATTCCAAAAATGATGTTAAATCTGAAACGGAGCATACAGAATGAGGCAAGCATATTTCAAGGTTTTATTCTATAGCGTAACAGCAGCAAGAATCCTGCTCCAAGGCCTCGGAGGAACACGATATGCCTGTTTGGGGAAGGGAGAAAGGGGAAAGAAGAGGTTCATGATGCCCCCGACAGTTAAATGCTTAGACTATCCTTTCACACTGCAAAACCAGAGGCAGCACCATAAATTAGGAGGACAAGTGATCTCTGGCCACATAAACGGAGCTTTGAGCCTGATCTTGTAAACTTAAAATACAGAGTAAACACAGCCACGTTTATTGAAAAAGGAACAAGAGCCTGTGGGTGGTTTATCATTCACGTAACGACAGAGGCAATTGAGATTAAGAGCAAATGCCTTCTGCATCTGGATCCTCTGCAGGCTTTAAACCACTTTACATACATCGCAGATACTAACAAGTTACATTTTTCTGCATGCCAGTTATGACTTCAGTACAGACTAGTAAGTGATTATTAACACTTTACTACCTTCACTAATCTCTTTTATTTTCATTTTGGAAATAGCAGCAAAAGGACAATCTGTGCAGCCAGCAGCAGCAACACTCAGACACGGACAGACTGGCTATCTTTGGCTCAAAATCTGGAAATAACTCATGGCCTCAGCCCTTGCAACCACCCCATCCACCACATCCCTAATACCTTCACATCCTGCCTTTAAAATGCTCCTTTTTCACACAGCTGTCTGAAAACATCACCTGTCCTGAAGAAACTAAGCAAAATACCTGGCAAGTCACAGCACAGCATCTACGTGACGTGTGCTGGTGTTGTCTGAAAGCCATTCAGAGCCAACAGATACAAGGTTCCTACTTGGACAAAGCAAATATATACACACATATTGCATTCATTAACTTCACAGAACAAATACTGGGTTGTAAAGTTCGATACTCTGAGGTTGTGTGAGGACAAAAGCATCTGTACAAGCTTATGCTGGCCTCCTGTGTGTCTGCACCATTATGATATTGCCTTTAACTGTGTTAGTCACAGAGTACATTTTCCAAGGGCTACCTGGCGGAATGAGCGGGCAGAACGGAGGCTGCTGCTTAATGGACATCCAGTGAAATACTTCAGCACAGGGCTTGAGGCCTTATTTACTGGTGCTACTCAAATCTTGTTCAAAAGACAGCATTTGAATGTTTTCATTAACTTTTCAATAATGCCTACAATACTGCGACCGACTACTTTACAAGAATTAAGAAAATATCTTTATCATTCTGACAACACTCCCATTTTACAGAGAACTAAGGTACGAACACACAAGGCAAAAGTTTCTATAAACTTCTAATATTCACATCAAGAGATCTACAAGTGATTTTTCCCCATTATGCTCTGCCTGTACTGTACAGCCCTTTTACATGACCAACACAGAGCACCCGGTGTCTGCACAGTGACTGAGGAGTATCCAGCATTTCTCTACATCACAACATGGGAAAATCATTAGACATACAGAAAATCAAGTGTAGCGAAGGCTTAAGTAGGATTTGCCTTCTCCTCTTTTGCTATTCCCTACTCCATTTCAGAACCACTTTCTAATTCATGCAGATAGCAAAACTGTATTCCAACAAACAACTGTATTAGCATTATAAAATAAATCATATGTATCCACACTGCACAGCTTCCCTTCTATTTCTTTCGAATACTAATATTTTTCAATCTCCTCCTCATTCAACCACCCCCATCTCTACATTTATTGTATATAATTCTGCGAAAATCTGCATTTTGCACCTTCTGTTTAAATTCAGTCACTGATCCCTCTGTGCTGCAGGAAGGTAGAGCTGGGAGGAAAGAGGAACTTGGTATCGGGAGAACGGAAAGGGAATTTTCTGTGCTGTCATTTTTATCCAAAATCACACTGGGGAGGAATGCAGGTGCCCTTCAAATTACAGAGAAATCTTCTTCAGCTGAGGCTGAAGCATATTCACTGCAGCGATTTTTTACATTTGTACTTAATGCTGATTTGACCAACGCTGAGAAGGTTTGCACAAGGTTGATCACAAGTACATCCTTGGCAGAAATGTTATACAGTACCACATCTCAACTTTTCACAAAGCAGCACTATAGGTCATTAGATTCTTTCTTTTCTAATTTATCATGAACACAAGAAAATATTTTGCCCAATTTCTAGAAAAGATGGAATCGTGTTGGCAGAACCTTTCTCTCCTCCACAGCACCCAAAAAGTCAGACTACGAAAGACACCTACCATGGGAAATTTCAACCCAAATAATTAAAATCTGGCAAGCAATAACCACGTGAAATGAGAAGTATGTCATAGTAAGCATCAGGTAACATAATAATAGGTGGTGCTTCTGCCCCACCTAAAGTTTTTTGGCTCCTTCATAGAAAATCTTTACGTAAACAATCTTTCATAATAACTGGTTAACAAGAGCAGTTTGTATTCCATATACCTCTATGTTCACACTGCTTTTTGAGAATAGAGTTTCTCACACTTACCCAAGATGAGGGCATTTTAATTGAAATATTGTCCCATGGTTACCATTTTATCCCCATAACAACATCACCAATTACTTACTTTAAAAAAATGCATTAGAAAAGTAATTTAATCTTTGCTTCTCTTAATGAAATTTGCCAGAGAAAAACAAAGGGAAGAATCAGCACTGCACAACCAGCCAGCTCTCCATGGAGCAGCACCAACCTGCAGGACTCAAACTCAAACACACTTTGCAGAACAATATCCATATCCTAAAAGCTGGTTTCAACATCGCAATCCACAGCTTTCCAAACTATGCCTTACTCGTGGCAGAACCTCTCTTCTCAACACTTCAATAACAGAACACGGCCTTGTTCCTGTCTCTGCACTAGTGTTTAGTAATAATTTTGACCAAACAATGAACACCACTCATCTTAAGGACTTACCCAGTCCTGCAATTCCTGGTATTATTCTCCACTGAGTCATAAGGTAGTGCCAGAAGTCCTCTCTGAGAAATGTCTGCTCTTGATATAGTCACATCTGTGTCGATGTGACTAAACATGTGTCACCTCATTTTCAAAATGCCAAGCAAGTGCCAAACTGTGTTCCCAAGGAATGCAAAGGGGAGTCAAAGAAGATTCCCAAGCATCATTTCAACACAGGACACATACCACTATATTTACAAATATATTTCGGAAGTTTAAATGTCAAAACATGGCGCAAAGTTTTCCAGTGCTCAATGAACCTGCCACTCATGCAGCACTGTCTGCAGAGAGCACTTGACCATAGCTCATTTGCCAAATTCACCAATTTAATCAGTCTCAGAGACAGAATCAAAATTAGCAGTTCCTAACTCTCAGTCTCATGTTCAATTCACAGCTTCATCTAATACAGCTGTATTTAGATTTCAGAAATAAAAGTGTTTTTCAACTAGGAAATTATTTATCACAGCATATTCCCATTTCAAAAACCCCATGCAAACTTCCCCACCCCCAGCAGCTCAGCAGCTCCCAAGCTCAGTGGTTCAATCCACGTTTTCTCTTCTTAACAGGATATTGTAGCAATGCTGGAAGAGTCTTGCCTCAAATGTCAAACTTTCACTTTCACACAAGAACTTTCTCCACTCCTGACTTGACCTGATACTGCAAGGCAACACCCTTCTGGGGGCAGATCTAGCTGAAGAGCACAGCTTTGATCCCCAGGTATGCTACAGGTATCTATCACAGTTTTACAGCTGGATAAATGGGGAAAAAATAAAAGCCTCGAGTTCATTTGCTGTTTGAGATGCAAAGTAAGAATCACTCTTTCAATCCGTTCAAAACACAACAGATTGTAAAATATCTTCATGCTGAATATCAGGTACATTGCACAGGTCACAAACTGAGCACAGGAATCAGCCAGATCATTGTAGCACAAAACAGGAAAAATTTCTTTCAATATACCTCAGCCTTCATTGCAGCTTTATAATGACCTTTAATTTATTATAGTAGTGAATAATGTTGTGACTGAGTTTTTTGTTACGCATTTACACTGTGCTTAGCACAAAAGGGTCCTACCGTAACAGATTTAATAACACAATCATGCCACCCACAGATCCTCCAAACACATCTTTCCCCAAACCATGCCTATTATGTAACTGTACATGGTATTTTTGTGCGCAGGATTGAAAGTTCAAAGCAGTAACTAACCCTCCACCTCTAAAAACTGCTATCTTTGTTGTAAATAACCTTTGAAATTCATTTTTTACATGACCGTGCTTCAAATAGTTCAGCATAATATAGCTAAGCCTAGTTTGGGGAGTTGTCTTCTAACTCTGTATTTTAATTACATTAACCTTTCTGCATATGGATAATGCTTTTATAACATCCCTGTTTCCTTTCCTCAAATGCCTGACCATGGTAGTATCAACAGGTTCAATTTTTAGACTCTTTCAAGAGCAGAATATGGATTCCCAGGTTCTCCCCTCTCAGCAAACCCTTCGAGCACCACCACAACGTGTATCCAGAACACGTTTCCCAATGGCACTCGCCCTCCTCATTCCTTTTGAAAAGAACATTAGCGATTCAGTCACGTATTTGAAACCCCACTCAAAGAACTGCATCAGCAGGAATGAGCAACGATCCTGCTGTGGTTAACGGCATAATCCTGACAAAACTTGGGAAGCAGAGGAGCGGTGTCTAGCCCGGCCAAACAAATATAAACACAGCTACAGCCAAGTAATATCAGTCAGTTCAAACGACAAAACAAATGTCCTGCACCATTCCAAACGCGTGAGTGTCTCAAGATATGGCCAGAGCACAGTTACCTCAAAACCATTAGCACAAACAGCTGTAATTAAAAACATCACTGGAGTAAGAGACCCACAGCACTGCGTTAGCACAGATTCCGAAGCATGCAGAAAGCAATCCCCTTAACGACCTCCCCGTGCAGATAATGAGAGAAATCCAACAAATTCTGGCTCCCAAGAGAGCACAGGAGCAGATGCAAGGCAGCTATCGTGGCTGCTCCAACTGTATTTGAGGATCCCAGCCGAGGGGGAATTTAGTTGAGGCCTGCAAAGGAACATTACTTGGGAACAGAGGCCAACTGCCCATGCCTGTCCCCCCAAAATTACGCCAGGATAAAATGAAATTTTCACTTAAAAAAAATACTGATTACCTTACACTAAGTGAAAAGATATATAGGGAAGAAGCGTAATTTTACATGCTGCCAAAACCACTACGCTTTTCATTTGTGGCATTCTCCATTTATGATGTCCACAAAGATTTGTTACCTTCTTGGTTTGCTGAACCACTACACATTTTCCAGCAAATTAAACACTCGTGCTGCTACTAACAACCAAGATTCTCAAAAACAGCTCATGTTACAGATTTGCCTCTTGCCAGTGGGGTCTGAAGGGCTATGAAAGACCTTTTAAGCATATTTAAGCACCGTAATTTTTAGTGTTTTGATGAATACAGTATTTTTGCTATATATAACTATGGGGGGAAAAAAAACCCAGACTGTGAAATTCACAGACTGAAAGATCATTTCTAAGCAACACTTACCCCAACTACTATAAAACCAGCTCAGACGAGTCCACACAGTGCTCACATTTCTATCCTTCACTTCCTGCCGCTCCAACATTCAAAATTTCATACCAAACACAAACCTACTGTTCTTGTGCTTCCAATATTTCATCATTACAGCTCTGAGAATCACTAGCCTTGCTACTGCTTACAAGCAGGAGAGAGCATGAAACTTATTTCCCCAAACCACACATAAGCCAAAGATTCAAAACACTCACCTCAGACACATCATCCTTCATGCAAGTGATATTTCTCAGGACTAACAGCAACAAATGGCACAACAGCTCACAGTCACATCTCCAAAACATGTCTCTACATAACATCACCTACAAAACTTCTTGCTACCAGCTCAGCAGCACTGTGTACCCACTGCTTCTTGGAAAACCTGTGTAGTTGAGTGCTATTAATTCTAAATTACCTTCCTGCTAAGGTTCAAGCCTTCTAACAGCTGACAAAGACTCCATGCGACTCAGAAAATCTGATTGTTTGTACTCATTTGGAAGTAGGATGGGGCCACAGTCACCACTCAAACTTTATAGTCACGAAATGGAACCTCTCAGTGTAGTAAAATTACATTTTAGGAGGAAAAAGATTGAAATCTATGATTTCTTATCTGGCTTTCCTGTAATAATGCTGTAATTTGGTATCATGGAAGACTCTGAGAAAAGACTGGATAAATAACCAGTCCATTTCTAATTTACAACAATGAATTTGCATATAAAGTTATAGAGGAATATCTGGGTATTACGTTATAGCCACATTAAGTATCCTTTAACTTCAACTGGCAGTGCAATAGAAATGCAACAGAAAAACAAATTCTTACCCATGGGTAATTACAATCTCCCTGCTCAAATTCCCAATCATTTCTTTTCCTACAGCAATATTCACTTTTCTGTGTTTCTCAGACAGGAGCGATTGCCTCTGTTTGAAGCCTCATGTTGTAAACATTCGTGTGAAGAGAAAAGCTCAGTAAGCAAGACTGTTTGGGAATAAGGAACCTGAGTCACGTATCAGTGTCACCAAAATGAAATCCCCAGAAGCTGGCCTGTTCCTGTGGAGCAGTCTCCAGCCTTGCAGACTCCAAACTGCCCTGTCTATGAAGTTTAGTTATTTTTTCCCACCCCAAAACATTCGGGGAAAATGAATGTTTATTTTCCCAGTCAGTATCTCCAGAAGACCAAGCATTCCTTCAGATTTCTTTTAATTCCGTATCAATGCTACATGGAAACTTTTGAAAAACCAGTCTCTTTTAAAACATTCTCTCTTCCTCATTGAAAAAGAATGGCAACCACAGAAGATTGCAGCAAGGAGAGGAAGAAATCCAACACAGAAGTACCATGTCTTTAAATATATGTCATTGATACATATGAACACAAGTGCTGCCTTGCTGCCAAGGGCCACGGAAGAGATAGCAAGACAAACAAGAACGAAAAAGGAAGGTCTTGTTTGTTCTGATAATCTAACTCACAATCCTTCCATTAATGGGAGGAAAAACACATGTACCATGTGCTGAAAATGAGATTTTGCCGCAGCACCTCAGCAAAAGAAGTGAGAAAGGATTCAACAGCTGCAATACGAGCAGGAGGGACGGTCAGGGTTACAAAATTTGGAATTTTCTCCCCCCATGATGAGCCACTGGCAACGCTGCACAGAGGAACACTGGGGATCCGCTTCCTTCCAGGAAGAAAGCTTCGGCAGTGCCAGGAGAAACGTCAGGACAGGACTGAGGCTCACTAGGATTCTTGGACTCCGGATCCCTCAGGCAGGGGAATTCCAGCTGTCCAACCACTCTATCCCTAAGCCAGAGCAGCGTCACACCATCCTTCCTTCTCCTTCTCCTTCTCCAAGGCAGCTCCCACGACTTCCCCCAGTTACTCAGGCTGTACACAGGGGATGGATTTAAATTATTACCAAAGACTTTTTTAATTTAGATTTCACTCCTGCTACCAGACCTGTGAGGTGCCACTGACCTCAGGAGGGGATGGCAGCGAGGTGAGAGATTCAAGGGCTTTAATAATCTGAATTGCTCTAGCAATTGTTTCTGCCATTACTGAAATGAAAACACCAAGAATAATGTTCAGTAGCAAATGCAAGATGGTAGGACATAACAAATAAAAAGAAAAATAAACCAACACACTGAAAGTCATAATGACTATCCAGCTATAAATGCAAAGGGGATTTTACTAACAAAAATAATTGCCAACAATGAAGAAAATATTTCATCAGACTATTAAATTAACAGAGTTGGAAAACATCAGTAATATTATTGCCCAGCTCCTACACGGGCTCTTTCATCCACAGGCGTCAGGACTCCTTACAAGTCAGTAAGATTCACTATTCCTGTTTTAAATTCCTTCAAAAGGAAGCACAAACAGGTGAAATTATTTGCATCAGGCTGTCCACATCTCTCAAGCACTAGACCTGTACCTTATCCACCTGGGAATATCGCCTCTTCAAGCTTTCCAGACACTCTGACTTACATCTTTTGATTCATCTATGAATCCAGCCTTTGAGTAGAAGTTCTCTCCAAACTACAGCCCTTCTTCTAAAACCAGATCTACTCACACTGATCCCAAAGCCCAGGAGGAACCTCTCTGAAACCAGTGAGATTTCACAAAGGAAAAGGATCCTCCATGACAGATCAAGAAGCAGAACTGGGTCAAATTAGAGATGAAGATGCTGCTTCCACATCTCTCTTTAAGTTTTAGTCTGATGGGAAAAGGTAAAAACAAGCCCCCAAACAAGCAAACAAAAAAAATCCCAAAATAAACAAAAAAAAAACCCAACAAAAACAGCTACTACAACCCTTCAAGTATTCCAGCCATGACTTTAAGAAGCCTCTTCCACAGAAAAATTCATCTGGCTCACCTAAAAAGGCACAGTGCCTATATTAATTAAAAGAGGGAAAATACACACTGTACATTTTAGAAGTCCAAAAAAATCACAGAGGTGACGAGTGATAAAGGAAATGTGATTTCAGCTAGGAGAGATAAAGAAGTAATTTCTGCTTTCAGAACAAATTACAAAGAGAACTCAATGTATCAGTAATAACACATAAAATGTTCCTTCACTTACCAATAAAGAAAAACTGCTCTGCTAATTAAAAGTTCAACAAAAAAAATCTTAACTCAGCTTCTGCCCCTCACAATTTCTGCGCTGTAAAAGCCAAACCTACCAAAGTCTGGTTCTCTGGGTCTGTACCCCAAGGAGCTGGACGGATGTGGTGGCCCCTTGCACATTTTCCCCTCCTCTAAGACTGAACTGAATGTTCAAAATCAGCCCCTCCCTATAGACCTGCCCTGCAACCCCAGACCGTCCCCATCACAAAAGCTTTGCCATTAAAAAAAAAAAAAGAAAGAAAGAAAAAAAAAAAACCCGGAGCAGCCGAGTTTTCATTCACAATCTGCTATGGCTCAAAAGTACTGAAACAATTGAATTTAACACTCATTATTTTAAAGTCTCCCTGTTCTACCTATCAGTCTTGGAAAATAATGCAAACTTGCCAAGTATCACTTGCTTATTTTTTTATTTTTTATAAAGGAACACATCTTTTCTTATATAAAGAATGGCAGGTGGTGTATTGTATCCTTTGCCTTGCTTCAATTACACTATTTATTAAGAACAACAACATTAGACAATGTCAACAATCCAAACCATCCCAACAGAACCAGCCACGGTGATATGCCCAATCTGTCAATGGGGATATTAATTTTCAGGGTATTTTTCTGTCTCACAACTTAATTCTCTTATTTTTTCAATGAAAAGTGAAATGCGTGATTTTAAAACTTCCTCTCATGCTCGCTGTACCTTTGATAATGCAAAAATTCTATTACCTTATTAACTCTTACTCATTTTGTCATTAACTGGGAAGCAGCCTTGCAACTGTTTCCCTGAAGTTATTTCTTAATTTCCACTAACGATATGTTTAATCATGTTACTCTAATCAAACAACAATTGCCTAACAAAGCGCTGAAGCCAAAACGACTGCACTCCTTTGGAAATTAACAAAAGGACACATCTCACTGCAGGAGGGGTAATACAGAGCCTTCTCCTGCCTGGGGATTTGCCCTAAAAATATATATATAAGTGTCTGCTGGAAGGACTGCGTTGCAATGTGCAGTGGAAACTCTCCTGTTTTCAGTTTCAGAGCTGTTCCAGGGTATAAAAGCTGCTCTCAGGACCTGTGTTAAACCTCCCAACTTCACTCCACTCTCCCTGCCAAAGCCTCCTGCAGAAAACAAAAACATAAGCTCATCTGCCCACCCTTCAACCGCTCCGAGGGGGTAATTTTACAACAGCTGTTAAATTCTTCCAATTTATTTTTCCATCCCTCCGCAAACCCTACCTACCCCATTTTTTTCGCTTCTATTTCACCACTGTGATTTGCTGGCCGTCTCTCCCGTCCCCTCCCGCCC
>VWPU01000410.1:0-80710 GCA_013398955.1 Callaeas wilsoni
CACCCCGGGCATTCCCGGCATCCTGCCCGCGGTCAGCCGGCACCGCGCCCCAGCCTCATGGGGACGGGCGGCTCAGTGCCTGGAGAGCCCGAGGGACACGGAGGAAACAGCCCTTTCATCCTCCTTCTCCTCTGCGAGCTCCTTCCTCATCTGCCAGCGCTGATGCTGAATGCTAAGCAGCTCGGGCTTTGGCAGCCTGAGGCTGCCTTCCTCAGGTAATGAGCCCAGGTATCCCATGCCTTACTCTGACTTTCTCGTAAATCAAGCAACTTTGGTAACCCACTGATATTTCAGAAGCGTGTGTGAGTCCTGGAAGTCTCAGCTCCTACCACATCTTATCTGCAAGCTGAAGCAAGATTGCATTACTATCGTTGTACTGTAGCACGGTGCACGTTACAGAATTCATAATTGTATAACTACAGGGAAAAGGAGTAACTTTAAATCTCCCTGTCATACAGTATCTTCCTTTAAAGTTGCCGTCGGCTTCGTATGTGGAAGCCCCTGTTTCATCAGCGAGATGCCTCTGGAATACTGCCAGAGACCGTGTGGCTCAGTGCCTGATAAGGCAGCTTTCTCGCTGTGGATCACAGGCTCCATAGCTGCAGGCAGAACTCCTCCCAAACAGATTAGTACAAATTAACGTGTGCATCCAGCAATCTTGCTGACATTTTTCCTTCCCCTCTCACACACATCCTCCCAACCACTGGAACTGCGCTCACAGAGATTGCATCTAAAACAGCACTACGCGGGAGCAGCTCATTTCTGAAATACCTATCAGCTGTCTATCATAGCTCATATCCGGCTGCAAATGCTGTTTGCAACAGCTCAGAAACCCTGTAGCTATTCAGCCTGGGCAGTAAGAGCAAAGATGACAAGCCCAAAATGACAGCTCTTAACTCATTGCCTCATTCCTTTCCATGAAATAAAGCTTTTCCTCCTCCCTTTGTGAACTGTGTAACAGATTGCAAAGTTTCCGGAGAGCAAAAAGTGGGAAATCTCACATATGTGCCTTGGAGATATGTCTTAGGTGTGCAGATGAGGAAAGAAACTCACTCAGACTCTTTCTTAAACCCCGGCACAGTTCTGTGCATCCAGCTCAGTGCTGTGGCAGCAGGCAGCAGTCAGCTTCTGCTGTCATTTGTCTGTGCTTCTTCTCAAGGTTTAAGTGAAAGGATTGCTCAGCTAGAGGTCATCTTCAATTTTTATAATACTTGTTTTGATAATCCAAATTTTACCACAGGTTAAAAGAAAAACTTCATTTTTAAGCCACTTGAGGATTCTCCCATTCAGTCCATAACATACAAACGTTCCAATTTCTCATCTTGTTTGCAGTCCCTTCCTAATAACCCTTGGCACTGAAGAGGATTAAGCAACAGATGATTTTTGCAAATCATATCACTCTTGCCAAGCATTAACTGAATGCCATTAAAGGTGCAAGCATCTCAGCTGGAATTGCAGGTATTTCTCTTCCTGCACAAACAGCACTGAAGAGCTCACAGGAGACAGTGGAAATGCAAACTCCAGGTCAGCTCCCAGTGTTTTGTCAGGGTTGGTTTTCAGTCCTGCACCTCTCCATCCCAGGAATCAGCCAGCCGTAAGAAGTTGGTTTCCTAAATCACCGTGGTGCACTGTAAGCTGCCCCAGCCTTGCCCTTTTACCTGGTATCTTTAGATATATTACAGTCCAGTCAGCCAAGGTGTCATGAGGGAACACATTTCTGTCCTTCTTTCTTTTAAGAGTGATATATTAGGTGATTTTTTTCCCCCTAAACATTTACAAGCAGAAAAATTGAAAGAAAAACATACCATCAAGAGATCTGAACTATTTCGCCTCTGCTGTGGAAAAGGGTGAATTAGTTAAAAGGTAATAAAAAGTGATGGATTTGTGGTAGTGGAAAATTAGCTATGATATATTTTAAAGTACTTTTGATATATTTATTAAAAGTCAAGATGTGCTTCAAAAGAAATCCCAGTACACTTTCAAAAAACTGCATGGCTTAAAAAAGATGCACTTAAGAAATGAATCAACACTTTTTTTCAAGTTTGCATTGGGATTTATCAGTGTGGTACCAGTAGCAGAGAAGGTTTTGCTGCAGCATTTTAATTAGCACAGATCTTATCTAAGTTTGAGCACTCTAAATTCACAACAATAGGAAGAGATGGGTTTATGCACAAGGTGTTTTTACAGTATTTAGAATGGAACAGTTTTCCCCTTCCCTGCCTATACTGCGGTCCCTGTAGGAAATGCAAGGAAAAAAAATAGGGTGGACATTGCTGATGGCAATGCACCAGTCAGGTGGCATTCATTATCTTCTCCTGCATAATTAGATATAGGTATGTCACCATTTTAAACATAGCATAAGCAGTCGATTAAGTTCTATTTCCCACTTATAAGCCCATAAACAGACTAAAGGAAAACAAGTGAGGGAGGGAGGGGCGCTGAGGGAGTGAGCTAAGGAAGGAGGAAGGCATAAGCTAAGAATTGCTTAAGACTGCAATGGATTGGGAAAAACAAGGTATGGAAACTCATAACACACAAAAATACTCCTGTTGTTCAAGGCTCAGCACAGCTTCCAGAGGACAGTTTAATGGCCACTATCTATCTTGACCAGAGGAAGTCCCTTTTCTTAATCCTCAGTCCTCCTGAACTTGAATCCATTGCTATTTAAGTTTGTAATAAAATATTTTACTTGCTCTGCCATGCTATTACCTAATCAGTGAGTATATTATATCCTAATAACTTGTATGTGTTCCCTTTGGCACAGGAGCAGAGGACAGGTGACTCTGCCTTCCTGAGCTAGCTGTAAACCAGCCTATTTAAACACTAATGAAGAAATCATACAAGATAAGAGACCCTGGTCCTCATTCTGGATTAACATATGAAAAAAACAGATCCTTTCTTCTTTCTCAAACCCAATTTTTTTCTCTTCTCCCCACTATTTACTCGGTGCCTCATTAACCTTTGCAATGCCTGTACCAGGCAGAACAAGCCATTTACCTCTCAGACACAAGAGCCACACCTGGGGATGCCTTGTGGGGGCTCCCCAGGCCGAGGGCAGGCTGGGCACGGGCACTGCCAGGCCAGTTCTCCCTCTGGCCACGGAACTGCCACCGCGCTCCAGCCCACCGGCTCCATGGACCACACCGCAGCCTCCGGAACGTCCCCTGGGACAGCACCGTGCAACGCCTCACAGGCTGCATCAGCACCTGGCAGGCTGAAGAGTCTAACCTGCAAAAGAGGCAGTGATCAAAAACTGAATTAAATTGACAGTGAAAAACCTATCAGAGTTCCCATGCCTGCCGCTCTCTGGGTGTATAAATCATGGCAGGTGTGTGTCACTGACCTGTTAGAAGTCTGCTTTCTTCAAAGAACAACAGCTTGAGTGAAAACAACCTTGTCAAGATATAATGGCCTCCCTTTCCCCAGCCTGAACTGGGGAAAGCTATTAAAAGCTACTGGAATATAAAAGGCAAAATATTTACTGCATGGTTATTTATACATGCTACATAGTCACCTTGAATTATAATATCCCTCCTGATTTTAGCTGCATTTTTAACCTTCTAGAATTTTCTTTTCTTCAAGCCAAAAGAGAACAATAAAGTAGATAGTATTTCATTGTATGCTCAGTGACTGCTAAAAATCCTGTGATTTCGAACATAGAACATATTCAGTATTTTGCCAAACTAACTGTATGTATTAAAAGTAAATGGTAAAGCAACAGGGCTCTGACTGTCTCTGGTATTAGGAGAATTGTGAACTTTTGGAGTTTTTTGACAGAGACAGAAATTATAAATATCAGCAAATACTCTTCAGTGCTTCACCGATGTTCCCCCTGAGCAATTTGTTTACTGCTTCAGGATATTAGACAGCCATATATTTTACTTTTCCTGGTAGCGGCCAATTTGCAAGAAAGCAAGTAATATAAAAATAGCTATTTACTCAGTAACAAGCAGTACAGTACATTATGACTTGACGTTGATGTTGTTAGAGGACAGCAAATCGATAATCAGTTCTTATTCTGTAACTTTGTAAACCATCTGCTTCTATCATTGCAAAGCATGCTCTGCTGCAGCAAAGCCTTTACTGCCATACTAACAAACAATTTGCTTTATAATGTCCAAAGACAATGTTGTATCAAAAGCTTTCTAATCACCTCACCATTTAAATAAGTGGAATGGTTGGGTTACACAGAGATTCTACAGAGAGGGATAAATTGCAACTCTCTGTTACACCCTTGCCAGAAAAGTATTTTGTTTACCTTCCAAACTCAGAGTTTGTGGTTGTATGGCCTGCTACTAGATCCTAATAATAATTTTATTATTAGCATTCATCACAAAATTGGAGCAGGCTCAAGATGCATAGCTGAGAGCAGTGTGCTCCAACCCCACTCCAAAGAGCTCCTGCTCTGCTCACGCATCCCACAGAATGTTCAAGAAACGTTCTGCTGGGGATGAAAGTGGGGATGTGGGGTGGGAAAGGCAGAACTGCAAGCAGTTCACAAAGCTCCAAGCCTTCAGTAATCACTTTTAAGCTGCCACTAGAGTCACTGGTTCCCTCATCGACTTGGCTGCTCATCAGAAAGAAATGGGCAGTGGAGACTCGGGATCCTAGTCCTGCTCTGTTTTACCCACAGCCCTCTGCTTCTACAATAAATCTTCTCTTTACAACTCCAGCCAGGAAATGCCGTGCTGCTGGCTGGCTGCTCTGCCTCTGCAGCCCCCTGCCCTGGCACAGCCCCACTCTCACAGGGCAGTCACAGCTCCCAGACCCAGGCTCCTGCCCTTGGACATGATCCCAGTGGCCAAGGTCAGGTTCTTTTCTAAATAAAATCACAAAAGGTGGAAGTAGTTTCCAGCCTTGTGTGTCCGCATTCTAAAGACAAGTTAAAAAAAAAAAAATCTAATTGTATTTTAGTATATTGACTCCTGTGGACTCCTTTCTTTGCTTCCTTGGCTTAGGAGCCTCTCCTATAAATCACTTCCACATTTAGTGTCACCAGCTTCACAAATTCATTTGTCTTTGCTAAAAGCATCATCGCCTGTGTTGGTTATCACCTGGCTCTTCCACCCATGTGTTTCTCTTGCACGCTCCTCTTCTAATTTAAACTGCCCAATGACATAATATTTTCAACATTAAGTAATATTAGTTTTATTTCCTTGATTTCACCTACACTTTTCTTTCATGCAGAAAGCCAAAGGAATGTTTATAACCTAGATTACTCAGTGATGTTCCATTACATGCTTGATAATGGCTTTCCAGTTCCTGAACTGTTACCACTTCTTTGCATCTGGTGCCAGCCTGAGCTTAATAAACCATATATTTTTGCTATAGGCAGTACTCTCATACCATAAAAAATGCAGAAATCTCATTCTGAAGTTCCTGCTTACTTGACATAATACTTTATTTTCCTTTCAGTTGCCTCCCTTCCATTTGCAAGCTTTGACTTAATGATTTCTTTTGGCTCGGTTACCAAACATTGCCCCACATACATAGAAATTTTCATTAACCAGGATCTTTTTCACAATTCTGCAATTTTAAATGCTGCAATTTTTGACCACCTCTGAACTGAGAGGCTTCACTGAAGCTCCTAATCCTCTCCCTATTTTTAACCTATCACAAATAATTTTATCTTTTCAAAGGTACAATCTGATAATCACACAGGCCAGTCACACATCACAAATTTTTAAATTTACTGTTCTCCTGATCAGTTTATTTCACTTTGATTACACTTGTTGAAAGATGCATTTTGGATAGCATGTATTTTCTGCATAAAAACGTGTCTGCATGCACTGTTCCGATAGGCCATGGTGCAGTGAGACCTCATCATGACTTAATGGCATGAGTGCTAGATAATTTTTCTGCATGAGAGCTAGTGCTATGAATTTGGCATTGCTCCTACACTATGGCATTCTCATCATGAACTACAGTCACTAAATAGGCACATTTTTGTATTTATTTGCTCAGTGCTAAAGACTTACTGTGTTTCTCTTTAGGGTCTCTTCCTTATTTTCTGGGTGTTGGGGGCAGAGTCCTCACAGGTTCTTTTTTTCCTGCTTACAGTACGGCACCAGAGTTGGCCACGTTTTTGGCATAAATTCAGGGCAAAAACACTGACAGGAAAGTAGGTCAGCACAAGCAGCACTGCTTTCCAAACACAGACCAGCCTCCAGCATCAGCTGCCTCCCCAAAGCTCTCAAACTCCCGTTAGGGCAGTTTGGTATCTCTAGCCCATTACTCTCAATGAAGGCTCAGAAACACGCTGAGCTTGGCCTGGACCAGAAACACCAATATTTTAGAGCAGCAATGGACCCTCCTTAAGTGGCCCAGACACTGCCTGCCTGGGGGGGCAGCTGGGCTCCCCCAGTTCGGCCCAGCCCTGGAAGCTGGGCTCTCCTCTGCTGTTCTGATGACGTTCTCACAAAAGGCTTGCTTGGGTTGAAAGGGACCAGGGATGCCACCTACTTGGCCGGGTTGCTCAAAGCTCCATCCAGCCTGGCCCTAAACACTTCCAGGGATGGGGCAGCCACAGTTCCTCTGCTCAAGCTGTTCCAGTGCCTTGGCACCTACTGAGTGGAGAATGTCTTCCTTACATCTAATACAAATCTCGCCTGTTTTAATTTAAAACCACGCCCCTTGCCCTGTCACTATCTCCCTGTGCAATGAGTCGCTCACACATCAGCTTGTTCCACCAGCTATCCCCTCACGATGCTGGGCTTGCCTGCTTGGGCATCTGCCCACTGCACTGGCAGGGTAGAGTCTTACTGACAGTAATAATGAAAGTTTTATTGACAGTAATTATGTAAGTTCAGCACTGGTAATCCTGAATCACTGAAAAATGTACATTTTCAAACAGACTTTTTTTTAAAGCTTAGCTCTTAATTTTGGCACAGCTGGGGCATAATTTTTGAACACGTAGGACTGACATTTCTCGTTGCTATCCTTGCACTGGATCAACTCATCTGAAATAGATGACATCCATCTATTTTCACTTGAAATAGTATTACTCACACTAGAAAAGCTCCTCTGTAAATACTATCTCAAACATTGACAATTGACTTAGAATGAGATGGCTACTCAGAGGTGAAAAAGTCATCCAGGATAATTTCTTTTTTCCCCAATTGTAGAGGATATATATGTGCACACTACAATCCCATCTATCTTACAAGAATGCTTTAATTCAGGAAGAGAAATAGCTTTGAACTTTCATGCTGAGCAATACTTAGACATAGGAAACCTTCAGCTTAACTCCCCTGAACTCCACAGGCATACGGAACTGCAGTCAACATTTGTGATTTACACAATCCTGCGTGTCCCAAAATACTTCCTGGTGATGCCTGAGGCTTTGTTAAGGATTGCTATGGGACTGCTCTCAGGCTCATCAGTCCTCCCTTCTACCAGTCTATCAACTTGTCTTCAGATACAATTGTGTTCTTTGCTTACTACATGAATTTTTTGATACCGCTGAGCCCGTTCTGAGAACTCCAGGCAGGAAGGACATGGAACAGACCATTCTCAGGGACAGTCTGGAGTCACTCTTTCAAACGCCATAGATACAGTGCCCTTGTTCCCTGAGACAGTAAATACTTAAGCAACACATCATTTAAAAAAGGATGCCTGAAAGGCAGGTAACTGATCTGATCTGCCTTCCTTTAATAATAAAAACAAGTTTGTTAAGACTGAGGCCCAGATTATGCATTAATTCTAGCTATGGGTAGTATAAAACAAAGTGACATTTAAACGAAAAAAACAACACACCAGTTACGGTTCCAAATTTCCTTTTAGCATAGGCATAAAAACAAGTATTTCTTTTGCTTAGCCCTCATGTTATCTGCTCAGTCTCTGTTCAGGCTGCAGTGATGAGACAGCCTGAGAGATCAGCAAAATAATCAAGGAAAGTAAAGAATAAACTGTAAAGAAGGGAACAATCACTTTTTGTTATAAGTAGAATTTAAATACTTCCAAATTCAAAAGTAACGTCCATATCTGTTGACATTACTAATTAGCCCACTGAGATAAGAACTGCTTTGCTGTACATTTACTCACCATCCAGTCCTGGGCAGCTCATCCTTAACCACTACTGTCCAAAACACTAAGAAAAGCAGGTACTTCCCGGTGTTTCTGGCATTTTTAAGACACCCGCAGAAGACACCTCCCAAAGAGCTTTTCCTGACTTTAGTTGGGAAGATGCAGAGGAATCCAGCTCCTTGCTCTGCTCTGCTCCACCCCTGAAGAAGGACAGACACAGCTGCTGCAGCAGTCCCCCAGCACTGCGACCACCACATCCCACCCGAGCCCATCCCACCCACGGCACCCACCTCCTCCCAACCCCTCTGTGCACGCAGCGGGAGCTCAGGAGTTGAGTCTCAGCAGCCTGGACACTCTCCAAAGGCTTCCAATGCTGGAGGAGTAGAAAAAGAGGGAAATACAGCAAAAGTGCATTGCCCAGGACCGCGCAAGAGATATTTCCTTCTGATTTTGAGAAAGTGCTGGTAGTAGTTTCTAACAAATATTATTTTTGTATGAAAACCTGCACAAGAGGTGACTTCATGCAGCAGTCTCAAAGCTGTCCTCTACCCTGCACATCATAAATTAAATTTGTGTGGCTAACGAGTGAACTAACCAGCTAACTATTTAATACGAATATAAGTAAATGCACAAAACTGTGTTCAGGTTGAAAAATCACCTCTCCAGCTGCAAATGTACTTTAAAAACACGTTTGGTTTTCTCTAACCCCTACCTTAGCAGGTAAGTTTACCATTAAAATTAGGGCTTACCTGAACATATTTTGGCGATTCTCTGATTTTAATTTCATAGACATTAAGTAAGTATTTCCTATTTTGAGTCTAGAGACACCACAGTAGCAAAACGCACACATTCTATCACCCGGATGAATACTTTGCATAATATTCAGGTAGGAAAACAAATCTGCATATTTAATACTGCCAAAGGGAATCTGTCAAAACCAGTGCAAAGAAGCACTGGATTGTATCAAGTACATTTCCAGTTCTTGCTCGAGGAAAAGTAGATTTAGAGTTAATCAAACAGCAATCAATCAACTGCATTATTAGAAGACAGGATTTTCCAGCTGTGGTTTAAATTCATGGAAAGACCTTGGTCTCTGCTTTGTGTTTGAGTGATGGTGTGATCTGCTGCAGAACCCCTAAGCCTTTCCTTGCTACAGTGGATCTGCACGAATAACCAACAGGCACTCAATAATAAAGGGTTTTGGGATAGGGAAATGTGTGGGGATGACATGAGGAGTAATTTGAAAGAAATCATGGAAGAGAGGACAACCAAACCCCACTAGCAGTGGGGTTGTGTATCTACTGTAAAAGTGTCCAGCCCCGCAGACCAGTGGCTGTGGCCATGGAACCACCCGAACACCAGTGCCCTGGCCAGGTAACTCTGCCCTTTCCCCTTTCCCCTTTCCCAAAGGGGTTTGTGTTTGAGTGATGGTGTGATCTGCTGCAGAACCCCTAAGCCTTTCCTTGCTACAGTGGATCTGCACGAATAACCAACAGGCACTCAATAATAAAGGGTTTTGGGACAGGGAAATGTGTGGGGATGACATCAGGAGTAATTTGAAAGAAATTCAAATCAGTGGGGTTGTGTATCTACTGTAAAAGTGTCCAGCCCCGCAGACCAGTGGCTGTGGCCATGGAACCACCCGAACACCAGTGCCCTGGCCAGGTAACTCTGTGCCCTTTCCCCTTTCCTAAAGGGGTTTCTCCCCACGAGGGCAGAGGCACATATAGCAAAGAAGCCTGAATCAGTCCAGATCCTGTTGCAGCTACTTCTGTCTCAAAGAGAGCATAGTAAGGCTTACTTCCCCAAACCACTCAAATTCAGTCAAAACACTCAAACAAAACAATCTCATGTACAAATTTAGGAAATAAAAAATTCAAGTGTAAGGCACTGCTGAGGCACAGATTTGGCTCCCAGTCAGAAATCCACCCATCAGAATTCAGTGCATCCCTCATACTGCACAGTTGAAGTAGCAGTAAAAAAAGTTAAATGACAGATATGTGGTTTTGGGAACCTTATTTTAGGCTTTTTGTTTGTTTGCTTGCGGGCTTTTTTTTACTGGGCATGATTTTTGGCATCATGTATCCATGAGTTGTCAAACTCCTGATGAAGGTTTCATTAAAAAAACCTTGAATTTGACCCTTTTTATCAACTTAATGATACACATCCTTCTCAGATACACCTAAACCTGTGCATGGGGGGACTATCCAGTGACAGTTAGCAGCAAAAAATTATAAGCACTTGCAAGTAATTTGCAGATCACATGCAATACCAGCAGTTCAGTAACACCTCTGAGGTCAATGACAGCTGAATCAGAATTTTGCTGACTTCTACCATTAACAGAGAAGAACTGGATATGAAGCATTCAGACACCCCAGATTGGATATTTTTAATTTCCTTTTCTTTACATTTATACTACCATGAATCTTCCTTACACCAATTTAAATTTCAATGAGCTCCAAAGATGTACCTGAAGAAGAAGAGGAGCTTGTTGGCAGGCACATTTTTCCGCTGGCAGAATATGTTCCTCAAACAATTATGTCTTATCACAACATTCACTTAAAATTTTACATCAAACTGTATCATGGGGCCCTTTTAAAAACCCCTCATTAATGATGATTATGTAAGTACCATTAGATGTGAGACATTCCCATATTGCTCGTAGGAGTTATGATTTAATTCTGTTAAAATCTACTCTACCATTTGTGTAATCACTCCTGACATTTTACCTTTTGTTTTGTAAAACATTATTGTCTGTCACAGGAAAAAAAAAAAAAAAAAAAGATTATATTTTGGTTGTCATTGCCATCTGATTGAAAAGATGTTCTTAATTAAATCTTGTACACAGTTATACCTGAAAACTCACTGACAGCTCTTGAAGGAAGATATATTACTGGAAGACAATTGTTATTTAGGTCTCTGAGGCACCACAAAGGCACTAATAAATCCCACACACATTCCTTTGATTTAGGCTGGTATTATTCAGCATTTGCAGGGAATAATTCAACTTTGGCCTTTCATAGTGACTAGCATGGCTCAGAGTGGTCCATGACTCCAGGGACCACTACAAACGAATATCTGCACTTGCTTTAACTCAGGAGATGAGTTTGCAAAAACACAGGAAGCAGAGCTGAGAAGTCACTGTCCTCACAAGACATTACACAAGGTTCTGGTTTAGAGAATCTAGGCTGAGTTTTTTACCAAAAGGAGGAGAGCAAAGACATTTTACCAGAGCTGGAATTTTCATTTTCTGTTTGTCACTCATTTACCTTTTTTTGTCATCAGAAGGGTTACTGAGAAAATACTCTTTCATAGGATAAGTAAGTAGAAACAGCTACAAAATTCCAATTGTCTACAGCCAGAGCTTTGACCAAGCCCCTTAACTAGCAGCAAGTTTCCTTTCACAGAAGTTAGTAGTAGTCCTCCTCAAGTTAATACTACACTGCAAATATACACTATATATATAACATATATATACATTCTACTGAGTGAATATAATGTCCATCTCACAAACAAAGAGGAGAATTTTCTTACATTATTATAATTAACATTGTTTTTTTCAGCATTTCAATTTTAGTGCCCATATCTTCACAGGGAATAGGGAATTTCATCAAGAAAGAAGTTCTGAAAGTTCTTACTTACCTTGGTCACATAGGACACGGGGAATTAAGCTTTCCTCCATAATGTGCTCTTTGAGCTGGGGCTGGGGCCTCAGAGTACTCCCAAGGTGCATGTGATGTGACTAGAGATCAAATTACTTCAGGAGGAAAAGTTCATCACAGTCAGGGCAACTGCTTAAAATGCAACATAAACAGGTCTGTGTCAATATTTTGACTTTGTGTAAACAATTCAAGTTGCATCACTCTGGAGATAATGAAACGTAATTCTGTATAAAATGCTCTGAAAGGCTTTTACTGAATTAATTTGCATTTGAGCTCTGGAATAAAAATTGGTCTGCAGTGGAAAAGTGTGAAGTTTTGTGGTCCTGTTAAATATGACCCTAACGAGGTCTGGAGCTTCCTGAAGGTGCCCTGGGAAAGGGCTTCACTACCACAAGGGAAAAGGGAAAAGAATGATTTTCAGAGCCTGCACTGTCTTTAATCCGTTTACAGAGCTTCAGAAATTCAGTATGACAGACTGGAATTTATGATTCTATCTGAGTATAAATGACATATTTCTTACCACTCTGATGCCACACCTCTGGGCAAACACTTTTTCTCCTTTTCTGCAGCATCATGAGTTCAAGCTGGAAAGGACTAATCAGTGTTTTAGAACTCTGCTAATAAAACTAAGGGAAAACAATCTGTACATAGGAGTTTATTTAGATGCCCACAAATTTTAAATCATTCCCCTTCATATCTCAGCCCACTTGGGTATCTTATCCAACTGAATTACCATTGGGTCTTACAATGTGATATACAAAATGAGCTGACATTATGATTTACAAACATCCTTTGAGTATCATATAAAACACAACTCTTTCCTTTATTATACAATCATCAGGGCAATGCAAATAGAGTCAATACATGAGTAGCTGAAAATGACGGGGCATTTTAAGAAAATAAATTTAAGTTTACCACACAAAGCTGTTAACTAAAACAAAACCTGTTTTAAAAATTGGAATAAAGTTATTTGAATGACTGAAAGTAATTTTATATTCTTTGTCACTGTCCCCTTATAAACATAATAGTATTTCATTTAAAAGACAACTATTTTTTTCACCGTATAGTCACACTTCTTTCTTATTAATCAGTTTCACATTTTCTGCATGAAACTATGAAAAACTCACAAATGTAGACTTTCCAAACGGTAGCCACTATACTTATTCCTGCAATCTTTTCCAAATATTCAGTGTGTTTAATTAAATAAACAAAAAGAAAAAAACCACTACACAAATGAGCGGAACAAAACACAACAGCACATTAAAAATATGACATTTAAGCTGTAAATGCATCGCCATAGAAATATATTCTTGTTCTAATGCCACAAACTTTCTAGCCTCATGAAAAAGGTAGACATTAGCTGAAGAGAATCTAAGCTCTAACCTCCATATAGGGCTAAGAGTCTTGATTTAAATTCCTGTCTAAACTTAGGTCCTCAGCAACACAGTAAATTTTAGTATTTTTGAATGTCATAAAATACGAAAAGATAAAATCTGTTTCTGAGCTGTTAATTAGGCAATGAAAGTCACCAAGCATTAAGTCTCCTGTCCTGCATGTGGCAGGAACAAGTGCCTCTGCACTTTGTCACTATGGCAGCAGTAACTGAGGATGACAGACATCATTATTACTGTGACCACAAAAGAGGAAAAATTCTGAACTCATCAATGATGTTACAAAT
Source organism: Callaeas wilsoni (assembly GCA_013398955.1). NCBI lineage: Eukaryota > Metazoa > Chordata > Aves > Passeriformes > Callaeidae > Callaeas > Callaeas wilsoni. The sequence goes on from VWPU01000410.1 coordinate 13,366, forward strand.
GCAAGCAAATTCTAACCTAGTCAACTTAAACTATATCATCTTAAGGGTTTCTGACTCTCTTATAACTGTATAATCCAGAGGAATTATTCTCAACAGAATACCGATAATGACTGGTGATTCTTTCTTGAATGTGTGTTGAATTGGCAGTGGGATGGGGTTTTAGTTCCTCACTATAGAATTTAGTTTCTCACTATAGAATTCTTGTTGCTGCTCTGCATGTCTGGAGAAGAAAGTGCTTATTCTGCCACTTCATTCAGTTCATGGCACTTAATTTTACAGTTTAAGACAGACTTGCTTTGATTACGTTCATTCTGTCCATACCTTTGAATGCTTTAAAATGTTGGACAGCTGTGAAATATAAGTACTATGCAATCTGACTGTACATACATACATATTTTCATAAATACATCTAACAGGGACCTTGGAACCAAGTATGTGATATCATGGGACAAAATCACGACAGGCTGTCTTATTTGTAAAATCTAGATTCAAAGTAAGAAGAGCTGAATTCTATCAATGTTGTCGATACACAAATTAAAACAAAAATACAGCATTAGTTTACCCATGAAATAATTTAAACATATTTGCAAATTTCTTGACAGGAAAGGTGTGTAATTTACAACACTGAAAACTTGTAGCAACCATTGATTTCTATGCGCTGTACTGGAAGTCACCCGGACAAGGCTAGCAAGGATGAGCATAGTGATAGGTCCCAAAGGCAACTCCCAAACATCTTCCTCATTCGGAGACTTTGGTAATTGTCTGTTGTATAAAATGCCAACGCACGCGGCTTCCTTTCAGGTGTGAACTCCAGCAGTTCTCCTCCCTCGGCACAGTCCGGTCTGACCAGGTCAGTTATTGTTGAGACACTCTAAATCCACCGAGCAGCAGACATTCCCGTTCTGCACGGACAGACAAGCAGGACAGGTCACAAGGAGCAAAGGGCTGGTGCCATGCAGAGATAGGTGCATCCCTGACACATCTACCACCTAAAAACACCTGCCCCCAGCATCCAGGGTGTTGGCACTGCTCCCAGCAGTGGCTCTTTGAGGAGGCAGATTTTGCCAAATAGCACTGAACTGGCCTGAACTACCACAGGAACTCGAAACCTGGATGGGGTCCCCATAATGAAATACAGCACAGCAATGGCAACAGAGATGGTTGGATTTTTCTCTCATGCAAGAAAGTTAATGGAGAGAATTCTGATGTGATCCACACAGGGAAGCTTTCTGCTTGTCTGAAATTAGCAGACAGTTCAGGTTCTTGGTTCATGGCAGATATGGAGGGCATGGGGGCAACGTAAACACCATACAGCTTTGGAATTTAATCCAATGTTAAGTATCTTTTTCTAACATCCAATCATTTATAAAGCTACCTTTAATAATTAAAAAGTACGGCAACCACTAAAAGCCCAAATGAGCATTTTTTTTTTAACTTTTCTTTCTTTAATCCATCACAAATCTACAGAAAAAAAACCTTGGAAAAATGGCAGAAAAGCTACCTTCAATAATTTAAAGCCCTGAGGCAATAGCTTGCTCTCCCAGAGTGAACAGAAGAACATTTTATATAACCCAAAACAACATTTTCATAATTCTCATATTAGCACAGTGGGGTCATCACTGCACAAAGCAAGGGAAATGGACTGCAATCCTGCATGAGAGCCATTGGATTAAATACATCTTGATGGGATCAGGGAACAGAAACTGTGATTCCCTTCCCATGACTATTGTGGGAGTGCCTTTATCTCTGAGCTGCAATGCCTTTTTACTTGTGTACTTGCTGGTGAAACTTTTATATTAGTGTTTTTGCCTCAGCTTACCAGCTCTGTAATGCACATTTTCATGAACATCCACACTAGGTAATTATTAAAATGTTACCCTTGACTCATACTGAGAATGCCTGAAGGGCACTCCAAGAGAATGTCTGAAAGTTGCACTAGGATATTAACATATCTGTGCTCAACATTTTCAACGAGGATAGAATTGTTTTGCTTACACTCTGCCAGACAGAAAACACATGGGTTTTCTGTAGGTTCTCAGGTCTCATTTACTTCCCCAAGATCTTAATGTGAGCCTCCAAGGGCAGAAAGGGACCCCGGTTTTACCCAGGTACATTCCATGACCATTCCACCCGGCCCACCGTACCTTGCATTTGCAGGTTGTACAAGGAGATCCCACCATTGTCCATACAGCACCACTGAGCCTTGTGATTCCATAGCCATCTGGACAGGTTTTCCTGATGTCATAGGTGATGCTGTCAGCCAGACAGGGGTCACTGACACAGTGAGGACAGCACTCTCCTTCCGAGATGGCTGTGTACTCGCAGCTCAGAGTCGGGCACTGCAGAGGCCAACAATCCACCTCTCCTTCCTAGAAATATTGACGCAAATGTCATTGAACTTGCCATTTATGGACCACCAAGAACCTCTGTACCCTTTTAAATGGAAAAGCATTGTCTTGCCAAAATTGCAGTAAACTGATTTGTTCAGATCTCAGTTTGGTTGGTCACACACGTTTGAATACTGAGCTGAAGTTTCCTAAATGTAGCAGATTATCATTTGGTTGATTCTTGACTACACAACAACACTGTCATCATCGTAGCAGGGGAACTTGAGTTCTTTGGGGTTTTTGAAGGCAGGGTTAAATACTGGGTACTAATATTTTCTACAAACTATAATTTTTGCTGGGATTGCCTTGCAGACTCATGCACTCTTTCTATTCCTGGTCACATAAACATCTCTGTGGGATCACAGCAAGCGTTTACATAGAAAATTAACACTGCAGATAGATGCAGGTTAGTACGTTCGAGAAGCACTGAACACCGATCTAAGCAGCAACAGCCAATATCGACTTTATTGTCAGTTCCTAAAGGAATTGTTAGAGCAATACCATTTGTGTTCCACTGACTCATTTTATTCCACTATTTATTTTATTTTATTTTATTTTATTATTATTATTTTTATTCAAAAACAGTTTAGTAGATAGAGGCATGGAGAAGACAGAAACATTAGGTCATTTCTGCAGAGTGTTTCTCCGTGTGTCTAAATTTAACCTGGAAAGGGCTTCAATAACTTGCACTACACTGCTCTGTAAACACTTCAGAAGCTCAGAACATCACACACTGCACAGAACCTTAAATACGACACTGATTTAGGGCATCACTGTGTTACAGCTCTGGATGTTACCCCAATCATAAAATTAGGCAAGAAACTGCAAGCCACAACTTCAACACTTACTCTGTGCATTATAGATAATTACCTTATGACAGTAACTTAGCTTTGAATGTAATTTCCTTCCTGATGCTCAGACACCTCTTGATTAGTAACATATATAAAGACTATGTTATACAGACAGCTATAAATGGAAAACTGATAATTTTAATGAACTTCATTGGTGCACTAATTAGCATATCTATGGAAAACTTTGAGCTTTAAGGGAATAATCTATAATGTCTAATGAGAAAATAAGTTTTCGTTATTTTGTATGTTTTTCTAGTAACTTCAGTCTTCTTTATCCTTCTTTATTTGGTTAGTTTTTTCTAATTTTTACAGTGGCACTGGCACTCCATGTTTCCAGATTTGCAGAATTCAAACAAATAATAAAAAAATAAATAATTTCATTCTTCCTTTGGACAAGATAGGCCCACCAGGTGTAACTAAAAACTGAAACTTCTCCAACCAACTCCATCACACATATAAAAGGTTTGAAACAGTCATTTAAAGATCAGACAATCTTATAAAAAGTTCTCAAAAGTAGACTAATGCTAAAATTAATATACTGTCGAGGCTTCCAAGCTTTTAATTTTGCTAATTAGACCTTCTTATTCAGCAGTAAGATGAAAACTGATGGTATAGCTTTCAGTTCTCTGGGGCTCTCCAAGTGCTTTATCATCACCCCCAGTCCGAAGAGCAGGTGAACAAAGAGCCATGAGCCTGCCTCCAGCTTTGTTTTGCTAAAAGTCATAATCCTTCTTATTCTTACTGCTACCCAAACCGCTTTGCTCATACCAGGCAACGGCACTGCTGGCAGCTGTAGGTCCAGTTGTCCCCGCTGCGGTAGAGCTTGTGCCCAGTTTGGTCGAGGCACTGGCTGGTGACACGAGTGTCGCACTCCGGGCAGCAGAAGAGGTCGGCGCTGGGGTTCCTGCAGTCACAGGCTGTTCTCCGGCAGAAAATCCTCCCGTCCTGCGAGGACACATTGCCCGGACATCAACCACAAACTGCCACACAGCAACCCAGGTAAGGTCACAGGGTGTATACGTCAAAGGGCACATCCTTGGCTTATCAGGGAATGTTAATTTCTTAGTGTATTCCATGCCAATAAGGACTGGATCTTGCCTGTTGTAATACAACAAATACCAGTACTATCCCAATTTCTGTCGGTCCATGGATCCAATTCTGTCCGAATCTAAGAACACTGTTTTCCTGTCTCCAGCTAACAGGATTTAAAGGCAGTCAGTATCTCACTGAAGCAATTTCATATCTCATTGGTTACATCAACAAACTCTTCAAGCAGTTGCCACTCTAATACATGTAATATTTGCTTAGCACTATTTTGACTGAATGTACCACTGTGAAGAAAGGAAGATGAATAAAGGTGGTCCCTTTAACTTAATCAGAGCAAAATACAGCACAGTCACAGTAGTACTAACTGTTCTTTCTTCTGACCTCTGTGTCTGTCCCACATCTGGACTTACAGTACACCAACTTAAAGACAAAAGAACTTATCATTCATTATAATTCAGTGCATATATTACAGAGGGCCTGGATAAAGATGTATTCTGCTTTGGATCACAACTAAAGCAACTCCATTCATTTTGTTGCAGTTTTTCCTAGCCTCATCAGAACCTTGTTCTGAGTCCATTATCTGATGTAAGGAAGAAAATTTCATTGCCACCAAATATAGCAACACCTTTCAATGCAAGGGAATTTATTTCCTCTGATCCTTGAAAAAAACTTATTTCTAGTAAGAGCGAGTGCAGCCCAGGATGCCTTTTCCACAGGCAGACAAAACAGCCAGAAGTACAGCATAGGATCACAGAATGCTCTGGGTTGGAAGGGGCCCTAAAGCTCATCTTGCTCTAACCCCCTGCCATGTGCAGAGACACCTTCCCCTAGACCAGGTTGCTCAGCATGTAGCATGGGGGGTGACTGCTCATGATTTGATGTAGGAACCAGGGTTTGGTTCCTGTTTTAAAGCAAAGCGAGTCGTGTCCACAATGCAACATGTACAAAATTATCATCAGGGAATCACAATGCCATGTCAGTTCAGTGTCACTGCTGCATTTCATCGTTGTTTTGAATGGATCAGAATATTCCTTGCTATTGTAAAAATAATTAACATTATTTATTATGCCTAACAAGCAAAGCTGAAGACAACACAGAATCACGAAAAAGTAGAAAACATGCCAGGTTAACATGGATCTGAACCTCTTTTGCCAGCTGCAGGGCATGTATTACTCCACAAGCTTTGTTCAGTGTTGCATCAAACTAAGACAAGTATTCTGTACTAGTGGCTAGACTGCCACTTTAGCTGTGGGGAAGAGGGATAAACAAACTTTATCCCCTTACTCAGCAGTCTGAGTCAATCATAAGGAAGAATGGCAGTAGCCCATTTCCTTAGCCATGGGTTTGGCCAGGTCCAGCTGCACATCACTAGCCAGCTTAGCCCAGGAGCTCTGCCAGGATGACCAGCTCGTCACGTGGAGTTGTGCCAGGAATCCAGGGAACCTTGACCATGGCAGTTTCTCTCCTCTTCTGTGCTGATTAATAATGGCTAACAACAGTCCGGCTGCTTAAATCCAATTCAGTTCCTAAGCTTTCAAGATCAGTTTTCAAAATTCCCCTTTTGGCTGGTGATAGTGCTGGTAATTCTGTGCTTTCCCCAAGCATATTTTACACTGCCTTTACTCCCCATATTTCAGAACACTGAAAAAACCTGCTACTCTGTTTCATCTCTAAGCATCTGTGTTTTGTGTACAACCTCATTAGCTTTATACCTTTCAAAAAACATTTTTATCCCTATACTGCAGTGACACAAAGCCTCTTAAGCCACACTATCTCATGTGCATCTTTGCAGCTCAGCAGTAGCCCTGAGAAACACATAGAAAATTGAGAAATATATATAGAAAACCTTATTTTCTTAGGTGAGTAATACCATATAGCATCTTATTACTATCTCTTCCTTCCCACCTTCCTCGCTGAATCAGTTTTGCACTCTTCAAAAGCATCAGAGGTATGGACACAAAATTGTTCTTATCAAAGGAAAAACGAACACACAAGAGAATCACTGTTAAGGGTGGTTCAAGTTTTCACAGAGCCCCAAAGCCAGTTTGGAAAGAAATGAGGCCCTGCAAGAACCAAACCACCAAACGGTTCTCACCCTCAGGAACACACGTTACCTAGGCAGATCCCCCTGCTCCCAGTGCTGCGTGAATCTCCCAGGCCTGTTTAATACAAGGAAGGGAGGGTTCTCTTAAGCAGAAGACAGACTCGAAAGCCCAGACAGAGCCAGACTGCACAGCCAGGCTTTGCTTTTTTCATGGAGCACTCCAAATTCTACCAGCCTTCAATCTGATGGTTTATTAAATCCACAATAGTTCAGAAAGATGCCTATAGAAGACATGTCAAATATACTTCAGGAACGATATTAATTTACAGTTTTGAGAATTTATGATTTTGTAAACTTTATGTACATTTAGATGAACAGGAATGGTTTGAAGACACTGGGTCTGGTAAACCACTGAAACAGCCTGTGCTTCAATAATGACGCTTTGCTTCATTATACAAATGAAGCAATATAATTTACTATATTCCATAGTATCCTACTTCACAAATAGCTTTGAAGTTCATTAAGTTAGGTATTTAATTTCCTTTGCACCAGATTATACATTAAAATAAAGATGGTAACTATGTGTTTCAGCCAATGCACAAAATATACCCACCTGACCTTTGCCAGAATAACTATAGCAAAAGAAAAGCCAGTTTTGTTTCAAAATTGAAATGCTGATTTGCCTCCTGGATCAAAACAAGTAAGTAGGATCATTGCAAAGTTTCAGTAAGTAGTATAAGGAATGGTTTAGTTACATTCTGCACTTTTCCTCACTGCAAACTGAGCAGGCTGAAAAAGATCAAGCAGGGCCAGTTCTCCGTGCAACTGCATGAAAAGGAGAGGTTTGAGGAGTACTCTGGTGTATTAGAAGCTATCATAAAATATGTGTAAAATGTATAAAAACGTATTTCATTAAACGCTGAGCAAAGGCTTTACATTCTGCCTGAGATATGATAGATAAGGAGCTCTTCCTGATTTTCCTGTTCTATAGACAAGAATTTGCTCTTGAAACGGGCAGCTACTGGAATGAAATTAAACGTAAATGTTAATTCACAGAGGGAAAAACTGAAGTGAGGAAGACACATAGAAAGAGTCATAACAACAGTATCAGGCTCAATTTAAACTACGTACTAGTTAATCATTTCTGTATTTTCATATACTAGTAAGAACGTTCAACATAAGAAATACATGCAATGAGAAATGGCAAATAAAACAAATTACAAGCCATCTAAAATATGAATACTAATAGTTATCATTCTGCAAAGGCAGACCAGATGTTTTCACGTATATTCAACTGCTTATTCTATTGACTGGAAATCCTTTCATAAGCTTGCTGGTTCCCCAAGATTACCATAAAAGCTTGATATATATTCAGCAAAGTTATACACTTCAGCTTCTGAAAGGGGGAGTTTTAGGGAGCTTGAGGCTACTTGAAGTAAAAAAATATAGCAGCTAACAAGAACATATTCCCTACTGAGCCCAAACCAGCAGTGTACTTTTTAGGTTCTATTCACTCTGAAGTCTTAATTTTCCCTTCTGCTACACCATTGCAAAACAGAAAGGATGAGGCTTTCAGCTTCTTGCAACTTTAAAACAACTCTTTCCTTTTGTTCCCACTCACACTCTCTCATGCTTCTCTGGCTCCTAAGCACTGAGACATGGAGACTGTTAGGCCAATTCCCATGTTCCACCTTCAGCTTTTCAGAGAGGCCAAAACCTAATTTTACCTGAACTCATGTATGGGCCTCTAGTGCTCTGCTGTGCCTTTGGACAGCTTTACACATGCTATGAACGAATCAGGTCAAAGTGACCATAAAAGATCAACCACTTCTCAGAGTAGGACATTTCTAGAATTCTTCTGATTTCAAAGACAGCATTCCTCTGTTAACTAGTGAAAATCAAGAAAGCAGAGCCAACTATTCTTCTAACTTGGTCACCATACTCAGAAAAAAAAAAAGGTAATTTCCAAGGGGAAAAAAAAAAAACAACAAAAAAAACCAACAAAAAACCCCAAACAAACAAGCAAACCAAAACAAACCAAAACAAAACAAGAAAACAACAAATAACCCCACCCTGATCTAAATGTTAACTCTTTAAGGTACATCCACTGATACTAGACATGGCTTCTCCAAACACGCAGAGAGAACTGCACTGCTCACGCGGCACAGCTGCCAACACAGCCAAGCTGGGATGAGAAGGAGAAAGCTGGCCTTCGCCCTTCTTCACTTGGAGGAAATTAACTGCCTGTTGCTGGGTCTTGTAACCTTTGACTCATGCTCAGACCTGTCTTCTCACCCAATTAATTCAAATGTATTCCAAGCAAAGGGAAACACAGCCAACAGGAAGTGTGCTGACTACAGTGCTGAGAGATGCATATTCATATGAAAGAGGAATTAAAATCAGTTTTCTGCATTTCCAGTAAGCGTGCTGGAACCTGCACATGGTGTTAAAGGGTAATGCAAGACCCTCTTCAAGGCACACTCTGAAATGCTCTGGCCCACAGGGTGACATGGTAGAAGCTCAGCAGGGTTAGCCATTATTCAGTTAAGTGTGTGGTTGTGCAAATTGAGAAATGAAATGCCTTCCCAGAAGAATATCCCCATCTCAGCTTCCGTGTCCAAAGCAGAGCTTACCTTTTGCCTCAGTGCCTTGGGCATAGGCTAATATTTTTGCCAAGAACAGTAGCATTGCAATATTGGGTTTCTGACACGAGCCCAGAGAATTAAAGGACTCCTGAAACACAAGCCAGCTGGATCTCACCTTGCAGGAACAAACGGAGCATCTGTCCTCTCTCAGGGTCCACACCTGCCCGTTCCGCTTGAAGCCGCCTTCATGGGGACAATCTCCAGTGCAAGATGGCCCGGATGGGCAAAGGCAGTCAAACCCTCCTGCCAGGTTCACACAGGCTGAATCATTCCAACAGGTGTGGATCTTTAAGGCACACTCATCGATATCTGCAAAACAGTAGATTTAGAAAAGCTTTGGGCACATTTTTTAGGGGGCGAGATTTATTTCTGCATGAAGTAATTATTGCTTATTCTGCCTTGCTGGTGGATGAGGGTGCATTCCTTTTTATCTCTTCCATATTTACTTGGTAGACTTTAAGCACTGAAGGTTTTTAGGTTATTCATCAGCATTTATTTTGATTCCACCAAGAATTCTTAAACTATCTCCATTAGGCTTAATTGCAAATGCTGAGTCTGATGTACCTGGCACAACCACGTATCAGTGACAAACTTGAACCTTCAGATAAGGATGCATACTCATTTCCCAGTGACTAGAAACTAGCAAGCAGAGTGACTTTCTGTCAACTAGACCACTCTCTAGGTTTTACATCAAAATAAAAGTGAATTATTCTTCATAACTTCCTACCACAAGCAACAGTCCCCATATTAAAAGCAGTCAGTTGTATCCTTTTCCCATTGCTGGAAGGTACAAGTGAATTGGGAAAAAAAAAGGAAGTAAAAAAAACTCAGAGGCATCTGATACACAAAGAAAGTCTTAAAGCCATGCAGCATGATTTAGCAATGACACAAAGAATAGGTGACAAGAGAAAATCATTATATGCCAGAGAAAAGGGAATTACAGTATCCTATTAAATTTGCTTTTGGAGGGTAAAATATAATTATGCAATATGAATTTATCTAGGGGGTTCATGCAGTGTTCTTTTTCTTGCAATGAAAGCTATTAGATTTCTAAGCACATTGTTAAAAATAGGTGTTTCTTTCAGAAAGTAACTTTGGATTTTTCTTAAACAATATATTGACAAATTGTCCAGATAAAATACCAGTAAACTGGTAGGTGTCTTTTGTTCCAACACGAACAATGAAAACTGTATTCAACAGTGGAAAGAAGGCTGGAAAAGAAAATCCTTTAGAAGCATGTGATGGTTTCTGTCGTGATAGTTCCAGAATAGTATTAGATGAATTCAGAAATGAGAAAGAAGAACGACCATACTTATCACTTGAAACTACCTTCTTGCTAGGGTGAAATTTTAACAGTATTACCCAACAGTACTTTAACTCCTCTCTAAACCAACAAAGTCAAAAGAATTTACAAACAGAAGTTACCTAAAGTCTAATTTAGGTGGGATGTGATGGCCAGTTGCCCTACTTTTTGGACAAGTGCCACGGGTTCATGAGTCATCACCTCAAAACATCCTATCTTAAAAAGACTTAGAATTCTCTTATTCTGCTGAAGAAAACTCTTTACAACAATCAAATCACTAAATTCAGTCTGGTCTGGATAGTACAAGTCCTGATTTCAATTCATAAATAGTCCAGGAACAAGTGGAAATGTGGTCATGCCCTTGGATTTCATTAAAGGCGAACATCAGTCTGCACAACTGAGTCAAAGCTTTGGGCTGCCAGAAAATGACTGTTCCTTGTTCTGCTTCTAGATCCAAAGGGAAGCTTGAGGCAATTTCATTGCCTTCACAGGGCTTCACTCCTGGGCTAACCTGTGGGCCAGTCCTTTGTCAGAAATGTTCCCAGTGGCCTGACAGCATGCTTCAATTGCTCATCACTCAGACTTGCCTAAAAATGGTGCATTTTGCTGTTCTGAAAGTCTTAATTGCCAGAAAAGACCATTTTTGCTCCAGTGCACACCTTAGCCATAACTGAGTACTTGAAACATTCACTACTGGTGGTGTAAAAGGCGCAGCACTAGGAGAAATTAGAACTTGTAGTTCATTGTTTAACAAGTGCCAGAGTGCTGCAGGAAGTAAAAACCATGAAGACTGACATGAAGAGAACTATGAATGAAACTGATATCAAATGAATTATATCCAACTAGCGACTGTAAAACTTAAAACATTCTGAAAGATACCCCATTTTCCTTTCAATAGACTTTGACTTGTAATTTTTTTTTTGAAAACAAAGGTATAAATGAAGCATTCACTTTGCCTTTGGTGGTTTCAACAAGCATCATCAATATTGTCTTCCCTACCATACTAAGAGCTCCTTGACTATAATCTGTATAGGATGTAGTAGAATAACAGCGCAGATTAGAAGGGTAGCTTTCACAGTCCAAAACTAAAAGGATTTCACAGATGAATCTAAAGCCATATTGCCTACAGAGTTGCATTTAATTGCTTTACTTATGACACTGAAATCTAATTCTGTTTCCATGTAATTTAACAGATTTATGGAAAGCCAGATGTTAGCAATTATAGAAACTAACATTATTCATGTTCTCAGTAGTACAGACCTGTTCACACAAAGCCAACTTAATCTCTTATGCATATGCAGAAGGGAAGAACCCCCTATTTACGTACCTCTGCTGCTGTTCTCCATTTAGCACACATAAAAAGGATGTCCCCATTAAGAGCAGCCCAAACCGGTAAATGGGAGATTCTTGACAAAGAGTCAAGCAAAGCATGAACATAATTTCCTAACTGCTACGCAGCTTTTTGGTTCTTTATGCAAATAGCAGTTTATTATTCCTTTATGGCCTTTATTATTTAAAAGTTTTAGTCATTAATCAGATATAAAAGGCTTGGACACTGCGCTCATTTTTGGCTGAACTTTTAACAGAACTAATTTTCTGAGAATGTCCCTTTGGCAGTTTTTTTGTCGTCGTTGATTGCATTTCCTAATGTCAGAACAAACAGTGTTCCCAGTAACTTGAGGGAAAAAAGTTACAAGCATAACATGTTGTCCCTGTCACTCCTTCTGTCTTAAACCAGACTGGGGAGTGGGGAAGCAAAAAACTCCAGCCAAATGCTCCCACATTGTTAGCTCTCAGTTAGGTACAGAAAGTATTTCATTTTAATGGTGATCAAATGGCCACATCAGTGTGAGATCAGCACGTAGATGGCTATGCAAAGCATGAAAGAAAACACTTGTATCTAGTGTGAAATTTCTCTTAACAACTGGAATCAATGTGTCAACTTACGTGTTGAAAAACTAGCCTATTTCAATTGTCCAAAACAATAATTTAGTGAATGTGAAAACTATGACAAGACTGTTGCACTTAGCTTATTCTTGTAGTATTCAAATCCTTGCTTAGCTCAAATTCCCCACATCCCCTCAAGGTTTAATTTGCTTTCCCACAACTGCTCTCAGAAGATGCAGGCCCAAAACTGGAACATTTAAAGATGGGCAAGGCAAAACTGCACACAAATCTCATTTCCCATTTTAACAATGCAAAGTAGGAAGGAGATAAAATATCAATTTATAAATCAATCAACTTTGAAGAACACTGGAAATAGCAAGGAGATGTTGTATTCTTTCCCTATATACAAAGGACAAGGACAAAACGTGTGCCTTTACATTTGGCGGGATTAGTTCTTTCATGTATCCTGTCAACCTACGGAAATAATCTGATTTTCAAACCTGAAACAGGATTTTTCAATTTTATTCATTATACTGAGATTCTCTGTGGCAAAAGCTACTAATTAACCCAAATAAAAGTGGCAGAGCTTTCTTTGCCCTCTCCAGACGGCTCCTTTTCAAGGAGAAGTGAGGATATAGTTGAAGCACCCATACTGAGCAGAAACTTGCTTGTACTGCAAAGCCTTATGCAATTTTCTACCAACAATGTACAGCCAGCAGCAAAGGGATTGCTGCCAAGACACGCCGAACATCAATCTGATCAAGATCCTTACTCTTCAAACACTCCTGTCAGTGCTTCCATAAACAAATGCACAGCCGTAAGTACCTGACCACACACATTTTAGCAACCAGTCACATTTTGTGGATGGAAAAAAGAAAGAAAACAATCCACCCAAGACGTGCTCATTTCCAATATACTCTCAAAATACATGGATAGCTCAGTAACATGGACAGACAAGAAAATGGAATCAAAATGGAAGCAAATAATCCCCTGAGATGCAATTTCCTTTTCCATCCTTTTTGGCTGTAATGAGAAGTAATTTGCCTCAGCTTTTATGAGAGGTCCCACGGCCACTGCATTTGAATTGGGTAGAAGACAAGCATGACTGTACATATCAACACAAGTTCATTAACTTGGTTTCACTGAAATTTTAAATCAATCCCTAGCTACTTCATTTCTTAGTTTTCAAGGCTATTCAGGTTTTAATTGTAAGACTTTTCCATATCACCTTAATAAATGTGTGCAAGCAAGCCATGCAGTGTGGTGCTCTGTATTATCATGATAAGCTGTTGCAGAAGAAAGAACCCTACTAATGTGCTAATTTTAACTGTTATGGTACATTAAACTATTATAGTATATTGTTAATGTGAAAAATGTATGCTGGGCTCCCAAACCAATGTATGTACAAGTTAACTAAACACTGTTTTGACAAATCATTTTTCACAGGCAACTTGTCACTTAATGATTTTTGCCTTCTTTCTAAATCAAAGTTATTTGGAGTTGTCTTTGAAAAAATATCACCAAAGAGATTCATTTTTAGCTAGAAAGTATTTTATGATAGTACTTTTATTCTATAGACACATAACGTTCTATTAAAGAACGATGCATAGTAAATTAGACTCTGAATAAAGAATTTACCAAAGCTTTCTAAAAATATAGAAATGACTAAACACAATTACCTTGAAGACATGTGACACAACCTTCTGTCAGAATACAAAAATTAGAATTTACTAAATGGAAAGTAAAAAGATAACCTTTATTTTACAGGATAAATCCACTGACACCAACTCTGATACTGTGAGCTTTAAGAAATTCCATGAGCAGAGCAGAAGAAAGTTGTAAAACAGCAGCTTCTAGTTGGTCTTGGATACTCTGTACCATATGCAAACCTTTCTGCCTACATAGCATTTCCCTACCAACAGATAGGAAAGCAATTCTCAGGCATTTGGGAAGATTTTTGGAGGATGGGTCTACCTTTTTGTGGGACACAGAAAGGGGGAAAAGTAAACAAAATGTAACCTCCTTTGCTTTTACTTTCACTTTCTAATCTAGATAACAGACACCACTGCAGCACACCATGGAATATATGAAAGCTTCAGGAACTGATTTAACCCATTCAGATTTGACCCTCAAGCACTGCTGCACCCAGATTTTGTGGGAGACTCACACCTGTGGAGTTTTCTTTCATGAGCTCTTGAGTCCTACCTTTTTCCAGTTCTCATTTCCCCAAACCAGCAACTCTAATCCCGCAGTGAGGTCTAGCTACACTACCATTCAGGCCGAAATAAATGGTGAATCCTACGGGGATTTGGTGGGAGGAGGATCCACGTTAAGCTTCCCTACAAAACTTGTAGTGGTTCTTAAAGAAAAAAAAATAAACAAAACCTGTCAGGCACTGCTGTCTTGGTTGTTGTTCCTTCTGTGCATGCAAGTTCCAGTGTAGGGACCCAGAAATACAAATTGCTATGAAAAAACCAGAATCAGTAAGCCTGCACGCCAGGGTCTGAACAGTGCTCTACAGACTGGGAGCATCTCACTTAGAGAGGCAGATTCAAAAGTACAATTTGGTGGTTTTTTGGGTTTTTTTGTTTTTTTAAAAATCAGTCGATAGTCACAAATACTGAATCACATGACTGCTCATAGTTCTCTATGAAGCATTATTGTTCCTTTATCTCAGAGTGTAGCAGAGCTCCTATTACCAAATTGAAAAAAATAAAAACAAAAAAAACCCCAACCAAACAACACAGCAGCTGTAGCCTACAGGTTTTAATTGCCAAGCAAACTTTGGTAGCAACTTTGTACAGCAATTGTCTTTTGTCTGCAAGCAGTATTCTTAATAACACATTGTGAAAGACCAGGGCCTCATAAAAACACTACCGTGGGAAATCAAATTACATTCTCTTAATTTGAGCCTGCTCACCATCATTATATGAAGCTGACATCTTTGATAAAAGCTGTCTTTGGTTGATATTTTGAACAATAAAGGAATTTTCCCAATCTTGAAGGGGCCCGGCTAAGCCACACATCCTTATTACCCAAGCTCTGGTGCAATATTATGACCTTCCCCACCACATCTGCTGATTTACAAAACTGTCCCTCACCAGGTGATAAACTTCACTGTTTTCTCCTTGTCAATGAGAATACAGCTTTTAGAAGCACTGAGGTATCATGCTTGCCAAGTAGATGCTATTTTTCTCAATGCTTTGCAAGCACTGCAGGGACAGAGCAAGCAATGACTCAGCTCCTTAACACCTACATAAAAATGGGGGGAAAAGGGGTTAACCAATATATACATAAATGTATCCAGCAAAAGCAACTGGCTGCCTGGGCTTTGGGCAATCTGTCAGAGATGAGTACTCCCTCCCACTGTCTTGTGATCTTCTTTGCTTTATTAGTAGCAGTATTTATTGGTATTGTTGTTATTTTGTAGGGAAGGGTTCAATCTTATTTTATTTCTGTTTTTAGCCTATTTATTGTTCTCCAAGTTTGTCCTTCCAGGAGGAGGAAGGAATGTTTCAAAACACACTGAAAGACAACGGCTCATACCCACCTCATGTACACACCACAAATTCAATATACAATCCAGCAGGAAAAAATACTAAGCAGATGACCCATCTTTTATCTGAAATAGAGTGAAAGACACTGGTTCTGACTCTAAATGCTCCACCATGCAAACAAGCTCTGTAATGTGACGTCTTAGCTAGAACGTGCAGTGTTCTCTCTCTATTGTTTTAACCAATTCTTCGTTGCATTTTAAAATAAACATCATGGTTTGAAATTTGTCAATATGGGTTAGCAGAATCTTCCAAGTAATTTTTTATTATTTTATTCCATTATACTGGTGAAGCAAACTGGTTTATTTCTCTTCCTCACTGGTACTCTGCAGCAGATGGTTCAGAGAAGCTATTTCATTAAAATAACCCCACTAATTTCACACTCTGTTTACAACTTGCATATGGCAAGATGAGCACCTCACCTCACAAACTTCCAGCATGCTGTGCAGGTCAGAATGAGGGCAGTGTGTCTGCATGAAATCTCATCCCTCCAGTCTCCACCAGAACACAGAATATTTGGGGCTCCCTTTTGCAGCACCCAACCCTTCAGCAGTGATTCAACGCAAGCAGTACTGGCCTTTCCAGCAGCTGAGCCTGCCTGTGGGTCATCCTCAGTCTTGCCCATGTGTCTGTCTTCTCCTGACACCACCTTGGCTCTTGATCTTCTGCTTCCCAAATCAGCTACAGAAGGTGGGAGGGATGGGGCTCCCCATGCAAGCGGTACAAGTAAGCACCAGAAATGCTAAAAATGCCTCTTACCCCCATTGCCTCAGGGCTTTTTGAAGGTTATGCCATGTTGCTTTGACTTCTCATAAAGAAGGTATTTGCAACATTGCTCCGTTCATCACTTATTTTACAACATTCAAATAAACCAGAGGAGAACTCTTAACATGTGAGAATTCGTTTAGAAATACATGACTTTCATCTGTTTAATCTATGGAATCATGAAATGCTGTAAAATTTGCCATTTTTCACACAGTCACCCTCTGAAGAAGTTCACTGCTGTGATTTTATTGAGCTCCCCATCAGCTTAGGACAATGTGTAAAAAAGCTAACTTAACTGGACAATCTACAAAATATTGCTTTGAAAATCATTATTGCTCCTCTGCATTTTTAAATTATGATACTACCTTATCCTAAGGACTGCTAATAGCCAGAATTCATAAAAGATGGTAATGTTTATTACAGTAAACGTAAATTTATATATCTTTGTTACAAATTGTTATTTTAATTTTAATTATAGACTCTAAATCACAAAAAATGGACATGAGTTATGGACATGAGAAATGAAATTTACAGCATTAAAAAAAACCAAAAACACAAAAGCATGAGAAGAGCTTTTATAGAAAACTCATATAACTGACTAGAGATGAAGTAACTGAAATTCCAAAGAAAGGACATAACACTAGGAGCCAGTTGATCTGTATCTCTACAGAAGTTAAAACAGGATCCCTTCTAAACAGTTTTAAACTCACCTGATAAAACACCACATAGAAATTATGTATAAGGTGAATAGCTGAAAAGGCAGAAAAGCTGCAAGGCAGGGGTAAGGCAGAATTCCCATCTTCACTATGGTTTTATTGCTGCTTCCTTGCTGTGGTGGCACCCAGAGACCCACAGCCAGTCAAGGATACCCAGACTGGAGGAGCCAGCATTAACTCTTCATGGAGCCTCATCCTTTCTTTCTTTCTTTCTCTTAAGTTGGAAGAGACCTTCAAGATCATCGAGTCCAACCTCTGTCCCAACACCTCAGCTAAACTAAACCATGGCACTGAGTGCCACATCCAATCTCTTTTTAAATATGCCCAGGCCTCCCATGGAAACAACTGACTAACTCCTTTGCACCCATTAAAAATCCCTCTCTGTTCATGCTCTTGGGACCTTATCCTGCAAATATGGTGCATAGAGAATTTGACGTTATTTGCGTAATTTTAAAGATTAAACGATGAAGAATGCCGAATGCTGAAAAATGGAAAACAAGCAAACCAGAGCAACGCAGACATACCGCGGACACGTTCTTCTATCGTTCTGCTGAAATCTGGAATTGGAAAAGCCACCTCTTCCCCTTTTGTGGCCAATTATGCTGCCCAGCAAGCCCACTTTCACTTCAGGTTTCACAGCCACTCGTTGTGATAAATGGAGCAGCGCGGTAGGTCACGCTTTGGATCTCCCTCCTGCGGGACCCTTCGGAACCGCGAGGTGCCGCGGCCCCGCAGCCCTGCGTGCCTGGGGGTGCCGACAGACACGGACACGCCGGGTGCACCCCCATTCTGGCCTGGAACACTGCTCAGGGCAGCGGCTCCACACTCGCTTGGGAACACCATGCACAAGGAGGGGGGGAAAAAAAAGGCTCTACTGATCATTGCTTACCAACACAGGACTCCCCGGAAGGAGAATAGCTTCCATTGTCATGGAAACCGCTTCTGCACTCACAGTGGTACCACCCTGGGAGGTTAACACAGCGTGAATGGTTGTGACACTCAATGATCCCCTCTGCACACTCATCAATATCTGCCTCAGAGAAAAACACAAGCCAGCCGGGAAATTAATTTCCTTTGACATCAACACCGTAGGTTTGTTTTTTAAAAAATCTTATTGGTTTGGAGTTTTTTTTAAAGATTTCCTTTAATAGATGGATCAAGGTTTATTACAGTTCCAAACAACAGACATTTAAAGCATGACTCACATAACAACAATAAAAAATAACAATAATACATCATGTAATCTGTTACAGACAAGACATTCTTTTACACCATGATTTGTTGAAAATGCAAAGCAAATATGCAGATTTTTTGTTCCTTGTTTGGTTGGTTGTGTTGGGGATTTTTGTTTGCTTTTTTAACTCAGAAATGACATTTGTCTGTGCATTTAAAGCTTTGCAGAGCAGGTCGTCCACTGAAAAGGCAGTTTCAGCAATATTCCTGCTTTACAAACTGCATGTGCCAGGACACCGTGGAAGGAAAAAGCGTTTTCTTTAGGATTTGTGTTCCCAGCACTCAGCTGCGATATTGGCAGCTATCTGGAACTGAAGGTGCTCAGAACACTTCACAAACACTGGTTAATCTCTTTTGTTTATATGATCAAAATAAATAGCTAGTACAAGTGCAACAGCGTGTGACAAACAGAAAAAGCAGTCCACGTTTCAGCTGCAATAAAACGTTTAGCTGGAAAAGAGTGAGGCAAATGACAGCAAGTCGGTAGCAATGGAAAGATACAGCATGATGAATACCCTGCTGAGTTTCAATAAATGTGCTGTTTTTAGAAAGGGGTTTCTCAAATTTCTGTAACACGTTTAATAGAGACCTCGTAATTGCCAGTAACCTTGGCTAATCATGGCTGGCACCTGGCTGCTTCTCCCCTTTGAGCATTTTTCAGCACATTTTGTAGGGATGTAATTAAAATTAGCAAATTAATTATATGTTAACCTTGTGGTAATTCAAGAAGCCATTATATTTTCATTCCTCTTTTCAGCATAAGCTTTTTTCTTTTTGATTTTGGACAGTTTTCAGCTGGGTAACTTATCAATTAAAAGGAGACTCAAATTATTCCCAAATAATTCCCACTTTCACCCATTGAGATTTTTTTTTCTTGGCACACTTAAAATCTGCATAAAATTGTGCACACCAAACAAAAAAAATCTGGCGAAAATAGGTTTGGAAACTACATTTAGCTCTGCAAGAATCAAAGGACAAATGTCTCATGATCCCGATGCAAGACTGAGTTAAGGTGATTAACTAACCACAGAGTGTAGCTTTTATCTCAATTTCCAAAATAAATACACCAATATGGTTTCACGGACTGCACTGGAGTTATGTTGATGTACGTGGAAATCAATTTGAATGAAGTATCCTTCAACACAATCCCATTTTCTTACATCTTACAAGCAATATCAAAGAGAAGTTCAATTTTTCCTCATTTCACTAACAATATTTATTCTTGCTGAAATATGGCTGAGAAACCTAAAATAATGCCATTTTCCAAGATTCGTGTTCGCCCTCACTCAAGCATGAACCAAGTTATCTACATAACAGATCATAAACACTATTTATTTCTAGCTTTATTCAGCTCCCATCTAACAAAGTCAATTTTTAAATGCTTAAAGATCTGTCACTGCTACCACCTTTTCTGTACTTTGTACTTTGTGGAAGCTAATTTTAGTGTTAAAACACTGCACGAATCTAGCTGTCCATCAACGGTGAGTGCTGCTTGCAAACTCAGACACTTTCAATTCATTACAGCAAATGGAATTTATAACCATGATCTTTTCATGTGTCATGGCTGATGAAAAAGGTTTAACCCAATTTGGAAAGTGAATGACTTTGCTACTGCAGGTCAATTTCAAATGAATCCTTCTTCTTACTTTCCTTTCTTTCCCAGTGTTGGACTGGAGAACGTTCCTGTTTGAAGACTGCTTCCTTGTGTCAGTCCTGTACTGGACTTCTATCTGTTCAATTTTACATTTGTAATTTACAGAATTAAGAGAGTGCTCCTAAAGTTCATTTCTAAACTTAAGCCCTTTCTGAAGCATATGATTTAGGCTCATGGCAAAGGACACTAACTGACTAGCAGGTTACTTTTCAGAAAGCCTGTCTGCCAGGGTACCAAAACTAAGCAGCACTTTACTCAGTGGAAGAAGAGCAGCTAGGTTATGTCTCCACATTATGTCAAAAAGTAAAATAATACATAGAACTCTTTCACGACTAGATGACTTCACTGTGGCAGTACCATACTTGTTACAGCTTTTGTTCCCTGACGTGCAGGGAGACACTAACCAATTTCTTCAACCAGCAGAGCTAGGAAAAAAAGACTTGCCTTCAGTTTTACAGCTTCTTCCTTCACTTCCTTGATCTCCTTAAACCAGTGGAGCTATGCCAGCATTGACCTACCCACTTTGCCCACTGCCACTGCTGGGGGCAGTGGGCAAGGGACAAGAGAAGCTCTGTGGGCTGTTTTGGGAAAATCTGTCATGACAGACACCCCTGGTGCGGAAGCAACTAGTAAAAACCTCTTCAAGCTCTACTTCCTACCACTGCCTCTCCTCTTCAGGTTAAGCTCAGCACTCCTCCTTGCTCCCCAGCCCAGCCTTCTGCTGCATGCAGGTGCTGGATGCGGGCTGTGAGGACGGTGCAGGAAGGAGAATGGGGAAGCAGCTCTCCCTCTGCTTCTGCAGCAGGTCAGGATTCCTTTGGCAGCACATCATTGGCAGCACCATGTGATGTGATATGCATGAGGAGCGGTACAAACAGGGAAAACCCTTAACGGCATCTCCGTTTATCTAACACATTACTGTTCCTTGAAATGGTGCCCGTAAACACTAAAAGGGTCAGAAATACCATGATGAGCTCTGTAAGCTTCTCCTATGATCCTGTGTGCTGTTTGTAGCATGTGTATAAACACAGGTCTGCAGGAATAGGAAAATATTGTGGATATTTCAGAAATTCAGATTTAGGATGCTCAGAATATGAAGAAAGAAAAGCAAACAATGGCTTTATAAAATGGTGTGCCATATACCATGACATTATTTAGTTCATTTAATAGACCATTTCAAGCTGGACATCCTATGTCTTTTCAAAACACTTTTTTTTTGAGGATTTCTTCTGCACAGAAAAATGTTGATATACATAAGAGCCAGTTCAGGGAACCCGAATCAATTCCCTTCTCTTCATCTTTGCTTTTCCATCTTTAGATTCTAGTACCATATTTGCATACTTGCCTCAGGATAAAAGTCTTTCTATCCAAGTCTGGTTTGGAGTTTTGCTATAGAATTTGAGTTACATATATGCACTATTTTTGTGTGTTTTGTGTGTGCAGATGCTTACCAGAATGTACTATATGTACTTTCTTCTTAAAGCTATGTTAAGCTGAAATGAAAGTGTACAACTCTGACTTGTGAGTGAAAACAGTGTAGAAATTCTAATCTTTTTCCAAGGAGCACATTAAAACCTGATCAGAAATTCTGTCACTTCACACAGGCCAGAAGAAACAACTGGTGGGCATCTTTTGGCTGTGTGCCCATGCTGTAGGTGTTGCCTGCCCTCGGTGCTCCTGGCAGCAGCATGGGCAGTTTTGTATGGGCTTTCTGCATGTCTGCATTGATATCTAGATATCTAGATAAAACTGAGTGCTTTTGAGAAACCGCCACTTTAGTGTTTCCTCAGGAACTGAAAATTTTCATAATCGTAATTTTCCTCTGCAGTCTCTGGCTAAATATCTGCACTACCTTTGCATTAAGGGTACTATTTTTCATTTCTTGCTCTAATGCGACGTAAGACATGGCTGCTCATACCACTATGACACTATTTTTGTAGTTTTTTTCATTTGAGCCTTGTTGTAAGGTCCGTGTAAAAGGAGATCTCGTACAAACCATCCTGTTGCCTGTTTTACCCACTCAGTCATTTAACTGCCATTAGTAGAGAACTGTTAATGGACCTGGCAACACTCCACGACAGTGGCTTTGCAAATGCTCAAAAATGGCACATTTTTGTACTGAAAAATAAAGGGACCAGTTGGTTTTGTATAAGCTCTTGCAGGATGTTAATCCTGTCCTTTAAGGACAGGTCTGTAATTTTTACTTTTAGCATCCCAGCTTCTTGCATTATTCATAAAGGTATTTATGCAGACAAGATAAATAGGATAATTTATCTCAAAATAAAACACAATGGCTTCAGAACCCTGTGAAAAAGTAAAATTAAAATAATTCAATCTTTTCTAATGCCCCATCACATTTAAGTGACTGTGTGATCTTACTAAAAGGAAAACTGTTCAGTGTCATGTAACAGCTAGCAATCTACAGTTTCAATGAGACAGAAGAGTTTTATTGTAAAAGTGTCTATTCATCAAACCATTATTGTATTCTTTTTCATGCAAAAAATATACATTCCTTATCTTTAGTTTCCGTTGACTAGGAGACCTATAAGCAGGAAAAGCGTGCACTAACAAGAAAGGATCACACAGGTCTCAAGCTTCCTGAATTAAAATTGTACCTTGAAAGCAGACTCCATTGCTTCCAGAGCATTACAGCTTTGTTTTCTGCATTACAGTATTTTTCTTCAACATAAAAACACCAAAACATGTACCCAGCCAACTGAGGCATTAGTTGTATTTAAAATACAGCCTCTTCTCATTTCCTACTCCAGCCTAAGCCTCACTTCCAGAAGACAGAGATAGCAAGAAAGGGATGGCACTGACAGCACTATGCAAACAGTGTCCCTGCTGCAAAGGATTCATTCGACTATTTCAAATAAACCTTGAAAGCAAAGACAACTGCTTTGGATGAGAACAGCTGAAAAAATCTCTTTCTCTCTAAAAAACTCCAACAAAACCTCCCATCTGCCTACCTCTACAGTTTCGCATAAACTTATATAAAGGCTGAATTTTATCCTTTATTATTAACCTTTATGTTTTTTATATTATTAAATCTCCATATTAGCTTTGACAGTACACTACAAGAGGGGCCTGCCTGTATTTTTAAACATATGCAATACAAAGCAGAAATACAGTGCCAGCAGCCACCCTCAAAGTCTGCTAGATTTGGCCAGTGCAAAGTAGGAGAGGCTAAAACACTCTGACCTTGTCACAGGTTTGCAACCCGGTGTGCCTGGAATACCAAGGATAGGGCTGGTACTGCAATTTAGGCGTTAAACAAATGGCAACTTAGAAAACACAGATAACTCTGTAATTAAGTTGCATTTGACTAATGACTGGTGGCTGCTGCTCAGCCTCACGGGGCCACTTCATTCTTAAGACAACAGAGATACTAAAAACCATGAAGGACAGGGAAGACATCTGTCTGAGAACTACCTATCGGCATTTTTAATCATCAATTTTTTGTTTCACAGCTTTAAGTACCTCAAGTGATAAAGACTGCCCCCACCTCTGCCTGAAGCCAGCGGCAAGCTTTGGAATAACTGCTTAGGAAATTTTTCCTTGACATTAAGCCTCCTTTTTAATTATGTTCATTTTAACTCATTAGGAGATTTTGGGCAAACAATCAACACCGAATAACATATTCCTCTCTCCTCTGTAATCACGGCTGTTTTCACAGACTGGTTTTAATTGCTTTATATTTATATTGTCCTTCGCCCTTCCGTCTCTGGCAGGAATAGTTTTGCCTGTATAAATGGTACAGGCTTTGGTCCATTTTCCCATTTTGAGGACACGGTGGTAAACCATAAAGCTTTAAATTTGTTAAGATAGCGAATAAAACTCACATTCATGAATAATCAAACCCACACAAACAGATTAATAGTACTAAATGGCTTTCAGGGATGAAATGTGTGCCCACCACCCATTATAATTAAAGAACAGCTGTAATATGCTTTATTGTGTAATTTTGGACTGGTATAAATACTTTTAATCATTTGAAACTCATGTGCAAATTTAGAATCATGAGTTCACCAAGAATAAATGGAATTAAACCAATGTCAGAATAATAACACAGACTAGTTGTACCAGCATTTTTTAAGATTAATTCTTTTAACATATAACATCTAATTTATTGAAATTCATTTCAGTACTTTATATATTTATACACAGCCCAAGATGATGTCTTTATGATTTTAGTGCATGTCTCTCTCATATCCTCATATTCATTGATTTCCATGCTAAATATTCAGCACACTTGGAGTACGTAACTGAAAGGATCATTCAAATAAATCTCACTTCACAAGACTGGAGTTGAAAGAATTTTTTCTTCTCATATTTAAAGATTACTGGGTGATGTAGGACATAAGAATGGGAGCCAGATCATTCAGTAGAAAGCCTGGCAGGGTAAAGAACTATTTTATATTTCGTATTGCATTCGAGTTTTCATTGCAAACAGGATTTTTAATTATCACTCCACAAGCCAGAAACAAACAGGCTGTCTTCACAATTAGTAGGTTAAGTTTCAAACTGAGGCAGAGACTTTCAGTCGAATTTGAGGCCTGTGGTCAATATGTCTTGCAAACTACATCATCCTGAAAACAGCAGGGCTACTAGCTCAGCATTTACTGTATTCCAGCTCTTGGAACAATGGTGCCCATCATGCCTAATGCAGCTGGTGTGAGCATGGGCGTGGGGAACACGCAGGTCAAAAGAACCTGTTTGCCAGCTCCAGTCATTACTGAGCTAAGGACACCAAACTTCAGGACTGAAGTTTAGCTCACTGCCTGTTAACACCTTGTACCTGCTGGCAGTATCTCAGTTCTCCAGGAACGGCTGTTTTTACTGTTTCTGACATTATGCGTTCCTAAACATACCAGAGCACTTTGTAAGGACCCCGAATTTAGTATTCTTCTACCTATTTAGGAACAGTGTGTAGTCTCCATACTACAGTTACTCATGCAAATCAATCTGGTAGCATTTCTGCAGGGAAACTGTGTGGATGCTGAAATGATGTTAGCAGGGAAATTTTCTCTTCTTGCATTCATTCTGTGAGAACTTTTCCTTTCCTGTGTAAGCTATGTAAACAATAGATAGGGTTTTTTAAAATAGCATTCATATCTGGTATCTTCTGACCTTGTGTACATNGTACATTATAAAAAAACATATCTAAGTGGGTGTCTGAGACTTTGACCAATCACCCTAGGAGAAGTGTGAACACTGTTCAATTGCTTTATGGAACTAGAATATATAAATGGTATTGTAAATTTAATAAAGAATTCATTCCTCGCTCTGAACTCCTGCCTCGCTGCATCTCTGAACCCCTGCTTGGAAACCCACAAAACTGTACTGCAGACCACTAGGAAATCATAGACCACCGTGATTTAATTTATATAATTTACATTAATCTATATTTATTGGTAGAGAGATATAATGTGCAATTAACAGGTGAGATAAATAAGGCAGAGAGAGAGCTACAAAGAACTTTACAAAGTTGTCCCAAGCCAAGCTGTAAGAAACTTCTCAATTTTGTAATTCCAGTCCACTGTCCTGCCATTTAGGTCACCATTCTCTAGCCCTATAATAATGTTCTCAAGTAACCAGGTAGAGGCAAGGCCAACCTTTGCTACCTTCATGATTCATGAACACAGGCTGTATTTTTTAAGAACGTTCAGTATCTTCATCCATGACTGCTAATTCAATTAAATTGTGATACTGGAGTTGTATCTGCATATATTATATATAAGCAACTATTCAGAGTATTAGATATGCATACTATAATAAAATGAAAACCAAGATCAATAGGAGAGGTCTGTTGTGTCAATGGACTTTAATCAATGGAGCCCTCAGCATAGAGAGGTATTCTTCTACCCAGCCAGGATTATACAGATTTTTAAAAAGAAAGTTCAAATCCATTCCTAAAGCAAACTACTTTCACATACACAGCTGCATTAAGCCTATTGAAAGCGTAACTGCTGTAAATTCAGATTCATTGAATTTACAATGACTGGTAAAACCATACTAAAACTTACTAACGATTGCACAATTACATTTCAGAAAATCTGCATGGCAAAATACATTAAGTATCTCACAAAAAGACTAATATATCAATGAGAATAGAAAGTACTTTCAGCAAGTGATTTTGGCATCCTGCAATTAAAGAGTTGTACATTCTTTGCCAAGATCACAAAATTTAAGAAGAATCACCTACAGGGGACAGATGTTAAGACAAAATAGCTGATGGGTGCCAGCTAGCTGGAATGCAGCTTGGCACAAAAGGAGCTGGGGGTCCTGGTGGACACCAAGGTGAACATGAACCAGAAGCAGGTGTGAAGAAGGTGGATGGTGCCTTCAGCTGCATTAAATAAAGTACTGCCAGCAGGGTGAGGGAGGTGATCCTTCCTGCTGCTTAGCAGCGGTGAGGCCACACCTGAAGTGCTGACCCAGTTCTGACCTCCCCGGCACAAGAGAGAGATGGAGTAGCTGTGGAGAGACCAGCCTTGGGACACCAGGACGAGTAAGGGCTCAGGCATCTCTCACAGGAGGAAAGGCTGAGAGAGCTGGGCCAGTTTAGCCTGGAGAAGAGAAGGCTCAGAGGGGATCCTACAGACACATATAAATACCCAAAGGGAAGGTGCCAAGAGGATGGAGCCAGGCTCTTCTCAGCGATGCCCAGTGACAGGACCAGGGCCCATGGGCACAAACTGAAACACAGCAGGGCCCATCTGAACATCAGGAAACGCTCCTTCAGTGTGAGGTTGACCAGGGGAGCTGTGGAGTCTCCATCCTTGGAGATATTCAAAAGCCATGTGGACATGCTCCTGGGAAACTGGCTCCAAGTGGCCGTAACTACGCAGTGGAGTTGGACAAGGTGACTCCCAGAGGTCCCTTCCAACCTCAGCCTTTCTGTCAGTCTCTGATTCTGCCTCAGAAGGAATGCTCACTTGAACGAAAACTGATGAACTACACAAGCTGCAGGCTGCAAATTTTTTCACCAGAGCTACAAAAGATGAATGAAACCTCTTATGAAAGAGGACACTGACAAACAGCACTCTCTACCCAACTTACCAACTGTCTGCAATCCAGTGCACGGCACAAAAGGAATCATTCAGCTGGCACTGGCTCTATGTATAAAAGCTTCATAGATGAGCCTCAGCATTATTACCCAGACTTCATGCACAATCTTTAGGTACAATGCATAAGCAATGTATCACTCCATCTAGCACTTGAAATGCTAAGGTTCAACATCAAAGAATGACAGAAATAGCCTATTATCTTATCTAGAACATCCCGTGGCAGAGAATAGATGTTCCCTTCCATAAATTCTTCGGTGATTTGCCTCAACCAATTTTAGAACAACTCACATGATGAGTCCTCCTGCAGTTCATTGGGAAGATTATATAGCAGCCCAATAGTCCACAGTGTTAGGAAGTTCTTTTGATTAGTTTGAGCCCTTCTACAAATGACTATATCAAAACAGCACTTGTCAAAACAATTTCACTGCTAACAGGAGGCAGCAGCTGATGAGAAAATAATAAAGAGCACATTTTCTTCACTGTGGCTGGAGTGGCTGAGTGTCAGCCATTCTCCTTAAAATTCCCATGTATACCATTGTGCCAAAGGGCACGAGAAGCAAATCCAAATTACAGGTTTAGATTATAATAGTGTGCACACCCTATAGCACCCATGAGAATTTAATAATAATGAGAAATATTCTCAATTAGTTTTTTTAAATCTTGAACTGATTAACAGCTTCAGAAAAGCATTTTCATTCATACAGTAATAAATTCTCCCAAGGAAGCAAATCCCCAAACAAGCAGTAGAAAATGAGCTCTTGAAATTGTAAGCAGAATAATGTAAAGCTCTCTGCATCCTTAATTAGGGACGAAAATGGTTCAGGAAGGGCTGATCAATAAAGTGCAAATGATAAAAATGCATACTTTTGGAGAATGTGCGAACACAGTTTCATAAAAAGATGAAATCTGTGGTGGTTCTTCCACACAGCACACTGAATTGCAACTGCTCTCATCAAGGGAAGATCCCCAGCCACCTTGGAATATATATATTTATTTCTGATAGTAAGAAGGGTGCACAAAAAGACCCTATAACAGATACCAAACAACAGAAGACTGGAGGGGCTGCTTAAGAGAAATCAAGACTTTTGCACCACTTCGCCTGTCTCCTCGTGTTCATCATGCAAGTAAAAGCCCTTCTCTATTTTGGTCTGCTTGAACTTTCTCCAGCCCCACCACCTTCCATCTGTCACCCACCGCCCCCTCCGCCGGTGCAGTTAAATTTACCGTGTTCCCAGCCCTGTCACACCATGTGCACAGTCACAAAAAGCGCCTTGGCGTCGTTATTTCCCGTGCGCAACCCAGGAAGTTTGAGAAACATGAAAAAAGTGTGCTTTCCCAGTTAAACCTGGACAGTGCCACATGTCACCTCACTGCATAATCACAGTCAACACGTTGCAAAGAATTCTACAAAAATTTGCTAAACCAACACAACATATCCACTGACGCCTTCAGAATGAAGGTGAGGATTCATCCCTGATGCTCAGCTGTCCTGTGCATCCTCAGGAGTCAATGAGCTGAGATACAGACTTTAAAGTACCCACTGCTAAATGTCTTCTGTTTTCTTCAACACCTCAAATCAGAATTCGTTCCAGTGTTGAACTTATTTGTTCTATATAGTACATTTTAAAATTGTAAACATTTATACGTACTTTCAATCAACCTAGAAAGATTTCCCCCAAAAGGCTCAAAATTCCAAAATCTTAAAACCCTTCTTAAAGTGAACTTCCTATTTCACATGCACTTCTAAATCTGATAAAGGAAAGTAAAGTATACCAATGTCTGTAAAAGCACAATGTAGCACCAGTGCTTCTTTCAGGTAAAAAACTCAGTCATTACTGTTACCCTTCTTTTTAAACAGTGCAATGAATATTTCCAAATAAATAAGAAGTGCCTTTTTCCTTAGCATAAAATGTGCTTTTTGAAAGCATATGCTTTCTCTTTCAATGTTAATTACAGACTGAATTTTTAACTTCACTAAACCATTAGTTGTGACTTTGATGAGACCCCAGTTTCCCCAGCCTGGGTGCTGCTTCAGACATCAATAATTCTAATTAAACAAACTCTGAGATATGACTAAATCATTTCTCTAAGCAATTAAAAATATGCAACTGAAATAAGTAGAATATCTTAAAAGGAAAGCCAGTGGACTCATCAAATGATAATAATAGTAATAGTAACAGTAATAATAATAATAATAATAATACACAGCATTTCTATATTGTCCTTCATCCTGTGATCTCAAAATACTTCTTAATAGCACAATACTTTGTTACAAAAAGAAAAACATAAAAAGCCTCTGTTTATTTAATTATCTGAAAGGGGTTTAATTATTCATGATGAAGATACAGTCACTGCTTGCTGCATGAATAAGACCTCCACTCACTAAAACCACACATTTATCCAAATTGGTTTTGTGCCCTTCATTTTATTAAATTAACGAGGTTTTATTATACCTAAGTTGAATTCAATTGTTTTCATTAGCATTCCCAAAGGAAGGAGCTCCTCTTAGCAGTTGATTTTACAATCTGAAGACTACAATATAATTTATGCTCTTCAAATGCACTAACCTACACAGCTGTACTCAAAAATCTTACCTGCAAAAGCTGGCACATAGATTTTGCTGGACTAGGAGGATCACCTTGACCTTTGTAGGATCTCAAACATGGTCTAAATATTAGTGCTAGGGGGTTTGGGGTGGTTGGAAAGACTCAGTGAATCTGGCTGGATGAAAAGCAACAGCTGCCTGGGGTTTAACACTGGTGCTAGTACTGTCCCTGTGTTTGATCTTAAAAACTTTCTCTGTGTTTCTGTTTATCTGTAAGCAAATATTTTTGGTACTACAAAAACCTTTAGTAGCTCTTCATATACACTTCAGATAGTACCTAGATGAAAGAATGAATATACAAAATGCTATCATTTTACAAAGAGATTTTATATATGGATATAAGCATATGCACAGTCTGTGTTTCAGAGCTTCATTCTCAGTGAAATGAGGTTGATTTGTAGCACAGGGGATACCAAAACAATAAAAAAAAAAAAAGTTATCATCTCTAAAAAAAAAAAAAGACTGTTCTATGCGTATTTATGCATTGAGGAGCAAGACTGACTTCAAGGGGGAAAAAAAAAATCAGTGTAAACTATCCCTTTAGACTTCTTTCCTTAATTGTACTGGATACGCATCTTTCTTCAGAGACTGTGGTCTCCATCCTGCTGGAGACACTGGATCCAGATCAGAGGCTGGGTGAGGTGAGCTACTCCAGACGGTGTGACAACTGGGACTCATGTCATGAGCAAGGACAACAGCAGCGGTGGCTTAGCCATGAGCGTCAGAAGTTGTGGGCAAGAGAAGAGTTGTAGGGAAAACTGTCCCACAGTAGAAAATATGACCTCAGCTAACAAATAGCAACAGACAGTGGAAATTACTCTTAGGGCCACATGAAATTACCTAATATGTCTCAGTCTGTAAGATTTAAATCACTACTTGAGAGGCAGTAAAAAGGATGCTTACTGCCTGACAGTGACTTAGGCCAACGGTGGCTCAAAAATAAATGAGCACTAAATACCAGTAAAGCATGTGGCATGCAACTGGCAAGGAACCTGGGACCACCAAAGCAGAATATAAAATATCTGGCTTTCCAAAACAAGGTTTTCACAGATTGTGAAACGCAGCAGAGAAAAGGCAAAATGAGAGATGCGCATTTTATTTGGTTCTTAACATGTGCCAACTTAGAAATCCTACAGGCTGTCATCTAAATTTATGAAATACAGTAAAAGAAGACGCCTTCTTTACTTATCTTTCAGTTGTCTAACATATTACCCAAAATTCACTAGTCTTTTAGATGCAAATCTTATTTTCTTTAATATCTAGTCAAAATATCGATTTTGTATTTTTTTAAAAATTGGGGTCATTTATTATCCTCCTACGGATACCTTCTCAGTAAAACTACCTTATTTTCCAGTAACTGAAAATTTGGTCTCTCACAGATTTTCAGTTATAGGAATAATTTTAGTTCGAACCACATCATCGATGGAGAGCTGGGTGCCTTCAGGCTACAATTCTAACACCTCCTTCAGATGCTTCCTTAGGAGAAGATTAGAAACACCTATTTCTCTCCACTCCCTCTAACAAGAAGTTTAGCTGGCCACCTCAAAGGCACACAGCCATGATCTCTCTCATCAGAAGAGGGTAAGAACAACTCTATTTCAGTTGGCAAAGCATGCATCTACATGAGAAAGAATCAGATCCGTGCTGAAGGGTCTGTAAATTTGAATCACGTATCGGAATCTCAGACGAATTCAGGCTGGCTGGGGTGTCAGAGGTCTCTGCTCCAAGCTGCTGCATGCGGCAGTGCCCATCGTGCGGGCAAAGCAGAGCTGCTCAGCTGGAGCTGGAGGTGTGGAAAACCACCCCCTTTCCGTCCAGATGTGACCCCTGGAGATGTCCCGCCCTCGGCTGCTGCAGCTCTGCAGGAGCAGCGGTAAGGACTGCACGGAGCACACCAGCTGTGAGAAACAGCTCCAGACACCCAGGGGAGGCCGCTGCTCACAAAGCCCAACATAAATTTGAAGGGCTCATCTTCAGGGCATGCAGACGAGTAAGCTACTGGGGCTGTTTTGGCCTCTTTAATGGTCCACTGGGAAACCTTCAATGGAGGAAAGAGTTTAAAAGCTATGAAAACAGGGTTTCTAACAATGCTTTAGGGGAGATATATTTTTTGTTAAGCCTGCTTTTTATTTTGCTTTTATCCATTTTTATATCTTCCTCTTTTCTTCCTTCCTTTTTATTTTCCGATCTAGAATAAAAAGTTCATGTGACAGTATAAAGAAAAGTTAGCACAAGGAAGAATATTCCATACACTGAGCAACACAAACGCTGCCTTTTTACAGACCATGCTTTGAGCTTTGTCCTAGGCTGGCTCCTTTTTGGTTGCTTGGACTATTCCAGAAAAGTACTCCCACCCTTTCAAAGTCAAACAACCCACACATGTTCTGCTGGCAAAACCTTCATCAAGTTTCTTGCCTCCTTGCACCTGCCAGTGATCACTCATCACCTCGTCTGAAACTCCCCCCCTCGCCCCCAAAATCCTGTGTAACAGAGAGTTTTTGGCCTAAGCACGCATAGAACATTCCTCCATTTCCAAGATGGGACTAGAATCTTCTGAACTACTTTAAGAGCTTTCATATTTTATAATCTTTCTCATCAAAGTTTAAATTTTTACCTTCACTTATATTGCTTTTAGTCAAAGGCGTCTCTTTTAGCCCTGTTAGAATACCGAAAACATGAAATGAGAACTGGGTTTCCTAGGAAGAACCGAGTATTTATGTCTTTATTTTTCAAGTTCACTGTGATGTTTTAAAAATATTAAAAAAATAAAATTTCTTCCTCCATTAAAGGCCATCAAAATAACACACAGTGTACAAAGAAATCTCTTTTCCAGTCACTGCCAGCCCTGGAGCTATCTACAGCTGCTATTTCATGACACATAGTTACGCAGGCAAAGAGAAAGAGAAAGTGTCCTTGACCACAAACATTAGACTTACTTTAAGGAGCATAATTTTCCAGAGAAAAGTTTTTCAAGAACCTAACCCTGGCTGTGTCAATGTGGTGAAAACCAGTTCACCTTCCGATTTCAAACTGCTGTGCATTCACCTTTGCATAACAACGGTAAAGGTACTGTTTTCCCTAATGCAATCCTCATCTTGATGTGGAGATAGAGGGCCATATTTGAGCTCCATGGACTGCACTTGCAGGAAGCAGATGCAATCCCCTAGAGTGCTACCTTCCAAATATCTCATGTCAGAAAAAATAAATACAAAAAGAAAGTCAGGACAGAAAACTTAATTCTGAATGAAAATTCCATCTTTTTTTGTTTTTTTTAACTACATCAAAGCCTGTCCTGTTTGTTGCAAAGGTGCAGTTTGGCACTTGGATCAAAGCATCTCCTGGCTCTGTTGTACTGAAACTGAAGTGTCAAACTGTTTCACTGCAACACTGATAAGAAATGCTTTGATGTACTTACAGATGTCTGTGTGTGTGTGTGTGTGTGTAAAGCACTTTAGTAATTACTTAGTAACCCACAATATTTTAAAAAGAGTTTACCCAAGTATAATTTCTCATTATGATATGTCACTGAAGTCACCCGAACCATTACATGACTGTTACTGACATCCTATCAGGCAAGATGGAAACAAACTCTAAAGGAACCTTTTGAAATGCAGACATTTGCCGTGGAGGGGCATTTGGTGTGTCCATCAGAACACGCTGTGCAGGGGAACAATGACAGGGCTAAAGAATATCACTCAGGTGCCTTCTGATTAAATTAGAGTTGAGGGACATGCTCATCCTGAGCCAAACATCAAAGACAAGAAATGGTGCATGAAGAACTGGCCTGGAGCCCGTGATATGTCCATCAGAGCAAGTCCACAGAACTATCTTCTACCCCTGGTAAATTGTGTCTCCACAGGTTAACATCAAATCATACCTGATCTCGTTCCAAAAGCTGACTAAAAAACTAAAATTGGGGATCCCAAATTCCCTCGCTGGATAGCAGAGACCTGGCTCTGCTCCCCTGCACAAAGAGCAGCTCCTGCATCTGCAAGGGAAGAGAGCACGTCTCTCCCAGAACACCAGACTTCTTCCCAGCTCTTCCCAGCTCTGGGGGGCAATTAGCCTTCCCATCGGGACTCTGGAACAGCGCACATAAATCAGCTACACCGGGATGTGTAGAAAGGGAAATCACAACATTCGACTGAACATGTGTCAGCCTTGGATCTCTAGGGAGCACACTTTCCAAATATGTTGTTCTGGGTTTGTGTGGCCAGGATTTGGTAGCAGGGGGTGCTACAGGGGTGGCTTCTGTGAGGAGCTGGCAGAAGCTCCCCCCACGTCCAGCAGAGCCAATCCCTGGAGGCTCCAAGATGGATGTGGCTGGATCTTGCTCTGATTTCATTAGTAATGAATTCACTTAATTTCTCTAATTCGAGCTTGTTTTGCCTGTGCTGGTATTTGGTGAGTGATCTCTCCCTGTGTTTATCTCAACTCTTGAACCCTTCATTATATTTTCTCTCCCCTGTCCAGCTGTGGAGGGGAGCAAGAACACGGCTTTGGCTCTGAGAGGAGCTCCGCTGGTCAGAGCAGGGTGCTGATAACACCACGGCTATGGGTTCAACCCCCTCATGTATGGGCCATTCCCTTAAGAGCTGTGCTTGATGAACCTTGTGGGTCCCTTCCGACTCAGAACATTCTGTGACCGGGCGGGCACCTGGCATCCAGCCAGGGTCAACCCACTACAGTCAAATCTCTTTGCAATCTCATTTTTTTTTCTCTGTACAAAAGATTAGAAAGTCAGTTTCAGGCTTCACATAATTAGTCTTGAAAATTTTATTAAAAATAAATCCAGTATCATAATAATTCTCCTAATTTTGTAGTTCTGCCTCATACTTCCAACACATGACTAGAAGTGAGGGAGAGAAGTGTGCATTCTTGTTTTAGCTCTACAGAGCACCCACTCTGAAGGTGCTGAGAAACAAAGATCAAGTTGACAGTTTTTCCTTCTACCTTGAAACAGTTTTACCATTTTCAAGAAAACTGAATAGACCTTCACATGCAATTAATCAGTTGGATTGCTCAGATTCACATTAATTCTTGTTCTCATTATTCACCACCTTCTTCTTTGTCTACACTACCCTTTTTAGCAAAACACCATATCATTTTTCTTCTGATTTTAAACATCCCCTTTGGTTCTACAGCTCATAAAATCCTGCTTCTTGAACAGCATAATGCTATTACTTTATCTTTTTTCTCTACTTCTGCATAGCTTATCTCTAAAGCTTGTGGTCTCCATTGATTTATAATTGCTTACCATTTACTATATTGATAGCTAGAGACAATTTACTGATATACATTAGCACGAGGACAGAAAAACAGTTGTCTATTTCAACAGCTTATTGAAAATATATCTGAAGAATGTCAGAAAATAACTGATCCATATTCTGAAGCACTGGTTGTCAAATGCTGTCTTTGCTTACATTAAAAAAAATTGATAAATCATATATCTCATCATTACCTTCTGAAAATTTATTTTATGATGATTTTAAACTTCCATATTTTCTATTTTTTATATTACTTAACACAGTATTCAGTCTTTAAGCATACATAAAGGATTTTAATTAATTTTGGTTTCTTAAGATAATTTGGGCTATTGCTACTTGTTCCAGTTTCTCCAATTTGTACTATAAGTTAATGGCTTAACACTAATATACGCACTAGTACCACTGTTAAGCCATGAAAAGCCAACACAAGAAGAAAGAAATAATATACCAACAGCAGTACTGAAGATGAAATTTTAATATTCCCATTCCTGAAGAATTTCTGGAAGTATTTTCAGATTCACAGGACAAAATACTTCAAAACATACCAAAACTTAGCTTTTGACACACTAACATTTTCTCTAAAAGTAAATTCCAGCTTCTCAGCTGCATCGAGAAGTCGTCATTCACCCAACATGTTATAGGTACTTGCCATAATATACGTTTCACAGACAGAGAAAAATGAGCCTGGAGCGATGAGGGAAGCACCTCCAGTCACTTAAGTTAGTGGCCTAGTCAGAACTAAAATCTACAGTCTATGAATTTATTTCCTGACAGTAGACATTAAATTACACCACTGCAGCAACACTTCGTAAATGTGACAGTTTGGATCACGCTTAATAATTAATATACAACTTGAAACTCTATTAAGCAGCCTGAAAAAAATTTGTAATCCAGAAAAGACTGGGCAATTTCGTAGACAGAAAAGAGAGTACCTTTCATTCCTGCTATTTGGTACTAAATTAAATGCCTTGTCTTTTCTAAATATAAGTAATTTCCTATTTGCATTATAATTATACAGTGAAACTTTCTGTGGATAATGAAATAAGTTTAGGGAGAAGCATTTTGGTGCTTTAATCTCTTGAGAAGCAAAGAGATGGAAGCAAGGTGGCCAGAAAGAGAGAAGAGAAAATGAGAACAAATGGTGAGGTTACAAAAAGCATGTGTGAAATGATGATAACAGTTCAGGCTAGCCCCAAAGAGCCTACGATTGTAAAGATGTATTTCCATGTATTAGTACTTCTAATAAATACCAAATTTCAACTCTGAAAAGAGCCTACTTGCAAAGCTTTCTTTAAAGGCTGTTCCATGCCTTGCTTCTTCAGCTACACCAGCCACAAGCTAATCCATCCACAGAAAGGACAATACTTCCAGGTTACTAGGAACATCCTTGGCCTCTTTCCCCAGCCCACCAGATTTTGCCAACTTTTTAAAAATGAGAAAAAAGCAAAAAGGAAAGCATTCTGGTGCTCGAGTCCTACTGCTGGCTGTGCCACTGATCTGCTGGTAGTGCTGGACACATTATTTGAATTTATATCCTGCAAAGAGTGTTTGGGGATGGGGAGAGGAGCATCACTCTCGATCCTGAGGCAGCACGTGAGAGACATGCAGGCGTAGCCACCCCTGGATTAAACAGTTACTGCTACTGGAGGCCAGCAGAGGCAGCCAACCTCCCTCCCTCCTAGGAATCCATGTCCATGTTTATCACCCTGGGAAAACCAATCTTGACTGGTTTCTGCAGAGTGGAACACCGACATCAGCAGACCTTAAAAGGGACCCTCCCTCAGACCCTTCCCTGGGAGGAGCGGCGCCATGCCACACTTCAAACACAGGGAATCATCCTAAATCAAAAATTTGAGATTAGTAGTATTAATAGGCACTCTGTAAGCCACGTACAACCACAAACAGAAATGCTCTGCCTAATGTCTCCGACCAAAAGCAGCAGCTTTAGTCAGCTCCAGCTGAGTCAAAGGTGTGTTTCCAAAAGCCCAACTCCAGGGCAGGATTTTTGAAGCACTCTAGTTAGTTGGGTCTCAATAAAGCTTATTTTGGAGTTTTAGTTACAATGAAGTGCAGGGCTGGGCATCCTTGATAAGGTAGATAAATTGGATACATACAGAAGCAGAACATACGGCCTCTAGGACATTCTACCTGTGAAAACAGGAGCATTCACAGACATACAATTACAGAATTTAATGAGGGACTACACAGTAGGACATCTAACTTTACTTCTTCACAGCCCCATTACAAGTGACTAAATTGCCTTGGAGATCCATGCTTTTCCAACTATGCCATCTCAGTATACTCACCAATAAAACCAGAGTAAAAGTACCTTTAAAGTTCATGGAAGTTTACTGATTAAAAAAAAATGAGAACTGGGGAAGGTAATTTCTTTAAACATTTGTCTTGGAGCATATCTAGTATTTTTTTCAAAGACATGAAAAAGGAGGCACAACTTTGGTCGGTCTAACTGGTATAACTTTGGAAAGCACTGCCAATGCCAGGAAATACCGGAATTTCCTTCTGAAAGAAGGGGAAAGTCTTGCCTAATAGAAATGGAATGAAAAGTATTGATATAATGTCCTTTGTGATTCTGCTTGAGAGCCTAGTAATAATAATAATTTCTACTAAAAGTTGGGAAATTATCAGTGAGAAATTACTGGGGAGGATGAAGACCATGTTAACTAATCAGAGGATGATAGGATAAGGAAGACTAGCTTTGTTGAAAAAGGCAAAAGCTATCTAGAATTTATCAACATAAGCATTTGTAACAAAAACATAACACTATTAATGCCAAGAAACAAGCCACAGCGATGCTTATCTCAACAGAATTCTTTTTCCACTCTGCTCAAGAATAAAAAAAAAGAAAACGGGCAAGAACTTAAGAGAGGCACTAGGACACCCAACAATCTATTTCATGAAATGCAGTATTTCTCACTTATTTTGCCTGGCACATTCAAAGGCAAGAGGAGATAATATTCCTTTGTGTAAACTCATTAGGACAAACCATAAAAAGGGGGTTTTTTTCATTTAAAAATGAAATACAAGTGAGTATTAACTGTCAGGAATAAGTCTGGAATGGAAATCAGTGCAAGACTCCTAGCCATAAGAAAGCAATGTCTGAAATATCATTGCAGACTGATGAGCAAGATAGTAACTTTCTATTTTTACAGAAATAGCTGTTTTTAGGACAGATCTGACAAATCTATAAAGAGGACTATGTGACACAGTCTCCCATGGTAAGTGGGAACTAAATTAGATCATATGAATGCTCCTTATGCAACTATAAAATGCTGGAGACTTTATTATTTTATTAATAGTATTTGTTAATACAAAATAAAATTCTAAAGGAGACAACGCTGTTTATTCTTCATGATATCAGATACCCCATGGCAAACCCTGAGCCATTTTCCTTTTCCTGCCTAAACAAACTTGCCTGGTTTCCATTGTAATTTTATTCTTTATTATCGAATCCTCGCCAGCACGTACCAAGAAGCCTTGCTTCTTCCCAGACCAGCCAAACAGCACTTTGCATACAAAACATGGGCTTCTTTCAGACAGGAAGGACTGAGGAAAGGAAAACTAATGATGATTCAACATGTATTTTTTCAAAAATGTTTGCTGCAAGTGCAACTTCTCCTGCGATGCTGCTGGGAACCAGCCAGACCTAGCTAGATATAAACCTCCTCGCCTCCAAGTAACTACCTTCTCCTTCACATAAGGCCCAATAGATCGTAAGAGCTAATTTAAAAACATTACGATTTCTTGTTCAGATGTGCAATTAAGAAGAGAAATGAAGATTGAGATTAGCAATGGCAGAAGATCTCTAAACTTTATATTACACAATTAACATTTTAAATAGAGTGGGTCAAAATAACTAGGCTTTTTAGTTGTTTGCAACATTGGAAAGTGAAACAACCATGCTTCAGGTCAAATAATGCTTCATTTATTTTTTAGCATTATTTTAATGTTTTCAAGGGTTTGTAAAAGCGGTTTCACATTGAAAATGAGAAACATTTGCAGAGGTTTCCAATGCTGCTCCTAAGCTTACGAAGAGATACAAAATTACACTGGACTCTTACATCTGGAATAGCCATACATGAAATCTTGGTGTGCTGTCAATTACTCTCTCTACGTGTGCAGCAAGATTTATTCTCCTGGAAACAGCTCATTTAATCAGAGGTACCTCTGACTACTGAAATTAATGGAAGTTCAGGGCTCAGGGTTACAAATGATCATCTCACAATGCTCATTAGGAGGACTGCTGAGCAGCAGTGTCATACAGAAATATTCTGATTTATTTAGCAGAAAGTGGGTAAATAATGCAGGCCAATTTTCAAGGAATTAATAGAGATGAAATAGAGTTGAGTCATTATGCTCAGGCTGTTCTACCTTGAACATTTTTGCTGGCCCAGCTCCTCTTCCCTGACTATCCGTGCCGGGAGAACTACGCAGCAGAGCAAGACCTGGAGCAGATCACAGCCTGAGTGTGATGTCATACCAGAAGGAAATCAAAGCCATCACCGCCTTGGAAGGAATGGACACAAGCACTGCGTATCCCCTCCTGATGTTCACATTCCTCAGAGCGTCTTACCTACAGTACTAAGTCCACCAAGGAGCGGGTAACAAGCTCAATGGCACTGTGGATCAACTGAAGATCCAGACGAGAGGATAGCAAGAACGATGAGAGGTCTAGAAAACATGGATTCAAGGGAATACTGGAAGGAAAATAATATACAGGTGAATATAAAAGAAGATGCAAAAACAGGTCTTAATTCTGAAGAGAACTGAGTAGTATGCTTAAATTACAGCAAAATAGATTTAAGGTATTAAGTCTCAAGTTCCTATTCTGTTCCTGACTTCAGCAAACTCAAGGAGTGAAAAAATACTAATTTCATTACACATCTCTCATTATTAAGTGTTTTGGTAAATGCAGATAACTGGGGAGGAAGAAGAAGCAATAGAAATTCCTGAATTCAGATCTTGGCACCAATGCCCCAGATACTGTGTTTAAAATTCTTTCCAGCCCACTAGGAGATACATTTATATATTCTACCATGAATTTAAGCACAGTTTGATACTTGTAAAAGCCTTCCTAATCCTCTTCCTGGCAATAACTCAGTAGCCTTCCACAGCCAGCTTGGCAGGATTCTTTACTGTCAGCTTTTTACCTTGGTTTTCCCAAGGTGTCTCACAGATCACAAGGTGTCTGGAATTTTGCTGAAGAACTATCTCATTACAGAGTTTTACCTCAGAGAACTGGAGTTTGCCAGCTCCCTAGAATGAGGATCTCAAGAATCTCCTGAGCAGAGGACGACACTTTGTTCAGCCAGGTTCACAGATGAAGCATTAATTGTGGTCAAGGAGAAATAACAATGGAAGAATGAAAAAAACTAAGTCACAGATTCCAAGGAAATGTACTACTCTCTAATTCATTACTGCCAACTAACTCAACGAAGTTACAGTGGGGTAAAACCAGTTTGATCAGAATAAAATCAAATTCTTTCCCTCAAATGCAGCAATATGTTTGATCCAATTTTAAGGCAGTTCTCTACATCTTTTATTTGGTAAATAGCAATTTTAAGTGCATTAAATACCAAATGCCACAAACCATACAGACATAAAACAGAATATATAAATTACATCACAAGATATTGAAGAATATCACCATGACATTTTCACTGAAGAAACCGACAGCTCTGTTATTGTCTAGAAAGCTGTCTGTTAACTCCTAGGTAACATCTGATTCCTAATTAAAATAACACAAGCATATTCCATTTACATTTTTAATGAATTTGCATAATACTTTGTACTTTAGCTAGCAAGGTGGTGGTGTGGTGAAAAGAAAGACAAGCTCTTGCACATGAGCAGCAATGAGTGAGAAAACTCAGGCACGACAGTAAACTTTAACAACAAACCTGGCCAACACAGAGGCAGTGTGGAAAAAGGTAAAGAAGAAATCCATCCCCCGTATTACCACCAACATTTCTCAACTGCTAGAAGGCCACTTGGTTTTTGGAGTGCAGCAACCCTGTAAAGGTGGTGTTAAACATGAGTTTATGCCCTTTCTCATCACCTCTCCTGTGAGGAACATTTCAGAGTTGGGGTTGTTCAACCTGGAGAAGAGAAGCCTCCTGGAAGATGTTACTGTGGCTCTTCTATAATTGCAGGGGGTAAGAAAAATGGGGAGAAGCCTGTTGTGATAGGACAAGCAGTAATAGTTTTAAACTAAATAAGGGTCAATTTAGATTAGATACAGGGAAAAAGTTTTTTATACTGAGGATGGCAAAACACTAGAAGAGGTTGCCCAGAGAGGTGGTGGATGCCCCATCCCTGGAAACATTCAAGGTCAGACGGGACAGGGCCCTGAGCAACCTGATGCAGTTGAAGATGTCCCTGGTCATTGCAGGGGGTTTGGACTAGATGAGCTTTAAAGGCCCCTTCCAACCCAAAGCATTCTGTGGTTTCCCAGTGAAAGCACTCAAGCCGCACTATGCCTGCCAAGCAGTCCTAGGCTGGCTGAAAAAGAAGCCTTTTTTGAGAGGAGGTTTAGGAAACGCCTCTTGCTGCTTCTCTATTTGTCTCTTCTATGCACTGCCAGGAGGGGAAATTCAAAATTCTTCCCCCTCCCTCCCATCCTAGAGAAGAAACAGATGCCTCACTTGGCTGCAAAACGCCACTGCTTCTCCACAGGGGAACGGTGGGGAGGACCAGTCCTGCTGTGGCTCTTGGCTTGACTGCAATGGAGACCCCCAGCTCTGCTCATGGGAGCAGAACAGGAGCGCTCCCTCCCACCCCCCCAGGGCCACACCAAGAGCAGCAGACCCACAGAGTGGCTCCCTGCAGAGCAAAGAAGCCAACCCTTTTGAGGTGTCACCTTGCAGCTGGGCTGGCCTTACAAGAGACAGAAAATTCAGTGTAAGACAAGTCCGAAGCACAGCCGGCTATTGGGGCTGCTCCTAGAGAAGAAGAAACACTGTTATGATCAAACCATCAAAACTTCTGGTTACAACCTGGCAGTAGTTTGTACACGAGCAGGTGATATCTTAAAAACCAATACATTTTCTTCTTTTATTAGGGAGGTAAAAAATAGCAAAGTACGTATGTTGGACTTTTGTATTAGTGAAAGAAAAAAGAGCTCTCAGGCAGAAACCTTGAATGTCAAGTGATTTTTATGGCTATGAAATGGACCCTGAAAACCAGAGGGTTTTAATAGAAGTGTCAGTCACAGTCGGTAATTACTTCCACTCCAAATTACCACCCAGGTGCTCACTGAGATTTTTAAAGCAACATATGCAGCAATACTGAGTGGCTAATCTGCAGATTACTAGGACCACGAAAATTCAT
The DNA here is from genome assembly GCA_013398955.1 of Callaeas wilsoni. NCBI lineage: Eukaryota > Metazoa > Chordata > Aves > Passeriformes > Callaeidae > Callaeas > Callaeas wilsoni. The sequence continues at coordinate 55,738 of VWPU01000410.1, forward strand.
TCTGGAACTCATGATACTGCCAGCATTCATGCCTCCTACTGTTCATGAAGTGAACTGAACATATTATAAATGAAGCTCTTGCTTAGCCTTATTTTAATCACTTCTAAATTGGATATGGTTCTCTCTTCACCTTGTCCTTTTACAGTATTACCTAGTCTCCTAAAAATCATCATAAATCACCTGTGAAGGTTATGCATTAGAGTGCTTTCAGAAATAAGACTCATAAACCTTGTCAAAATGTACATGCTGCAGGGTGGTATTTGGAATTGGAATTTAACCATTGCCTTTTAGTCACAAGACATTTTCTAAGAAACTTTTTTATGTGAAAGAACAGTGCTGTCATATGAATTAATAGCTGAATTTCTATCATATCTCTCCATGTTGATTTTGTCAACAGAACTACATTTTCCTTCAGCCTGTACATAATCCTAAATGACAGTAGAAAAATCCCTGATTTTCTCCAGAGATCTGGCAAGATCAAAGGACTGGGAAGGTCAGCTTTCATAAAGTGTTTCCACGGGCAACTGGTCATACCAGAACTGGATATACAGAACCTTGTGGAGATACTGATTTTTAACAGCAGTAATGATAGCACTGCATTCTTCTGTAAAGGAGCAGCACTTCTGACCTTGCTCATCTTTGACATCTAAAATGTGTCAACACATTGTTCAATGCAGACAGTTTTGAAACACTCACAAAATCAGAACTGACACAAATTCTTGTAATTAAAGGAATAAAAATACTGTGCGACATTCCAAGCCTCAGACCAGGTTGGACCTGTGGAACATAAGCTTTGTGACCTGCCCAGAAAGCAGCTCTGCCCTCTCCCTACTGCTTGCTCAGGACTGAATTTCTGTCCAGCTCACGCAGAGACTCCCAGGCTGCTCACACACAGAGCCTGAACAGCACTTTGAAACAGAATAGGGCAAGCAAGGGAATGAAACTGTGTTTAGTCAGTGGTTGAGCATTCAGCACAGAGTGCACAAAATTCTGTTGAAATTCTGTAGCATTTTCAAGCTAAAAATACACAGATAACATATAAAGAGTGACAAAATGTACTGCCAGATCTCTACTATTATTAGCACACTTAATATCCTACCATTCAGCTAAACTGCCTGTGTTGACCATGGTTTTCTAAGGGAATATTTGTATTTCTCCAGCACATGAGCAGATGGGGTTTGAACCTGAGCTATTATCAATTTTCCCACCCCACACACGACTCTCAAGATTGACTCTTCAGCAGTTCATCCACACTGAGCAGCGACCTGCTACCTTTCCATCAGACCTGTGGGTCAGATGGAAACAAGATATAGAATGCAGAACTGCCCATCTCAGGAAAGGCAGCGCATTCTTTACCATTTCTTTAGCTCTGCTGGTGCTCAAGTGGTTTTTTTAGGACTTCACTCGACTCAAAAGTCTCCCAAAAAAGGAAAAATACAGTGTTTTGGAGAAAAGGTTAAATCATCCTGTGTGTTCTGGGTGAGAGAACTACACATAAAAAAACTCCATCCATACCTGCCATAAACAAGAACAACAGTATTAACTGAATAATAGCATTTTAGCAGCCAAAATATTTAACTCAAGGCACCAGGAGAAATGATCTGATATTGAGAGGATTACATATGTCTTTTGATCAGCACAGCCAGTAGTCTTGTTTCATATCCTTGACTAGAAAGACCAAATCAGCATAATCTTAGAGTATACATATAAAAACCTTGAAGGTTTTTTTTTATAAATAAGAGATTCGAGTTTTGGCCTTCCATAAATCTGAGATTATTCTCCTTCCTCAAAAAGATTTATTTAACAACGATAGAGTAATTTGACATGGCAAAATACAGCCTTCTTTTCTTTGAAAGAATGGAATTCATCTGGAATGGTTGACAACAAGGAAGACAGTACTTCCTGAAACTCAGGGCTTACAGATCAACTTGATGTGGCCATTTTTCTTCTCTGTTACATGGTCTCAGACCAGATAAGGAAAAAACAAGAGAGACCATGGGGCAGCCAGGGAAACACACAATAATCTTCAGCAGAGGATCAAAACAAGCTTTGAGAAAACTAACTCTGCATTTTATTTTCTTATAAAAGAAATGCATTTGTTTCCCTGTGTGCTTGAGCAGCAGGAGATCTATGAGTAACCAAAATAATGTGTACCTCAAGCCCAAAAGTGCCATTATTTATTTTAGTCACAGAATGTAAGAAGCTGTCTTCACAAAGCAGCCTCTTTCCACCCTTCCACAATCAGACTACTTGCTGCATTTTAAGAACAAACACACAAACCCACATGGAGGATTACATTTGATTAGTTTTTGTTGATGTGCGTGTAGCATTCCCTGAGCATTATGTGGATTTGACACACTCTAAGACTCTAGTTCAGTTGTCTGTTAAAGCTAAAAATATTTACGGTCTCGCTCTCTTTTTTCCCTTTCCATGTTGATTCTTTAAGATAAGACAAATGCCAAAGAAATCCACTGTTTAGCTGCAGAGATTAACAACAACAGTCAAGGGCAGAGGAGGTGGGTAAGAGAATGAAAAATACCTCAAATGCCCTGGTTCACTAAGAATGAAGCACAAATAAAATCGAGTAAAAAGGTCAGTAAGAGTTATCATCACAACATTCTTCGTGCAGCCCCAAGCAGGCTCCACTACAGTTGAAAGCTGTCAATCAGAGTGCTTTAAAGCTGATTAGGAGCATTCTTTTATCAGTCACACACCAACACATTCAATCTTTTCTCCTAAACCTGGAGAAAGCATCTGTTTTCTTTCCTCTCTGGGCAAATCAGTCTTTCTGCACCAAGACAACAGCCCACAGAAGAGTGAGCCACAATGAAGACTGTGTTGTCACCAGTTCCATGAAAAGCCATGTCTAGCTCTACCAACAACTTCCTATCAATAAAGCGAACAGTTTCAAACAAGAGCCGAGAAATTCACAATTTTCAGTTGCACAAACTCCACTCTCACGCAGAAGCTGATTGCCATTGGATTTATCAGATGCTCTATTTCCAGGTATGTGTAAAATCTACCACGAAGTTTGCAGTAGGAAGAAACAGGGACAGAGGTTAAGAGACCTCTGTTGACAAAGCAAACTGCATTGTCTCATTTCAATTATGGGACCATTTTTCATCTATACTCAGAGGGTAGTAGGAAGAGGCAAAAAAGAAAGAGCAATTATAGTTTATGGTCATATCAAAGGGTTTTATATAATCCATTTTTGTTTGTTTGCCTGTTTTTGTGGATTGAAAGAAAAACCAGTATTTCAGAGGAGTAGCTGCCATAATACTCATGGAGGTGCATGATCTTGTTTCAAAGAATTGGGACAGTGAAAACAGTTCCAAACTTACTGTTCTTACTCAGACTTCCAGCAGCCAAACCACTGATGCATTTCCTCTAGTTTCTTCCTCACAGCATCCTGTTATAAGTTAGGAACAGACCCTAACATCTATCTCTCACACAATAAACTAGGGGTTAGAAAGCAGTACGTGTTTTTGGAGAAGTACGTCCCACAGTTTTGATTTCAAGAAAATACTTCAGCATTCCCACTGCTATTCTGTAGGTGAAGGCTCTTCTTTTAGATCTGTGTCATACCTCACTCGCAGATAAAACCCAGAACAGATCTTAATGGGCCTCAATGAACATAAGGAGTGACATTAAACACTGCTGAAATTTACTGCCCCCTCAGTGGTACTCATCCACCTGTTGTAGCCGAGTAATTGGATTCCAATTACAAACAAAGACTCTTCCCTACCAAACTGGTGGAAAGAAAAAGTCACCAGACTACCACAAGAGCTTTCTTTTGGAGGCAAGTTAAAAATCTTTAGATTTGCAATCCAACGGTTTGCTCCACCCTCTCCCTGCCACCTGGTGATTTAAAATTCCTCCCCTTTTGAGCACAGAGGTTTATTCAAGCCTTGCTTCAGACAGGTTGAACCGAGCAATGTATGGGCAAGTGACAGCCAGTTTTTGTCCTCAGTGGACAAAAACACTGAGTACAAAACGTGGTATGAAAGAGTGTCAAGGAAGTCTGATGGCTCAGGTGACAAGAACTGTGTGCAGGATGTCTACCTGCCACTTGTGTACATTATAATCAGTCCTAACCATTTCCACAGGTACTCTGCTGTCAGAAACCTCAGATGTACTCAAAACAGCAAAACAAAGGTCTCCAAAATACTGAAGAATAAAGAAAATGAATCCAAGCAACTGCCTGCATTCCTTGAAACAAGAGATGTGAAACAAAGTATTTTTTTCTCTCATAAAAATATGCAGTCACAAGACTACATTGTTTTCTGTGAAAAATTATATTCTTTTCAGAAGTCTTGAAAGTCAATTATACATTGTATTTTAATATTAGAAACAATATATAGCATTTGAAAGCATGACTCAGTAATAATAGATGTCAAGAGCAAATTACGTGGAGTAAGAAGATCTGCCAAAATAGCTTGAAGTCAAAGAAAAGGCTGATCAGAGGAAACGCATGCCTTTTAACTGTCAAACCTTGAACACATCCTGCAGAAGCATCTCCAGTACAAACTGCTCTCCTGGTTTCTGTGCAAAAAGTTATATGGGCAGTGTAATATGAGGGTCTAAAAGGTCATAAAAGATACATACACACTAACTGCCTTTGCTCCCGACATATTCTCCATGACATTAAATTCTTGCCAGTTTCATTATTTATATGCTTCTGATGCAAGCAGATTTCAGAAATGAAGACACCAAACAGGAAGGTTAGTTGCAGGTGGAGCTATATGTATCTCTCAGAGGGACCTATGAGAATCACATTCAATAACATAAATTGCATTACAGTGTAAACAAAATTTAACCCAGGTGAAATGAATAAAGCAGAAAATGACTGAATTAAATGAAGATGACAGGGTGGAAACATTTTCTATAAAGATATAGCTCCATAATATATTCATAGCCAGAGGCATTGGGACAGTTTCACACCACTGGATTTTTTTTTATTTTTAAAGCCCTTCGCTAAAACAAATAACCACATCTCCTCATTGATTTTTTAGAGAAAAAACTCTCCTCTTAAATATTAATAAGTTGAGGTTTATATTGAATTTTAAATTACGGTAAGAAGTCCAACATAGGTGCTGTTTGTTTTTAAAAAATCCCAAATTATTTCCATAGTATTATTCACCTGATAATTCTTACAGTTACAATACATTTACAATGTGAAGCCAAATTTGCAGTACATAAATTTAGAAATCCTCACATCTAAATGCTGTGATGCTGTCAGAGAAAATTAACAATGAAATAAAAAGCTTGATCTATGAAGCATCACAAGCATAGAACTACTAGGCTACATTATCTACCCATGACCCACATCCATCTAAACAGAGGCAAAAGGAAAAAAAATTAAAAATTCAAGAGCATCTCAATTATTTTCACCACTTGCTTACTGTTCCACAAGCATTAGACACCCTCCTCAGCTCCAAAGAAAAGGAATTCATGCAATCATCTAAAGGGATTTTATATTCTAATTACTCACGTCTCTGTAAAATAATAAATCATGGAGAGAAGGTAAAATACATAACTAGAAACTGTTTTGCACCATATTGGCACATTGTCTTCTTGCAGAGTTGACTCTACTCCTACAGAGGTGCTATTAGAGAAACAACATTTTGGGAAAATGATACAGGGCTTGTAAAACCTCACAAAACCAAACACTGCACCCAGTGGTGCTGCCCCCAGCAACAATGCACAAAGAGTGACCAGATTAAAAATACCACAAGTCCCTTCTTCCTCACTGATTTTTCCTTGATGGTGCAGTCCTTCTGTCCTCTGCCAGGCATCCTCTCCCACCTAAGACACTCTAAATGTACACACACGCACAAGACTGTGCCCACCACAGATTAAAAAACAGAATTAGAATAATGAAAATATGAATTTTTTTCCACTTCTCCACTGCTATATAAGAATCCCTCCTCATGGGGGCTACTCAGACTCATCTGCGTAATTCTACAGATCTAGAATATGTTGTTTCAGCACAGATATCCATTATTATAAAACACAAGAAAAACACATCAGAAGTGCCTAGCTATGTAGGCTGGCTTTTTTGTTGCTTTTTTCCTTACTTATCTCCATAGAGTAAGGGTACACAAAAATCACAAATTGTGGTTTAGAATCAGTAATTTATAATTTAGACACAGACATCCTTGTTTTCTGAAAACAAGCAATGACCTACACCCCACAGTACATATATAATGCTGTGTTAGTCCTGAAAGCATATTTTAGCAGTATTTACAGTTACACTGAATTTAGATTAGATTATCTCACTTTCATATTAATTTCTGGAAGTAACAGAATGCTCACAACAACATTGGGTATTTTTGAGAAGGAAACAGAAGAAAAGTAAATGAGAATTCATGAATACTGTGATCATCTGCCAACCTTTACAAGCCATTTTGGCACTCCTTCCTTGGGCATTCTTAAAAGACATCACTTCAGGCACATATGAGCTGCATTATACATGTATTACATATCCACAAAATATACAGGTGCAACTAAAGGCGCTGCATGTGATTTTCTTTCTAAAAGTAGGAGGAACCATATACAGCCAAGTCAGCCCTTAATAACAGAGCAATCATTTCATCTTTCCAGTATAAACCTGTCTTTTAAGGAGGCTTTACCTTGGCTTTTAATAACCCAAAGAAATAAAATCGTCTGGCTGGCTGCCTTAAGACACCTGTGTCCTTGGAGATGACTTTGCCAAATTCTCAGGATCTTTACTCATAGAAAGGAACCCAAGACTTGTGGTAAGTTTATACCAGGTCTTGCCAGGTTCATCCCTTGCTTTACAATGCCTGGGCCTGGTGTCTTGGGGAACAGCTGCAGCTGATTTCATAAAATGGCTGATTATTAAGGTCGATAAACAACTATAATATCCACCCTTTTTATATCACAAATACTTTAACAGTTGTTTCCAAATAGGAAACAATCTCCATGTCCACAAACTGCCATTGTCTATCATATTAGTGCTATTTTATACAGCACCAAAGAAAAAGATTCTGTTTTAAATTAACAACATGACAATTAAGATAGATTGTTATGGCTGACCTGCTCAAAACTGGAATCCATTAAAGCTTGTTTGAATTATATAATTTTCAATGTATTTTTTCTTGTTTATCCTCCCTCAACTGGATTATAAACCAAGTATACAGTCATATCTGATGCAATGCACTTTATAAAACACATTCTACAGTAACTCCTCAATCAGCTTTCAGGGTTGTCAAGGGTTTTTTTGGTTTCCTCCCCCTTCTATGCTGTAAAAACAAACTGATAACACTACATACATTCAAAGACTGTATAGTTTCCTACACAATCTAGAGAAGAGATGCTCTGTGCTAAGCGAGTTCTGCTGCCTTACTCGTGGCAGCATTCCCAGAAAGCACAAATATACACATCACGTGCCAATATGATATACACACAGAGAAAGACTGGAATTATACCCTCCATTCTTAAGTTTTCTTTCTGTGCTTACACGCCTCAAATTTTCTGTATGTGCATGATCTGATGCATCAGAATGCCAGCATTATGTGGCCTTTGTTCTATCCACCTCAAATGTTTTATAACACTGTACACTAATATAAGGGTTTTTTCTTGTGAAGATTAAAATTCATCCAGTCAAAATCTTGAGAGCCACAGAAAGAAGATACTCCTATCCTTCTAGTTCCCACCAGGGTTTATCCATTCACTAGAGCCATCTGAAACTTGAGGATTGAACAGCAGCTTCATCCTGAATTCAGAAATTTAGAATCATCTACTGATCTGGGAAGGAGCCAACTGTAATTATTAAGTGTTATATAATTTTTTTAAAAATAGACAAATTACAACCTTATAATATATCCCAATATTTATAAAGCTTGATGCTCACAATGTCAGATATGTGACTCATACATTCTGAATCAAATGTTACTTTCAAAATGTTTTCTGAATACATATTACCAATGAATGTTCCTTTCATTAATTGTACTTTTTGGATTAATTTTCCTTGGCTAGCATTACACTGAGCTGTACTTTACATCATTATTAGACAATTGAAATCCACATGACTACTCGTAGTGGAAGACAACTTACTGGGGTAAAGACTGACAAAGCCTTTTATCACTCTGTCAGATAAATTAAGTTTTCACAAAATCCCTTGTCCCCAAATTTAATAGGTCAAGGTTTTCAGCCTGTTTCAGTACAACTGACAGTATAAATGAAAAGCTTATGGAAACCAGAAAGCCTATGGGTGTTTACAGGTTCTTAAAATATTTTGATTTTTACCTTATGCTTCTGATATGGTCAGTCCTTCACATTAGGTACAGTTTTTTTAATTTATATTCAAAACTAAGACATTCTAATAGTGAGAAGAAAAACATTTATGGAGTTACTCCCTGGTTTGGTTGGACCCTTTTCTTCCTGACTCTAAAAAAGCTATCTTCCCTTCAGTGGAAAACAGAAATTGGTTGTTGCACATACAGGAAGTTATTTTTAGCTTTGACTGACACAAAATTCTTCCCTCATTTTACTTCTCAATTTGGCTTAGAAAAAATGTCTATGCCCTTTAAGTCTGGCACTTAATATACAGAAGTGTAAAGAAGAGTGAAACATGAAATCTAGAAATGTGAATATACTATATATAAGTTTCTTTAACTAGATTGAATTTAGCATTCATGAAAAATCACATTAAATGCAATGAGGCGACATGTCTTCCATTTTTCCACAAGTTAACAGAGTAGCAATGTCAACTATATCACATTTCTCGCTTTGGATGTTCCTTCTCCCTGGAAGAATTTCCTCCAAAGGAGCTATTTCAATTTATTTTTACAGTGAATCAGTTCACTGTTGAAGCTATACAGCAAATGGACTAAGTGACCGATTTAATTTTGCGGATTGTAGCAAGAAGATCTAATAATGGATTTAACACAGCAGTTAATTTATTTAACACACAGGAAGGAAACTTTTAGCATAACTAGGACAGCCTACAACTTTAACAAAGAAATGTGCCTTTTTATAGTGGCTGGAAGAAGGAGTAGTGGACTACCTCCTCCTGCAATGTTGTATTTAATTCTTTTCACATTTGCAAACTATAAATATCATGGAGAGGATCTGAAAAAATCCCCTACAGTCAATTCAGTGAGACAGACATTAGATATAGAGAAATTCTGCTCAATATTGATCAGATTCTGCCTCCTCAGTGACCCACCACCATCCATCTACACATGCAACCTTCTTTCATCTTATTCAGTAATGAATACACTTAATAAAACCTGCTGAGAAAAGAAAAGGGGAGGAGAGATTGAAAAAAAAATAAAAATCAAATCTCTCTTCAAAAAGAAACCTATGACTCATGACTCAGTCATCTCAAAAGGGAGGCCTTAGGAAGAGCCAGGCATTATCACGCCGTATCTGACTCCCTAACCTGCAAATGATTAATGGCATCGCTGAGGGAGCTGTTACTGCTACCAGCACAAATGGCATCAGCTGTGACCTCTATAAAAGTGGGAGATTTCTCTATAAAATAACAAGATTTCAGATGGGAAAATGGAAGAAAACTTCTGAGGTATGAATAAAATCTTTACTTGCCATTTACAGTTAATGGAAAGAATTGAAAAACTCTGTGTTGGACATTCCAAGGGTGAAAAACAAAACAATTAAAGGTGGGGGACAGAAAGGCTTTTCTAGAAAATTAAAGTCCCGTCCCAAAAAGCAGCTTCCATTAACTTGAGAATTCACAACCTGCCAGGGTTGTAACAGACACAAAACAAAATTCTCTTGTAGTACATAGATTTTTTTTAATTCATTTTGGACAGAATTTGGATAGGCTTTCCAGAGCTATGGCTGTCACAAGAGTTGGACAGGACAGCTGTCCTGAGAGAATGAGTATCAAGGAAAAAAGCCCCTGTCCAGGCAGTGGTGACCCTGACTGGATGCCTCACACCCACCAAAGCCTCTCTATCACTTCCCTTCTTAGCTGAACAGGGGAGAGAAAACTGTAGCAGAAGTTCATAGGTTGAGATAAGGACAGGGAAAGATCACTCCCCAAATACCATCATGGGCAAAACAGGCTAGAATTAAAGATATTAATTGAATTTATCAATAAAAAAATCAGAGCAGGATAATGAGAAGTAAAATAAACCTTAAAAACACCTTCCCCCCATCCCTCCTTTCTTCCCAGGCTCTGCATCCTCCTCCTGAGCAGCACAGGGAGATGGGCAATGGGGGTTATGGTCAGTTCATCACAGGTTGTTCCTGCTGCTGCTCTGGGAGAAGAGTCCTGCGCCTGCTCCAGTGTGGGGTACCTCCCACGGGAGACAGCTCTCCACGAACTTCTCCAGTGTGGGTCTCTCTTCCACAGTGTGCAGTCTTTTCAGGTACACCCTGCTCCAACATGGGTGCCCTAGGGTAACAAGTCCTACGAGGAAATCTGCTCCAGCACAGACTCCTCTCTCGATGGATCTGCAGGTCCTGCTTGGCCCCTGCTCCACAGGTTCACAGCCTCCTTGGAGCATCCCCCTGCTCTGGTGTGGGCTCCTCCATGGGCTGCCGGTGGATCTGTGCATCCCTGTGGCCTTCCATGGGCTCAGGGACACAGCTGCCTCACCACGGGCTGCACCACAGGCTGCAGGGGAATCTCAGCTCTGGTACATGGAGCACCTCCTGCCCCTCCTTCTGCCATGACCTGGGTGTCTGCAGGGCTGTTCTCCTCACATATTCTCACCTTGCTCTGCTCTGGCTGCAATTACTTCTGCACAACAATTTTTTTCCCCCTTCTCAAATCTGCTATCAGAGGCATTACTATCATTCTTGATTGGCCCAGCCTTGGCCAGCAGCGGGTCCATCCTGGAACTGGCTGGCCTTGGCTCTGCTGGACACGGGGGAAGCTTCTGGCAGCTTCTCACAGAAGCCACCCCTGTAGCCTTGACAACTACTGAAACCTGGCCCCTCAAAACCAACACAACTACTAAACCTACTCTCTGCAAGGGGCTGACACAGCTCATGGGACATTCTCTCCCCAGTCTACAGTAAAGAGAAAACAAACCAATCAACCAACCAACACCAGAGAAACCACTTGGTGTCCTTCTAGGAAACCTAATCACAAACAATTGCCAGAGACAAGTTTTTCCTTACATAACCACTACCAATAACTAAACATCTCTCCCATACTCTAGTATTACCTGTACTCCAAAACATCAAATGAAAACGTAGGAGATCTTCATAAAACATCTGCAGATTGGAATTCAATCCTTGTAAGCGGTCATGTAAGCAAGTAAAATACACATACTGGCCATACATTGACTGATAAACAGTGTCAATACTTTGATAAAACTCAAGAGATGAACCAACCTTCTCCTCATGACTACAAAGCAATTTCACTTCTGAGCCTGAAAACTTCCATTGGTTTTCAAGGTCAGTGACTCGAATGCAAAAGAATGGACAGACCCATCCCAGCAACTTGTTGAAATACTGTCTTGAAAATGAGAAAAATCTATTTAATCTCTCTTGAACCAAGCATGCCTACAGCCCAAGTTGCCAATGAACCAGCAGGCTATTATAAAGAAGATGGGTGGCTGCAACACATGCGGGAGTGATGCATGGGATCCTGATCAGAACGTGAGTGCCTTTCCAGTTTTCTCCGTTCCAAGAGCACTTCTGCCTACCAGCTTACAAGATGAGGTGGCAGGACTGCAAGAACCTGTAAATGGTCCTGCTGAACTGTGCAGTCCAGATCAGAGACATCACTGCTTCCAGGACAGTGCGATGAGAAGGACAGTGGATGAGCTCACCCTCACAAACCCTCATGCTTGTACTCCACCCAAGAGTCGTTCACAGTTAAATCCGTGTGATTACCATCAAAAGCTGTAAGGATCCATAACCTATCACAAAAACATGGCCATCTATGACATTAAGACATGGGTGCCACTCCATGTTAGCCAGACAGCTATTCCAAGTGAGTAATTTCTCTGACTGACATTGCTAAAGAAGGCAGAATTCAATTACCCAGCCTGAAATAGGATACAGGTTCAACTGGATCTTTGATGACCAGAAGTGTTTAGGGCTTTCATTTTATGTCTCATTCAAAAGATAAAAGAGTACCATTCCGAAGATTAGATTGCCAATGTATAGAGAATGTCTCTTCAGAAAAAAAATAAACTAAGAAAGGTAATTTCACTCTTTCACATACAAACTTTACCATTCTGTTTGTCTCTGAAATGACTGATCTACTTAGTAGATACTACATGCTGAAAGAAAGAATTCAGATGTTGCACATCTTAAGTAGTAGGAAACTCCAGCTATTGAATTGCCTGAGTTGCTAAATCAGAAGTTCCTTTTTAAAAGCAAGAAAATGATTGATGTATTTAGGAAGAACTCTATTTCTGCAAATGTGAAGGACTGAACAGATTTTTATCATAACATTATAAAAAGTTTGAAAATAACTTTGACATATAGTTCCTGGAGGTTGAGTATGATTGTTATTTTAAAGTTGTTTCAATCAAAATGGAACTAGAAAAGGAAATATTCAACCAGAACCATATGAGTTTCCTTTTATGCTTCATATCTACCCTACATTAAGCTCAGTATTATTTAAACATCTTGCATATTCTTTCTCTGGGGACTACAGGCATGAACAAAAGCCCAACAAAAAGCATCAGGAATCTGCACAGTGACTGAGTGAGCACTGAATCTCGAAGAGGCTTTAATGCCACACTTTCTAGGAGACAGATTCGTGAGTTTCTTTCACACCCAACAGGTATTACTCTACTGATTTTATTTCTTTATGTTTAATATTTTACCAGGCATGGTATGTTGGATTATCCAGAAAAAGTCTATTGTGAAGGGAAGTCTTTAGGTACATTATGTACTTTCTGCAGAAAGCTGACACATCACTAGCAAAGAAACTATGGACCATAAAATTGTTTTAATTGATACATAAAAAGCCTGGGAGGGGAAAAGAAAGTTTCTAAGGTTCCATACCAGCAAAACTCCCTATTTCACTTCTTCTCTGTACATACATATGAGTACAATCCTAAAGATAAACCTGTTTTCTTGACTCCACATGCTGAATGTAATTCAGCAGATTCTGCAAAGAGACTCCTCCTTTGGTTGTGGCTTCTTCGCTGTAGTGCAGCATTGTACAGTTCATGAAATCTTCCTGGAGCAGACTGTTGAAAACCATGGGTGTTACTCTTGCAAAAACAGATACTCTGAAGGACAGAAATTCAACAGAATTGTGGATGTTACAGAGGCTATGTCAGTAAAGAGGGGATGGCACTCCCTTCGACAAGGGTTTAACTCACATTTTCACCTTGACTCCTTAAAGCAAAATAATTGGATTAGTTATCCTCATCGTACATAAGCTACATCTACATAAGTCACCTAAGAAAGTGATTTATCCCATTTTATCCACTTTCCAAGGATTACATGAACGGGGACATGATCTCTTCCTCCAAATGTCAGTCCAGTGAAAGCAAGTGGCTGATGCTTTTGTGGTGATTAATTCTGATCAACATGGGAAAAGATCTTGCCCAAGAGTCCCCCAGCTCTGTGTGTTCTCCCTCCCTTCCACCCCTTCCAGCTTTACACTGTTTTAACAGGAGCTCAGAAAGAGGAAAAAACAAGAAATGAGCTCCACAGTGAATTCCTTGAAGAAAAGTCCATCAAGGGCCGAGAGGCTCCTGTGGCTCCTTCCTGCAAAGCTGGACGTATAGGGAGCACGGGGTGGGAAAGGCGGCCCTCAGGACACAGAGTTGGACACTGATCCCTCCTGGATCTCCTTCCCACCCCTGTCCCAGGCAAGGATGGTCCTGCATATCCTCCTGGATCTGTCCCAGGAAGGTCCCTGCTCCCTTGTGTGGGATGGGAGGGTTAGAGGTGGCCCTCTCACACTCATCCCACTGACTCCCCCCTGCACGGGCTTTGGCCCTGGGGTGTTGACCTCCCTTTTTAGGGCATGCATCCCTGTTCCCATGGGGAGGGTCCCTGGCAGGACCCATGGGCATAACCAACCTTTGTGGGAGGCTGGGAGCACTGGTGAGGGACGAGGCTGTTCCTGGTGACCTGAAACTTGGCTCCTGCTCTGTGCCAGGGGCTTTCTGCCTGCTGGGCTGGGGGAACATCCTCTCTGAGCTCAGCCCTGCACCCACTCCTTCCCACAGCTCCTTCCAAAAAGCATCCACTACAGACACGTCCTCCGCTACCGTCCCTTAGCCAGGGGCCTCGTGGCTCATGCCAGACCCTTCTTCCTTCCCAGGGAGCCTCCTCCCAGTGAGGGGGGAGTCCCCCACATCCCAGGACTCTCCAGCTCAGCCCCGCTGAAGCCAGGCCGCCATCTGAGTCCCACGTGCCCTGAGCCAAGCGGGGACTGGCGGCCGTCTTGGCCACAGAGACCACAAATAAATGGAGTTTCAAACCTCTGACAAGAGGAAAAGGGCCAGCAAAACCTCAGCTCGGGGCGTGAGGAGAGCAGACTTCAGACTGCTCAGGGAACTGGTAAGCAAGCTACCCAGGGAAAATGTATTTGCAGGTGCTGGGGTCCATCAGTGCTGGTTTCTTTTGAGGCGTCACCTCCTAAGGTCCCAGGAGCAGGCGATTCCCAAAGGTCGGAAACCAAGCAGGCGAGGCAGAAGGCTGGCTCGCCGGAACCGGCACCGCCTCTGGGAAAGAGGATGGAAAAGGAAGCTGTGTGCCCAGTGGAATCAAGTTCAGGAGAAGAAGCGAGAGATGCTTCTTGCCACTCTAGGGAGAAATTTGGTGTGGTGAAAGCTCAGCTGGAGATGAAGGTGGCCAGAAATGTGGGGCACGCACAATAAAAAGTGTGTTTCTAAATCTATTAAAGGAAAAAACCATTGTAGAAATAACATCTTCCCCTTCGAGGATGTGGATGGTCACCTCACAAACAGGGACAGAGACACGGTACAGGTGTTTAAGGCATTCTTTGCCTCTGTCTTCAACATTTATCCCTCCCTTCCCAATGAAAAACATGGATTACCCCATTCGACACTCTAGAGTCCAGAGGAGGGCACGTCCTGCTCAACAACATCCAAACCATCTGTATGCTATCCACCGCATTCCCATCCTGAATACAAACCCCGCTCTGGCCCACTTCCTGGGAAGAAAATGGATCCTAGCCCACCGAAAACCACTACATCAGCCAGTTCTTCACCCAGCACACCCTGTCCCTGATCATCTCACACCTGGACACCTGCTCCAGAAGGATTCTGTGAGGAACAGGATCAAAACTCCTCTTAAAATTCTGAAATACAACCTGCATTGCCTTCCCATCATCCATGAGACGGGTGACCTTACGGCAGTGGGATAATCAATCCATCGGATAGGAGTTTCCCTCTGTTATCTCACGCTGCCCATGGCTCACGCTGGCACTGTCCTTCCATCACTTCCCAGTAGTGCAAAGTATGAGCCTCTCCACCATTATTCCTGCTATCAAGATTAGATTAATAGGGCTGGAGTTTCCTGGAAAGTCCAAGCCCTTCCTGTCAAGTCGGATACAGCTGGAGAACATTGAGCCAGCATGGACCTCCTTTTCTTTCAGGAGCTTGGGTAGATGATTTAGGGGCTTCCTGCTGGGACATAGCAGGATGAATCCCATCCAGCGCCACAGCCTCATGGATATTGTTCAGGTCCATGTTGTCCCCAGTGATCCTAAATGGAAGATCGCTGTCCCGCGCACTGCCGTGCCTCCCCCCTTGGACATCCTTCGGCACCCAGAGAAGCCGGTGGTACTTGGCCAGAGTCTGTGGGACAAGGACACTGGGAATGGCTGAAAGCAGAGAGGATGCCCAGAGAGCCAAATTCCCACAGGATCATGCCAGCCTGAGTGGGTCAGCCCGTCCTGAGAGGATGCTTAGCATGGCTTTGGGCATCGGGGTCCTGCTGGCCCTGGCAGGCTGCACGGCCAGGGAGGGCTGAGCTGAGTGTCAGCCACCCATGGAGAGCTGGGAGAAAGACTGTGGACAGGACACGGGATCCCAGTGACCTCCCGCCCCCAGTGCCAGCTTGCTGGTTACGTTTACTTCATTTCCTTAAAGCATTCTTGTACCGTAATTTTTTCAGGGGAAAAAATCCTAAATTAAAAAAGAAAAAAAGCAGGAAAACTGACTTTTTGGTCAGAATTAAACACACGACAACCTGTACAACAGTTGGTTTTCTCCGTTCTCTTCACTTGCTGGAGTATTTTTCAAAAAGAAATTGGTTTCTTATGCCGGTTCTGATGAATGGGGAACATTTTCCCTCACTACAATATGTTAGCATTCACTATTTTAAACTTCAGCATAAACATGGCTCCACACAAGTAAAATTCTCAGAGTTGCACAAATTTCTTTAAGAGACCAAATTCTCTACTCAGTTCGAATAGGATCTTACACCTAGATTAGCTAGTTAGATCAAGGAGTTAAAAATGGCATATTCATCATCGGTAGCTTAAAGTTACACAGATTGTTCCACACAAAACCACCACTCTAGATGCTCTTTTATTTCACTAGAGCCCATTATTATTCACTTCACCTAATTCAGCTGCACCAGATTTTAAGGCTTCTATTCAGGTGAAATTCCCATTGAAGCCAAGAGGATTCCTGTGTTAAAAGTACCTCTCTATGCCTGCTTGAGTTTCATTGAGTCTGGAGTTTTATTTCTAGGTCATCAGCAAATTTAAATATTCATGGTTGATTCTCCAGTCCAGAGCTGGGTATTAATAAGAAAATGTAAGGTGGCAAAGAGCTTATTAAACTCAGTAACGTTCCCTAAATATTGCCTGTAGCTGGACAGCCTGAGGTAGTTTTTATTCAGTTTTTAGTTGGTCTACTACCTAATTCTGGTACTTATCCATAGAATTACTGTTCTTCATTGATGTAGGCATCTGCCTGGAAAAAAGTGAAAAAAAAAAAAAAAAAAGGAGGTTGCAATGTCCTGGCAAACTAAGTTATAAATTAGCATTACTGCACTCCACTCAAAAGCAGACTTGCTGGGGTTTTTTTTAATCACAGTAAAATGAGATGTCATTTGTAGTTAATTCACCATGAAGTTGGTATTTTAAAGCAACTGTCTTTTCTGTACAGCTCACATCACAAGGAAAGCTTCATGTATGGAATTTTCTTAGTTGCAAAATGGAAATTTTGTTACATAGGAATATTTCTATTTGCTCAAATACAAATATTTGCCCAGAATTTTGAACATTTTGTAGTTCTCTGTTTTCTTTAAACAGTTTCAGTGGTGATTCTGCCACTTGAAACAAATTTAAATCTCACTGCTTGGGTCCTCAGAATCCTAAATGAAGCTGAAGCAGATCTGCCTGCACACAGAACACGTGAGAGATGTTCCTGGTGACAAACTTGACAGATCCTAAATTAGGGACTGAGCACTCTATGAAGGGACCAAAGCAACACAGCCTCCAACAGAGAACCAATTCCAATGCCTCAGTTTGAGCAAGGCTTTTGCACAAAATGTGGCCATATAGGCTCTCAGCTGTAAGAAGTTCAGCAGGAACACGGGGCTTTTATACTTAGAGTTCAGAGTTTGCTGCTTCTCATCTAAACATGATGATCCTCCTGTAGTACCTCATTAGAACTCATGGATGAATAAACATCCAACACTGCGTAGCATCAGCCAAAATGAACAAAGAAAACAGGAACAAACAAACCTCCCTTTCCCTGGTGATTTCCAGGTGCTAAGCACATGGCAAGGAGAGGTCCTAACACTTTTTTGCCTGTTTAGCTAGGATAGCCTATATTCCCCACAGCATGCTCTTGTCTCACCTAGGAAAAACAGGCGCCTCCCCCCATCCTTCTTCACTAACCTGGCTGTCTGCAAAGCTGCTGTTCTCACATTCTCACTCCCCTCTCCAGCTGCAATTGCTGCTGTTCAGTAACATTTTGCCTTTCTTAAGCACATTATCCCAGAGGCAATACCAATGTCACTGATGGCCTTGGCCTTGGCCGTTGTTGGGTCCGTCTTGGACAGGCAAAAGCTTCTGGCAGCTTCTCCAGAGAAGCCTCCCTGCTCTCCCTCCCCTCCCAAAACTCTGCCATACAAATACATATGACCACAAGTCATACAAATAATAAAACACTAGAACGTTAGACCAATTTATTACTTGTCAAGATATCATCTCGAGTAACATAAAAGATTAATATAGCTTTAATTAGAAACAAAGAAAAATACACAGACCCAAAGACCTACACATAACAAATAAATTACACAGGAAGATAAAAATACATAAAAACCCCAACAAACCACCACCACCTCAAACCTAGTGTCTGCTCAGTGTTTTTTCCTGGCTTTTAAAATCAAGCTATTACAGTATATGAGGCAGAGTAAACACTGATGAGTTGTCTCCTCACGTGAAGGCCAGCTGGGTGGTGAACAGTGCTCTTGGTCTGTGAGATTGACACTGAGATAGAACAACTTTTTCTTTCATTTGGAGTTACTTGTTGATTTGCAGACAGATGTCCCCTTGATCCTCAGAGACAGCCTTACTCAGATTTTTTCTAGCAAATATTCTTTGATCTATTTCCTGGTATCTTTAAAAATGACAGCTTTGTTTTTTCCATCACATTAAGATATCACCCCTTGCCATTTTGCAATAAGCACCGCTGGGGCAAACACTGCAAACAGCTTGGCAGCAAATGGAGCAGGACAACCTCAGCCACCTGGAACATCTGCCTTCTCTGGGTCTGTCACACCCTCAGGAGGGACATATCAACCACAGCCACTGTTCTCTAATAAGCTAAGCATCCCTTCCTTCACCCGTCTTGTCTCACACTATCCTGGCTTTGCCTCACCTTGAAATTAGAGGCTTTAGATAGAATCTCATGCAAAGCCTTGTGCCCACAGCTGCACAGCTGGTTTGTTTCCCAAAATAAACGTCACTTCTTATTTTACAAAAGATCACAGATAGAGAAAGGCAGGGAGTTTTGACATTTAGCTTACCATACTCATGGAAAAATCTCTTTCTCTGCTTTGCTTTGGATTTTATTTGCTCATTTTTTAAACCAGGCTCCTTGACTGAAATATCTTTGATAGATACACACCTAAAGACTGATCCAGCTTAAGAATCAAAGAAATGGCACACAGAAAAACAATTCTCACATTTTTTCTAACTGTAGGGTCCACGGGAATAGCGACTATAGGGAGTTTTACCCAAAGGACTGCAGAAGACAATATATTCCAAAATAAGCAATTTAAGAGATTAGAACACAAAGACTATGCAGCTTCTTAGACAACAACTGCAGATACTGCCAACTATGATGAAACAAATCAGCTGAAGACCTCCTCATTTCCATGATGTAACATCACATAGCGAAGATGTACGCACAGCAACATTCCATTAAGCACCTGTGGAATCAGTGAGGTGCTGAACAATCCATATATAATTAGTACAACACAGTGAGTCCTGATTTACTTACTCACTTGCAATGTAATTAATAGGATTCAAAGCGCATTTCTCAGCCATGGTACATACTGAAAAATGACCTCTCACCCCAATATTAGACAATTCTTTGCAGGCACAGTCCAAAACAACATGACAAAATAACCCTAGCAATTATCACATCCTGATGGTCTGCTGCCATATCTTACCCTTGCTTCTGTTTATAATCAGCAGGTAACTCTTTGACATCTCTCTATCATTCTATGTGATGTGACAGCATATTTTCCGGTGCTTTACAAAGACTAAACACACATGTACTGCTACCACAGAAATATCCACCTCCATGAGCTCCAGCCCACACAAAGCCCTCCTAATCTACCAGAAACATATTCTCCATTTATTGTGTACCACTTCAGACAGCAGCTGTCACAAGACAGGGGAGAAAAGCTGTGGCACACTTGTGTTGAATCTGTTTTGGAGGCAATGCCCTCCCATTGCCTAAAGCCCTCTTGCAGCCCCTGGAAAAACACTGCACTTTCCTTTCCATGCCCCTAGCTGGGAACCCACTGCTTCAAACCCTTCTGCTGTTTCCTGCTCATCACCCAAAATTATAATTTGTACAGACATACACCGTAAATAACTCCCACTCTAGGCAGATCCCAGAGCTGTTCAGATGTATTTCTTAGACCCATGCACAGGACTCCAGCACATGCAGGCAGGTGTTCAAGGAATGCCTGCAATTTCCAGGCATTCAATCATCCGTTTACCTTTGATATCATAGATTGTCCTATCTCATCCTCAGCACTTCATCAGTAGCAGTAGTGACTAATGCTCCACAAATACAGAATAACTGTGAACCTGCTCATAAAACCAGCATTAAAACTCCACTGACTTGCGGCTCATCCACAGACAGAAAAAAGCAGCTCAGTGAATGATCTAGAGTTCCTCTGTTTTAAAGGTTGCAAAAATATGAGATGGATGGAAAATTGGGGCTATTGAGTTCATGCTGCCGATGACTTAGGATTTTAGCTTTTATATTTTCATATATTTGTAATCCTGCAATTCTTTAGTCTATAACTCTGAGCATATATATGTTATATAAAACTCTATATAATATTGAGTGTTAGCAACTGCTTTTCCCATTTTGCTCAGACACAACAATTCCGCTCCAGGCCTGAGAATCAAGGACACCGCACTGTCTCAGGCCCCGAGAAATGGAAACAAAAGTGAGTTGGGAGGAGCAAACTGAGAGAATGGGACTGCACTGCCTGAAGCTGTAATTGGACAATTAACCTCTGATATGCAAATGGACAAAACTTATATCTGTCCAAAAAAGGTGTGGCTGTGTCCATCCTGGGTGTAGCCTCTGTGAGACTCCTGCACTGCCCAAGGTGTGCCCTGGGAAGGCCTTTCAATAAATCCCTGCCCTTTATCCTTTCACTCTGCGCAGCCTCTGCTCCAGGTCAGCCTCTACAAGGCATCACTGCCAGCAATTCTCCCAGAGTACTGTATTTGTACTCCTCTCTGCACACCAAAATGTCTCTCATAAGCCTTTAACAGGGACCCCTGGCAAGGATGCCCCTGGGTTCAAGTCCACAGTGTTACGTACAGTTATGGATGCCTGTCTCCACCTCAGCCATCATGCTGGAATCATACAGAAATGTCACTAAAAATTCCAGCATCAAAGGTTTCCAACACAAGTATCACAACTGTGTTAAATACGATCAAATGGTAATGATCACAGAGATCACAGATTTCAGCCCTGGCCAGAAAAACACAAAATGAACAAAAAAGAAGTGATTTGAAGATAGAATCAGATCCTAAATATTACAAAAATTCATTTAGAAGCATCAAGCACATACGTAAAGAAACAGCATTACAAAGAATGGATGGAGAAAGGAATTACTTGACAGTATCTGTGAATATCAATTTGCAGTTCACCTTCAAAAACGAAAGATAGCCCCACAACTGTTATGATGATTTCTCACGTCAGCCAAAGCGAATGGCAAGAGGTAATTCTTCTTAGCAGCATGCTGAATTATGTATCTGTACATAAGCCCTAAATGTGTATTTTAATTTCACCTGAGTAAATTACTGGTATAAATCCTACCCTTCTCAAATATCTCTGAATTTTTAATTAACTTAATATCATAATTTCAACCAGGCAGTCAGAAACGATGAGTAACATATGATTCATATTCAGAAGTAAACACACCTGCTTTTCAACAACATTTCTAATTACTGGCTCATTTTACCCTTTACATGGCATTGAAGCCAATTTGGGTCATACTGTTTTTAGCTGGTGACGAGTCCTTTCAGCTCACAAATAATGTATAAGAAGTTGCTGTGTTGTCAGTTTGAAGGACATTTTCAAATGCACTGTGGCAAATTGAATACATTACCAAAACACATCACTTTACTTCTGATACGCCTCACTTCACTATGAGCTTCCACCAGACAAGGTTTTGCCAAGAACATTTAGGCTTTGATTTGAGGTGCTGCCCCAGCATTTCATTGTCTTAGGTCTGTGTCATAATGATTGAGGGAGTCGTACCATATACTAAATAAAACAAAGTGCTTATTTCGAATGTTAAAGGTAACAGGAGAACAAACAAACGTGGGGCGAGAATACTTAGGTGTCCTTTAAAAACTGCAGCAAACTGCAGTGAGACAATGAGGAAAGCCTATACTGAGCTGCCTCCTGTTCCTGAAAGCACTACATCTTTTAGGGGTAATCAGTGAAACAAAAGGAACCCTGCTGCAAAGGTGGTTCATCACCTCTCTACTCTGAACATTTAGTCTGGCCATGACACTCACCTTCAGAAGGCTGAAGGTGTTCCCACAGATCTGATGTGGACTTAGCCACTGAAATATGCATATGACTTAAGATGTATCTGCTGAAGTTTTCAAACACTCCAACACAACTAAAATGTGACAAATTCTCATACACAAAGCCCTGTTCATTCTCAAACCAGCTTGTATGTCAGATTTCTCAAAGTTAGCATCATTATCTTGATTTGTAGCATACTAGTAAACTCTATACATCTTCAAAGAAAAAAATAAACTGCCTTCTGGTTCAAGTTGTATAGATTTTATTCACAGAAGCTATCTCTTTCTGACATCTACCTCTAAATTGCTCGATATAATGAGAGTACCATACCTGCCATGCTTCCTTTAGTTGGTGTGCTAACTCATATTGTAGATCAAAACAATACAAAAGACATGAAAAACATAGGAGTCAAAAATGGTTATGTCCTCCATTTATCAATTTTAAACCATCACTTCAACGGTTCAGAGAATCTGTGCTCTAGATACGAAAGTCCCTTTGCAGCTGGAAGAAAAAGGAATGTTCTAAGAGCCTTGGGTGAAAGAATCACAGGCAGAGGAGCTGAAATGTGGCCTGAAGTCCTGGGCAGGCAGGGCACCTTTGGGCAACACCGGCAGTACCATATTGTCACAGACACAGAACACATCCCTCCAAATGTACTGATGCCTCTGAGCAACTGATGTTTTAGAAAGGAATGAGCAAATTATGCATGGGTAACCAGCAGGAAGGATTAGCGGCTGGGGAGCCACAGCAGGTGGGGCTCTGAGGTAGGAATGTCTTCCCTTACCTCCCCATGATATTGCCAGTACTTATTGCTGAATGGCAGGAGACTTTGGAGGGCTTTTTTCCCTATTTAAGACAAATAACCTAAAGGCTACAAGCAAAAAAAAATTAAGTACTAAGATTTATTCTAGATGAGATGAAAATATTAATGTCCTCGTTCATTCTTAAATAGTCATAAACAACGCTGACAACTAGAAACTATGGGATTTTAGTATACAGTGATTTGACTACATCCATAGAGTATTTAGCAGTTTTCAGAAGCTACTTAAAGCAGATTTATTGACAACTGGGCTTAAGTGACTTTAATAAACACACAAATTACAGCACACTCTCTGGATTACAAGTGGTTCCACTAATTTAACTGCAACAGTTATTCCTCTGTTTTCATTTATTTCTTCCTAAAAAAATTCACCAATTATAATCTCATCCATACTACAGTACACAACCTGCATTAACAATCCACTTCATATCCGAAAATAAATACAAGTGTAAACAGTTAATTAACAAACTTGCAGTGCAAAAAAACTCCCATCATTGAATTAGTTAAGTGACATATAACCTTGATAAATACAAACTAAAATAAAATCCCAAATCTGCTAAATAAAGAAAATTATAAGAGTCCTGTATGAAGCTTGGTGAGATCCCTTTCTCCTCATTTAAGGTAGGCAAGGAACCAGCTCTTTGTGAAACAAACTGTAAGGTGGAACTATGAGGCTGTCAGAAGCAAATCTTGGAAAAGAAAAATCTAGGAACAGGCAGAATCTAATCATGACTAGTTAGACATCTTTGAATAGGCTATGATTCTATAAAAACCGTGACTTCGAAACAAATCAAATCTTAATAATTCAATAACTTGAAGTGAAAAGCAATCATCTAAATTCTGGTCTAATTTGCACAACAAATTCAGTAAAAGCAGACAGAAACCTTGAGCTTGCACCACAGGAAACTGGTGGAGTAAATATTTTTCATTTGATGTCCCTTCTAATTAACTAAAAGTGGATGCTGGAATCAAAAGCAGATACACCCCTGATAAAATTCAACATGAAAAGTTACAGAGAACATAAACTTTCAGTGCAGAAAAGGCAGAAATGGAACAGTCATATCTTCACTGGAGAGAAAACATCAAGCAGAATGGAAGAATGGAAAGCAATTACTTCTTCCACATATCATACTTTTCATTGCCAAAGAAGGTGTTTTTCAGTAAAGCTTTACCTTTCTCACAATGACTTCCAGTGAACCCAGAAGGGCAGAGGCATTTGTTGGGAGCTACACAAGTTCCACCATATCTGCACCCTTCTTCACAGAATGCTGCAAGATAAAAGGAATATGTGGGTAATACTTAATTTTTTAAAATATGTATTTGTAGGATAATAAGAAAAACATCTGAGTTCTAAGCAATTAACAGAATCTAGCATATTAAAATTCAGTCCACCTGCAAACACAAAGAGAAGTAACTAATTAAAATGACAAGAGGAAAAATCTCAGATTACACCATAGGCAAACCACCTCACCAATAAAAGATTAGGAACCATCTGGAAGAAGAGGAGAGGAAAAAATACATCATATGGTTTTAATGGGGCTGATCATCTTTCCATTATATCAAATATGCATATAGCAATTACAATGCTCTGCTAATGCACAGAAAACAGGCAGGTTGGATGGTGTTAAATACTGTGTTCCTCCCTTCTATTAAATACTTCACTGAAATGTTTTCAAATGCATAAAATTTTGTTTTTTTAAATTTTTATTGTAAAGGGTACTTTAAAGTACATTTTGTGGAATGGAGAAATTAAATAGGGTGAGGATCATAACTGAAAATACGAGAAGGGCTCAACCCCAATATGATGCCTCCACTGAGACGTGATTTTTGATGGAGCAATACTAAAGTACTTTAGAAGTGTATGTGACCAACAAGTAGTATTTCAAACAGCTGATGGATCTCATCACAAGAAGTTTGCTTACTGTTTCAAGTTACTCTTTTTTATTTTTTTTTA
>VWPU01000411.1:0-28309 GCA_013398955.1 Callaeas wilsoni
TTGGAAGCAACAAGGGGAGGAGTTCACGTGCAGCCTGAGTTTAGGGGGAAACTGTGCTGGGAAGGGCTCTGGCTTGGGTGGAAAAATCCATGTTTCCTGCCTTCCCTCCCAGCCCAGAGTGTCCTGCAGGAGCTGGGCACGTGGAGTGCTGAGGTGTGGGAGAGGAGGGGTGTTGGGGAAGATGAAACAGGAAAGCCTTATAAATATGATTGCCTGGCAAAAGATGCTGAGAATAGGGGAACTGTAAGTGAGATTGAAATGAAAGCAAGCTTTGGGATACCAAGCCTTAGTTACTGAACAACTGGAAAACAATGGGAAGGTAATCCTCTCTCTGATTGAACAACACCCTCTGCGTGCAGACAGCTCCAAGGGTCAGAGCAGACCCTGCTAGCTTGGCAGCAGGGGTCCAGAGAGGAGTTTCTGGAGTTTAAAATGTAACGCAGTATGGTAATATAACAATTCTTATAGGCTGTATGGAAATGCTATGGGATTTGTATCTTGTACTAGATTGGTTAGTGGAAATTAGAATATTCAACGCAGAAGAAGATTTATTGTAGTGTAAACGAGAACTTCCACTACTTTTCCTACTTCTACTACTGCTACTTCTTCTACTTCTCCTACTTCTTCTACTACCACTACTTCTGCTACTTCTGCTACTTCTCCTACTTCTTGCCCTTACTCTCTCTTGCTCTTACCTTTGCTTCTCTTGCTCTCTCACTTTTCTGGCCTGCCTCGAGCTGCAGCTGGCAGCTCCAAGCAGGGCCCCTATACCCATGCCCTTTGTAATAAACTGCATGTTCTAAGACCCAACCTCAGAGATCTCTCGTCTGTAGCCATCCCAACCATCCCAAAACCAGAACATCCTACAGGAGGGCACAGCAGAGCCGTTGCTGCCCCAGGGACAGCACCCCAGGGACCCTCCCCTGGCACAGATGTCCTCACCGTGCCGTTTGTCCAGTGCATCACCCTGAAATCCCCGGTGTTTCGGTGTTTGCAGAGAGCCCCACGGTGATGCTGTCTGCAGGCAGCTTCTCCTCCCCCTACGAGCACCTGAGCCAGCCCGAGACCAAGCGGATGGTGGAGCACTACACGGCCTACCTGAGCGACAACACGCGGCTCATCGCCAACCCCGGCCTCAAGGTGGGCCCTCAGGACAGCAGCGCGCTCCGGGACGTCCTCCCGGCCCCCGGTCACACACTGGTTTGGGCTGGAAGGACCTCGGAGCCCACCCAGTGCCACCCCTGCCGTGGCAGGGACACCTCCCGCTGTCCCAGGCTGCTCCCAGCCCCGGTGTCTTGGGCACTGCCAGGGGTGCAGGGGCAGCCACAGCTGCTCTGGGCACCCTCACCCTCCCAGCCAGGAATTCCTTCCCAGCATCTGATCCAAGAGTGGAGAGAGGAGGGAGGCAGAGCTTGATAAGCAGCTAACAAACACTAGGAAAGTTAAAGCCACACTAAATTCTTAGCAGAAACACCTTTGTGTTCTTAGGCATACGAATGAGAAATCTCGATTTCATATGCAAGCAGCACATTATTTATATTTATATTTACTCCAAAACAAACTAGAAGCCACAGAGATAACACCAACAATATTTCATTCTAATAATCTGCTTGGAATGTCTGGTGTGAGAAGCCTTGAACCAAGTAATTGAGCTGAGATGATCCCCGGTGGCTCTCGGGGAAGCTTTTATTATCTTGCCATGCGAGTCCTGCAGGAACCCTGCCAGCTCTGCCTTTGTTTTGCAGTTCTCTGTCAGGAATGAAGTAATGGCAACCAGTCACGGCACGGATGAATGGATGACCCAGATGGAGATCAGCGGCCTCAACAGCTACATTGTCAGGCGTTACATAGCAACCCCCAATGGGGTGCTCCGCATCTACCCCGGCTCCCTCATGGACAAAGCCTTTGATCCCACCAGGAGACAATGGTGAGTCCTGAAGGTCCCTTCAGCGAAGCTTTGAATCATCTCCGAGGGCAAGAAGGAAAATATTTGGAGTTGATTTCGTAGCCTGAGGGTTTTTTTTCTTTTTCGATTTAGTTAAAGAGGTTTTCGTCGCGGGGAAAAGGCTCGGAGCTTAAATGCAGCCAGTTAAAACATTTATTGGTTCTAATTTCAGGCCTTTTTATTTTGTGGGGTAGTTGGTGTCTCTTAGCCCAGCTATGGCAGATGGGAACATAAATATTCAGAAAATGAGCATCCCCTTCAGGGATTAGCTAATTCAGGAGTGTTTGAGCTCCTCGGGCCCTTTTTGGTTGTTCATATTTGAGCCTTTTTGTTTGTTTACAGTGGCTTTCCTCACTGCTTTCAAGGAGGGATTAATTATGCAGCAGCATCTGATTTGGGCTGAGAGCTGGGGACACTCCAGATGGGAGCTCGAGACCCAAGCAGGCTCCGAGCGTGTTCCAAAGGCTGGGATCTGTGGGAAGGAGCCAGCCAGGTGCTGCTGCACTGGGAAGGGCACACATCCCAGCCCTGTGGCTCTGCAGTGCTCCTGGCAGCTCTCCTGACCCATGTTTTCCCTGAAATTCGTGGTGTTACGGGCAGAAGGTGCAAGTAAAGCACTGGGGATAAAGCAGAAGTGAGTTAAGCTGCTCATGGGTTGGTGCTCTGGGTAGGGAGAAGCAAAGTGATCACTTTTTCTTACAGAAAAGTGTTTCCAGAAGTGTTACAAGCTTTCCTATGACAGCAGGAAGGTATTTGACGTGGCTGTGGCTTATTTGATGCTGATGAAAGTTTTAAGAGGTTGTAGTTTATAATCACTGTCTGATCTTTCTGCATTTTCTTGCCTCAGTTCTGTCATTTCTCCTCAGTTTGCAGTGCAATCATTTTGCCAGTGTTCACTTGGAGTTTGAGACTCTGCTGGCACCAAGTTCTGCATTGTTCTGGGGGAAAATGTCTGAAATTCCATCAAATGTGTTCTGTGCAGAAATAAGCTGAGCTTTTTTAATCAGCTGGATGTACTGGGGGACCATTTATTGAGCCAGTCTGGGTTAGGTCGGAGTCCCAGTTGTGTTTAGGTGCTTATTTGATACTAAAAACCATTAGTTTGGTGGCCTGTTGTTCACAGCAGGCAGAATTCAGTGTTTGTTACTTTGGGAAAGTCGAGGGTTCTGTCTTAAAGTTGTTGGCACTAATGATGAGCATTCCTTTTGGCTCCCCTTAGGTACCTGCATGCCGTGGCTAATCCAGGACTAATCACCTTCACTGGGCCCTACCTGGATGTGGGAGGGGCTGGATACGTGGTGACCATCAGCCACACCGTCCATTCCTCCAGGTGAGGGGTCTGGAGCTTGGGGGAGCCCAGAAGACTCTGAATTCTCAGAGCTGGGTGACTCTGTGTGCCCAAGAACTGAGAGCCAGAGCTGGTTTTCAGGTGCTGTCGGTGAAGTGTCGTCTGACCTTGTGGAAATGGGGCATTGGAACACTGTGCGAAATCCATTTAATAGGAATACGTGAATCCTGTGGCTTTACTGGTACAGGAGTAATAACAGCACTTCAAAAAAAAAAAAGATTGATTGGTGGGAATGTGCTCCTGGATGAACACGAGATGGAATGGCCAAGGAATTGGGAGGAGGAGAGGCACTGCTTTCCTTAGACAGTTTGGGATGTGTTCCCTCTCTGCTGGAAGTGAAATCCTTCTCCATCAGGGCTCCTAAGCTGCAGATTTCCTGAGGCTCCCACACCTCCACTTGTGGAGCTTTTGAAGGGAACTGGAAGCTGATCCAGGGCAGAGAGGGGTTAATGACAGAGCTGGCCACCCTCCAGGATCTGGAGAGCTCCTCTCCTGGGCTGCTTAAATCCTGCACTTCTGGACAGGGGCTCCAGGAGCAAGATTTTGAGGCAAAGCCTGTGGATCTCCAAGTGCCCTTCCAGGATTGCTGGGAGCAGATTGGAGTGGGAACAGCAGGGCCTGGAGCTGGACTGGACTGGTCCCTGCAGGTCCCTTCCAGCTCAGGAGATTCCATGATTCTACGAAATGACTTTTTCCTGGAGCACCAGACTGTTCCTGTTCCAGCTCCCTCCTGGCCAGGCCCCAGCCTGAGGCCAGGATTTGGGATGTTTAAAGGAGCCCAGGTTATAAAACATGGACCAAACCTTGCTGTCACAAGCTCTCCCAAATTCCCAAAATAGCAGCTGCCTGTCCTGGTTTTTGCGTGGAGTCTCCTCCAAGCTCCCTACCCCACAACCCACCAGTCCAAGGGTAACTCCTGAAGTTGTACTGGGAAACAGAGATCCCAAAGCCAGCAGGGAATGGGACGTGGCTCCTCCTCTCTTCCCAGAGATTCCCCTGCTTTGTGTGGGATTTCCCACCACAGCACCTCTGCCTGTGTTTTGGCAGGAGCATTTTCAGCCCCAGCCCCTGCGTGGTGCTTCTCCCAGAGGAGTTTTACTTCAGGGAAATGAGCACTTCTGTAAAGGGAGAGAAGTGCAATTAATCAGAATTCTGATTTTTATCTAGCGAGGGATGGTTTACTCAGCTCTAAGAACTTAAAGCTCCTGTGGGTTCTTAGAACATGATTAAAGAGCAGTTAAACAAAGTTTGGCAGATGTGAGTGTGATTCCTGGGTAAATATGACCTCTGAAGCTCATAGTCACATGTGGTTATAATCCCCAAAGAGGCCTGAGCTCAGAATCCAGAGGGGTGGGGAGGGATCTGTGGAGTTAACAGGAATTCTGGCATTAGGGACTGCTGGGAGGGTTTGAATACCCACATCAGGGTAGCCAGAGCTGACACCTCTCATTCCCACTTTATGTGTATCTTATTTCTCTTTATGGAGGCAGGGAAGAGAAGATTTATGCCTTGTGTGGTTTAATGCAGCTGGCATCAGCAAAGCAGAAGGATTTAATGCTTAAAAATGAAGCTAAAATATTTACAGTGTTCTCATGGCTTTATGTCTGTTAGGACAGAGCAGGAACTCCCGAGCTTGATGCCTTGTCACACAGCAGATGTGTCTGTGCTGCTTCACTGCCCTCCCTCCGTTCCTCCTCCAGGAAATGTGCACGATAAGTTAAATGCAGGTGTTTAGAATCTTGGTTTGTCTGTCTGCAAAGGAGATTTGAAAACATCTGCACTGCACCTCCTTCCAAAGCAAACCAGCCTCAGCGCAGTGAGC
Organism: Callaeas wilsoni; assembly: GCA_013398955.1. Taxonomy (NCBI): domain Eukaryota; kingdom Metazoa; phylum Chordata; class Aves; order Passeriformes; family Callaeidae; genus Callaeas; species Callaeas wilsoni. The sequence continues at coordinate 5,116 of VWPU01000411.1, forward strand.
AGAGCTGGGTTTCCATGGGGCAGGGGTGGCCAGAGCTCTGTTTGTGCAGTCCAGCTCTGCCTTCCAGCACCTGCTTCTTCTTCCTTTTTCTAAACGTTTTTATTCCTGTCTTCAGAGATAAAATAATGGAGAAAAGCGAACTTTGAAGAGCAGCAAGTCAGAGCTGTAAGGTCCACATGGGTGCAAATCCCACACCCTTGAGCCGATCCTTTTGTGTCCTGCAGGGGTGAGAGGGGACTGGTCTGGCCGTGCCCTCTCAGGCATGCAGGGAGCAAACTGGGAGCAAACTGGGAGAACCGGGGTGTTAGGAATGGAGGAAGGACAAAGTGCAGCCTCAGGCTGCTGCACAGCACCACATCACAGGATCCTTTTCATAACCCAGCCTAAGAAATATTGTTTTCTTCTAATTTTCTGCCTGCCATTCACAATCACTCCCACACTCCGGAGTTTTAGGGATTCAGCTCAAAGTCTGGCACTTTCATATTCATTCCTCCTGCTGGGGGCTGAGCAGAGGAGGGGTGCAGGTAGCTCCTTCCAGCTGCTGGGGATTGGGATGCTGGAAATGCAGGAGCTGCATCCTCCTCTGTTTGTGTGGGTGGGGAATTTTTAATCCTAATTTCTGTTGCTCAGGATTAAATGTCTGTAGGTGGTGGGGGATTTTTAATGCTAATTTCTGTTGCTCAGGATTAAATGTCTGTAGGTGGTGGGGAATTTTTAATCCTAATTTCTGTTGCTCAGGATTAAATGTCTGTAGGTGGTGGGGAATTTTTAATCCTAATTTCTGTTGCTCAGGATTAAATGTCTGTAGGTGGTGGGGGATTTTTAATGCTAATTTCTGTTGCTCAGGATTAAATGTCTGTAGGTGGTGGGGGCGTGTGTAGGGTGGGATTCACTCCCGGGCTGTCTCCTGGGCTGGCTGTGCAAGGGGCAGACCGAAACAGGAATTCTTGTAATTATTGATTGTTCCAGCCCTGAAAGCTTTTCCCTTTCCCCCTCTCTGCAGTGCTCAGATGTCCTCAGGACACTCCGTGGCCGTGATGGGCATCGACTTCACCCTCAGATATTTCTACAAAGTCCTCATGGACCTGCTGCCAGTGTGTAACCAAGATGGGGGGAACAAAATCAGGTAAAGCTGCTCCTGCCAGGCACAAAATAAATAAAATCCTTATTTTCTTGAATCAGATGACCCAGAGGTCATTTCCAACTTCATTTCTCCAAGGATTCTGTTACTTTCAGTGTGTGTTCTGTGATTTCCAGTAGAACTTGTGCTTGTCCTTCTCATAAAGATTATGTGGGTGTTTTTGTTATTCCAGATCAAACTGCCATCAGCTAAATAAACAATCTGCAGGATTACAAAAGCAGAAGATAACAGATTTGATTTGATTTTTTTTTTGTTATATTTAGACTTCTTTGAAATTCTGGGTAAAAAAAACCCATTCCTTATTAAATGAACACACTTCCCAGTTCTTCTGTTTGTTTTAATTTTACCTATTTAGTTCCTGTGAGCGTGTAAGAATGATACGGGATCTCAGTTATTTTAACTCCAATTATTAAAATACACTTTTGGTATGTTTTTCTCAGAAATCCTTAGCACAGCCCAGGCAGGAGAAGTCTGATTTCATCTGGAATATCCGATTTCAGTCAGACCCCTGGGTATCTTAATTGTTCCTTTTTTGAAAAATCCTGTGGGAGTGGGATAAATTCTGGTTTGGATCTGGAGTAACTTGATAATGTGGTTTGGGCATTGCTGTTGGTTCCTTGTTTGTTTTTAAACCTTAAATTTGGGAAGGGAAGTGGTTTTCTGTCATCCTCCCAGTTCTTTTCTGGTTTGGGTATTTTTCTATATATTTTATGGTGTATCAAAAAAAACAAATCAGGATTTCTGGTTTGGCATCGCTCCCTCCCGGTAAAAAACTGCTGCTGATCAGCAAGGTCAGATGCTTTATTCTGTTCCTGCATTCCCTAAAAGAGGAATTTTGAGGATATTTTTCTGTATTGGACCATCCTGATGTAGAAACTGGATCCAGTGTTTCCAGTCTCGGTATAAATGCAGATGTTTGGGGTTTTTTAGTGTATCTCTCCTAAGGATTTTCTGTCAGCAAAACGAGCAAACACCACATCCCTGTGTGTATTTCTAATGGAAACTCGCCCCAAAAAATCCAAGTTTTCCTGCCTCCTTCGTACCCCTAAAGGGCACAGAGGCTTTCCCAGCTCTCTGCTCCCCCCGAGCTGCTGTGGTACCTGACACATCCCATGGGAATCCCACTGAGAGGGGGATCCAGCCGGGTTCCCGCTGTGCCAGGGCTGTGGCTGCCGCCCTGCTGAGCTTTTGGGAGCATCAGGTGGGGTGCTACCCTCCGCTGGTCCCCTCCGTGGCCCCCCCGAGGTCGGTGGGGCCCCCCCGCCCTGCTGAGCTTTTAAGAGGCACCGGCGAGAGCGGATGTACCCCCCGCCGGGCCCCTCCGTAGCCCCCGCAGGGCCCGGGGTCCCACCCCGCCCTGCTGAGCTTCTAAAACGGACCACCGAGTGGGGTGTTAGCCTCCCCTTGTCCCCTCCGTGGCCCCCCCAGTGTCAGTGGTGCCACCCCGCCCTGCTGAGCTTTTAAAAGGGACCATCGAGTGGGGTTTTAACCTCCCCTTGTCCCCTCCGTGGCCACCCCCGTGTCAGTGGTGCCACCCCGCCCTGCTGAGCTTCTAAAACGGACCACCGAGTGGGGTGTTAGCCTCCCCTTGTCCCCTCCGTGGCCACCCCCGTGTCAGTGGTGCCACCCCGCCCTGCTGAGCTTCTAAAACGGACCACCGAGTGGGGTGTTAGCCTCCCCTTGTCCCCTCCGTGGCCACCCCAATGTCAGTGGTGCCGCCCCAGCCAGGCTCCTGCGCCTTGCCCAGCGCCATGGGAACGGGAGAGGGGGAAGGGGATGGATTGAACTCCCTGGATTCTGGGCTGGGACACACATCCGACATGGGAAGAGCTGGAAAGGGAGAGGAAAGCTTGGGAGGGCTGAGAGTGGAACAGGAGTGATTTATCCCCCGCCTAAAATTGAATTCTGAAGGGGGAGGGCATTAAAGGAGAGTGTGAAATCTCTCTTTAATTAGTCACATAGTAAATTAATAAACCATTAAAGCTTTCCAAGTTCATTATCGTCTGTTCGTTTCTGGCTCTTCCCCAATCAGACAATGCACTAATGGCTTTTCCTTTCTGGTTTTAATCATCTCTGTTTCCAGCTCCTTGATGGCCCCGGCTCTCTGGAGCAGTAGCAGCTGGAAAAGCTTCAGGGAAATACCCCATACATTCTTTAAGGACATTTTGCAGTGAATTTGTTTAATGGCCCTTTAAAAGCCCTTTAGGACCATGCTTTATTTCACCCAGTTCCCCTGAAGCCCAAAGAGGTCTAACAGGAGGCTCTCGCTGTGTTTTTGGGGGGCAGGTGCTTCATCATGGAGGACAGGGGGTACCTGGTGGCACATCCAACGCTCATCGACCCCAAGGGCCACGCGCCCGTGGAGCAGCAGCACATCACACACAAGGTCTGCCTGCGTTCCCCTGCCTTATTGCTCCGTCTCTCCTTTCTGAGCTGCTCTTTGTGTCCGATTCCAAAGGCATCCAATCCTGCCTTTCCCACTTAGGAGCCTCTGGTAGCAAACGACATCCTGAACCACCCGAACTTCGTCAAGAAAAACCTCTGCAACAGCTTCAGCGACAGGACCGTGCAGCGCTTCTACAAGTTCAACACCAGCCTGGTGGTGAGAGTGTTTTTCTGTCTGATTCTGCTTTTGAGTGTTCTTTGGTCGGGTTGGGTTTCTTTTGGTGGAAACACAAGTCCCTGCCAGGCTCAGCGGCCGGGGCTGGGAGCCAGCCTTGCGTGGGCATTGGCCTCTGTTCCCCCTCTCCAAACACAAACCTGGCTGCACCGACGGAGTCCCCTGACATCCCGGGGCTATGGGTGTGATCCTGGCCAAGTGTGGCTGCTGTCTGCTGGGTCTCAGCCAGCAGAGGGAAAGAAGGGCAGTTTGCTGTCGCTGGCTGAGGGTTTTCCAGCCATAGCTGGGACGTGTTGCTTTGGATCTGACCTGACCTCTGGCTCCAGCTCTGACCAGCTGATCACATCCTCCTGGGAGGCCTCTGATAAGTTGTCTTGAGGTGTCCAAATAAATCCATTTACTGGTGAGCATTCCCAGGCTGTCATTTGTGAGACTGAAATCTTTGGGGTCCTGCACGCTCTGTGCTCCCCATGGATCCTGTGTGAGCTTCCTCTTGTGAGGAGTCTAAACCAGGGGCTGTCATCCCTCACAGAGCCACAGATCCACCCTGGCAAAGTCCCTCGAGAGTGATTCAAAAGCTGATACACTCTGTGGGAGAGGATTTGAAAATATTTGCAAGTTCATGTCAGAATACATTGATTTATGTCAAGATGGCTTAAACATTTTCCCCACACTTGGAATGCCAAGTGGGAAGTGTGGTATTGGGAAGGAAGTCGTGTAGGACGGAGCAGAAACTTGTGAAAAGGCATCAGGAAGGAGTCTGCAGGAGCGGAGCAGTGCTGTGGTGGCTTTTTTTAAGGCTCAGGAAGTTTCCAGCACGTGGTGGTGGCTCCCATCAGAGCCCCTGTGGAGGCCACTGAGGGCTGGCACAGTGGGGACGGGTCAGAGAGCGATGGGAAGGAGTGAAGTGTCACCTCTGCTGCCACATCTCCTCATTTTCACAAGCTAAGCCTATTCCTTTCTATCTTCAGCAAAGTCTTTTCACCCAGAAGTGCCTGAGAAGCAGAACTCACCCACCCCTTAATCAGCCTCCATTTTATGAGGGCGGCACTCCCGTGAATTCCTGTCCCCACAGCTCTGTAGGATCCCTGGGGAAGAGTCTTCAGCTCCCTAAAACAACATTTTACACACTGAAACGTTGTTCTTTCCCAGGGCGACCTGACCAACCTCGTGCACGGCAGCCACTGCTCCAAGTACAGGCTGACGAGGATCCCGGGCACCAACGCCTTCGTGGGCATCGTCAACGAGACGTGCGACTCGCTGGCCTTCTGTGCCTGCAGCATGGTGGACAGGCTGTGCCTCAACTGCCACAGGTGACGGGGCTGGGGACGGGCTGGGACACACCTTCCCTCTCCCTTGGTTTGAGGTTTGTAAGGACACAACGAGTTCGTAAGGTAACTCAGTGCAAAATCAGGGAAATGAAAGAGTTGCTCTGCCCGTGCTCCCTGGAAGGGGTGCAGGGGCTTGGGGTGTCTCTGCCAGGCTGTCAGAGCGTTGAACCCAGGGCAGTTTGGGTAGATACTGCTGAAAGACACTGAGACATTCAGTGGCTCGAGGGCAGTTAGCTGTGGGTCAGCCCCTTTTTTCTGGCATATAAATTCCCTTCATTTCCCATGGATTGGCGGTTTTTCATTGGGGGGATCCAGAAGGTTTTGCCCACACCATCCTGAGGTGTTTGTGGCACTGCCAGGAAGGATCCTCACGTCTACATCTGAGGGATTTCCTGCTTTTGGAGTTGCAGCGATGGGCAGGAGGCTCTGTCACGATGTCAGCCTCAGTCCTGGCACAGGACGGAGCAGTCCCTGTTCCTGGGGAAGGAGAGGAGTCACTGGACAGCCTTTTCCATGGGAACTGCTGCTCCGCAGCTGCACCACCTGGGCTTAAAATCCCAGTGGAGTCTGATGGGTTTCCCCTGTGTTTTCTGCCCTGCAGGATGGAACAGAACGAGTGTGAGTGTCCCTGTGAGTGCCCACTGGAGGTGAACGAGTGCACTGGGAACCTGACCAACGCCGAGAGCAGGTGAGAGCCGGGACGCTGCAGGAACAAATCCTTGTTGGTCCTGCTGACCTGCCGGTGAGCCAGCAGGCAGAGTTCTTACTCCACTTAAGCAGATGACACGCTATAGGTGAAGACCATTAATGGATTGTGCTTTGAGTGCTCTCATAACACAGGGATTCACTCTCTGCTCCAACGCAGGAATCCGAGCTGTGAGGTGCATCAGGAGCCGATGACTTTCACGGCCATCGATCCCAGCCTGCAGGATGCGCTCCCGCAGTGCATCAACACCCAGTGCAACCAGAGGACAGAGAGTGGGTAAGGAGGCGTTCCCCACCCCTCAGAATACGCTCTTGTGGAAATAATCCGATGGAAATAGTTCTTTCTTACGTGTTTTAAAGGAAAAAAATTAGGGGAAAAAAGTGTGATGCCAGAATGAGGTTCTGCTCCTGGCATTGAGGGCTCATTTTTGCTCGTTATGAGCAGTCTCCAGGGGCCTGAGATGGATAAAACACACCATGCTCCGTCCAGCCTGCCCAAATCCTTTCTTCCATCTCCCAAAAGCTGCAGAGAAAGGGTGGAACTGCAGCCAGACTTCACCACACTGAGAAGTGTCTTACTGGAGGAGTTACAAGTAGGATTCTCCCTCTGCTCAGGCTGAGTGATGCAGGAATAAACCAGAGCAGACAGAGTTGGGAAATGGATGCTGGAGATGCAGCTTCCCTGTATAACTTCCCTTGTGGTACCTGAGCACTTTGGTGGAGTTTTTTCTGGCTAAACCCACGTACTGGGGGGTTTACAGATGCTTTTGGCCTCCCTCTGTCTCGTGGCTCTAAACCAGGCTGAGCTTTGCAAAGGAGAGGTGTTGAACTGGAGTGTAACCGTGTCTTCCTTGGATGTTCCCGTGCAGGGATTGCTTTGGAGTGCTGGACTGCGAGTGGTGCATGGTGGACAGCGATGGGAAGACCCACCTGGACAAGTCCTACTGTGCCCCTCAGAAGGAATGTTTTGGTGGCATCGTGGGAGCCAAGAGTCCCTATGTGGATGACTTGGGAGCAATAGGTAATTCTGCCTTTCCGAGCAGCTGCTGCCTTTGGCTGTTGTGTTCCAGACCATGCAGCAGGTTCTTCACATAACATTCACCTCCTAGCCCGGTGCTAAATCACAATAAAGAGTGCACCAGGCAGGAGAGACCTGGTGAATGTTACCTTTTGGAAAACCCTGGTGTGGAGCTGAGTGTATCTCCACATTCCTGCCTTTAAGATGCACCCTCTCTGAATTCCTTCTGTTCCACGTGTGCACAGTCAAGCACCCAGAAATCCTTGCAGGGCTTCCCCACGTTCGGTGTCGTTGATTTAACCCTTCCTGGAGAGACCTGGTGAATGTTACCTTTTGGAAAACCCTGGTGTGGAGCTGAGTGTATCTCCACATTCCTGCCTTTAAGATGCACCCTCTCTGAATCCCTTCACCTGTTCCAAGTGTGCACAGTCAAGCACCCAGAAATCCTTGCAGAGCTTCCCCACGTTCGGTGTCGTTGATTTAACCCTTCCTGCAGAGCACTTACGGTGTCGTTCTCCCTCTGCTTTGTCCCTTTTGCTTTAGGAGATGAGGTGATCACCCTGAACATGATCAAGAGTGCCCCGGTGGGCCCCGTGGCTGGAGGCATCATGGGCTGCATCATGGTGCTGGTGCTGGCCGTGTACGCGTACCGGCACCAGATCCACCGCCGCAGCCACCAGCACATGTCCCCGCTGGCCGCACAGGGTGAGCTCAGCTCGGGCACAGAGCGACAGGGTGGCGATGAGCGGGCCAACAACACAGCAAAACCCAAAGAAAAGCAATCCCAAAGCTCTCCCCTGCTCTGTTGCGCGGCTGCAGCGGAGCCGGGCCTGGCGCGGGGCTGTGTCTTGCTGCCCTCTCCTGGGTACAGCCAGAGCTGCTGCTGCTGCCCAGGAGCCTGCCCGGACCCCAAGGGAGATAAGCTAAGCTTTGCCAGAGCTCAGACACTGATCCCAGCTTTCTGCAGCTCGGCCCAGCAGATCCATCATGTGTTTATTTTGTGCAGCTGCTGGGAGTGACGCACTTTTCACCCCCTTTTGCTTTGGGTTTGGGATGTGTCTTTTTTCACTTGTGTGTCCTGGTTCTGGTCCATGTGATGTTCGTGGAATGTCTGTGCATAGAGAGATGAAACCATTGAAGTCTGAGAGGCAAAATTGTGCTGGGAGAAGGGATACTGGTAGAAAGATAAAGATCCAGAGGTGAGAACACCTCCCTGGAAATGTCCCAGGCCAGGATGAACAGAGTTTGGAGCAACCTGGGATAGTGGGAGGGGTCCCTGCCTGTGGCAGAGGATGGAAAAAGATGAGCTTTAAGGCCCTTTCCAACTCAAACCATTCTAGAATTCTAAGTCTGGTCAGAGCTCTATATTTGATCGCCCCCAGCTCTGTTTTAAATCAGTTCCTTCAGAACTTTCACGTGAGTCCCTTTCAGGGGGAGGTGGGATCAGGCATTTTCCTGGTTTGCCAGCCCCGTCCGTGTTGGAAGAAGAGCACCTCCAGCTCAGAGCAGTAACACAAAGAGCTTTCACTCTTGTTACTGGGGTGGCAGCTGGCAGTAAAATGATCCAGAGCTTTCCTCTCACCAGTTGTGTTTCTGTGTTTGTGACGGTGTGCAGAGATGTCGGTGCGCATGTCCAACCTGGAGAACGATAGGGACGAGAGGGACGATGACAGCCATGAAGACAGAGGAATCAGTAAGTACCAAACCACTGTGCTGTGAAAAACTGAGGTTAAATCAGCCATTTCCTTTTTCATACCCTAGATTTGACTATGTGAGAAGGCCCTGTGCTGATCAGCAGTAGAAAATAACAGAACAATGTTTTAATTTAAACGTCCAGTGCACCTTTAGTCTCATGCTGAAAAATGACATTTTTCACTTTTAAAAGATGAGGTCTGGAAGAGCTTTGCCCCTTACAACCCCCTGTCATGAGCACTTCCAGAAATAGCTGTGATCACCTTAAAAATTGTCACTGTGACAGCACAGGGTGTGGAAAACTTCCCCTCGTTCAGCCTTGGAAAGCAGAAGCCAAGTCTGTCAAGTATGGTCAGCAAACATGGCAGTAAATCTCCTTTGCATTGATTTGGGGTGCTGCAGTTCTTTGCCATCCAGTAGAAATGGCACTTGGCATGATCCTGGTGTGCTGTAAGTTGAGCTGGTGCACCCAGACTCCAGGAGAGCTCCAGTGGCAGACCAGATCCCTGGCTCTGGGCCCTCACTAAAACAACACTCGGGATTTGAAGCTGTGTCAGTTCTCAGAGATGGAAAATAAGCATCTCTGAGCTTCATGGCTTGCATCTACTGCTTCTCCACGTCCCTTTTTGTTTCCTTTGGAGTCAGCTTGCGGTGCTGCCGTGGGATCCTCAGCACCGGCACAGCCCAGGTGCAGGAGTTTGGCCGGATCTTGATGCGTTTCCCGTTGAAAGGCCGGCTCTTTGCTCCCCCTCTGTGGCTGGCCAGTGCCCCCTGAAGCAGAGGTGTCGGGGGCTGCTGCTGTTGCCCGCGGTGGGTCGGGCCCTGCCCTGAGGCTGCTTTTGTGTCTGTCGCAGTCAGCAACACGCGGTTCATCGCGGCGGTGATCGAGCGCCACGCGCACAGCCCCGAGCGCCGGCGCCGCTACTGGGGCCGCTCCGGCACCGAGAGCGACCACGGTGAGTCCTGGGCCCCGCGGTCCCTGTAAGCACTGGGGGGCTCCTTCTCCTTCCGGAGTCCGGCTCCTTGCAGGTAAGGCAGCCAAAAAGCTCTGCTCCTTCCTGCTTCACTGCTGGATAGCCCTGGCTTGCTTTGTTCGGAGGGGAGACCTCGCTGCGGTCCTCGGCATCCTCCCGAGGGGCAGCTCTGCTCCCTGGGACAGGGACAGGGCACAGGGAATGGCTGGGGATCAGGAAAAGGTTCTTCCTCCAGAGGGAACTGGAGTGGCAGGACAAGGGGAATGGCTTCACACTGAAAGGGAGTAGGATTAGATTAGGAGTTAGAAAGAAACTCTCTGCAAAGGGGCTGAGGCCCTGGCACAGGGTGCGCAGAGAAGCTGTGGCTGCCCCTGGATTCCTGGAAGTGTCCAAGGCCAGGCTGGACGGGGCTGGGAGCAGCCTGGGATAGGGGAAGGTGTCCCTGCCATGGCAAGGGTGGAATGGGATCATCTTTAATGTCCCTTCCAACCCAAACCATTTTGGAATTCTATGATCTTCCAGCACCTTTAAGCAAATGCTGGTCATCATTAGGCTCAGGGAGTTGGGATGTGTCTCCCTGCCCTGAGACTAAATCTCCTTAAATCTGGAAAGCTGCTAGAAGGGTGTAATGCTGTTGACTCATGAGGAGGCTTAATTTATTAGGAAATGAAGAGGAGGAGGGCTAGACAAGGCAGTCTGCAAGCTGTCAGCTCTGCCAGGCTGGGGACCTCCCAGCAGACCTGGCCCAGGACTAAGACACTGGTTGCACTAATGGAATTGGGACAGGAAACCCAGAGGCCAAACCCTTGGAACGTGGGTGAACAGATGTCTCCTAGACAATCTTGCTCTAGGAGGAATTACCCTGGATTTGGGGTGAGATTACCTGTGCTGAGGCAGATTTGCTGGATTAATGCTCCCTTTGCTCCTTGCCCAGCAAATCCTTCCCATCTTTTAGTCATCCTGGGTTAGAGGGGAGCTGTCTACCTCCATCTGGAACGTGCAGTGCTATTTTTAGTTTCTGTAATTCCACCTTCTTCAAAGGGCTGCCCAGGCTTCTTCCCCAATTCCTCTGTGCCAGCTCCAAGCCATGACTCAGAGCATGGGAAATGGGAGGCAGCTCTGGGGACTCAGCTGCTATTTTTACCACCCTCCTTTTAGGTGTCTCCACCTGAAAACCCGACTGAGATGCTCAGGAGCACCAGCGCTTCCTCAGCCTTTAGTCCAAGTTTTTTGAGAAGGATTTATTTCCAATTAAAGCAAGATCTTTTTCCTTTTAAATTCCACGTGGGTATTTGCATTTAGAAATGCTGAGGTGGAGTTGTTTGCCCTGCAGCCTGGTCTGAGTGGGAACAGCTGGTTTGGATAAATCCAAATCTCCCAGGAACTGGAGCACCTGCTTTCAAGGCAAGGGACAGAACATCTCCAAGGGACCTGTTAGGAGATGGATTCCTGGCTGGGAAAGCAGGGGCTGCTAGCTGGCTTCCCAGTGACACCATTTCCTTGGGATACCCCAGGGAATGTGATGTCTCATCACTCCTGATCTGGATTTTAATTACCAGACTCCGGTAGCAGATATTTCAGCCAAAAAAGAGCCTTGAGCTAATTGCTCCATGTGTGTGAGCCCAGCTGGAAGTGTCAGTGCCTTTTGGCTTGATGGCCCTGCTGTGTGGAACCCTTCCCAGGTGCATTCCATAGGTTTTGTTAACTGTGGAAAACTCACCAGCATTAAACACATGTGCTTGGGTTTTGCAAACAGGTGAAAAGTGCTCTCATCCTTTCAAAAATAAAACACAACACCATGATGTGAAGAAATTTTGCTGCTTCCAGATGCAATAACTGGGAATCCTGCCCAGGAAAGATGTAGGGATAGAGGTAGGAATAGAGTTACCAGGAGTGTATTTACTGTCTGTTTAAAAATCCAGGTTTTATCTTCACAGATTTTTGGGGGGTGGTATTTTTTATGTTTTGGTTTGAAATCAGTGCCAGCAATTCTGTTGTTACAAACTGTTGAACAGGTGGGTTTGTTCCTCCTTGGGGTGGCACAAACCACAGGTCCCCAAAGCTTTGAACCAAAGATGGTGGCAGGGAAAGGGATCCAGCGTGGATTTACGGGAGAGGATGAGTTTGCTGGGTTTTTGTTGTGTTAGTTAAAGAGAATTGTTTTACACCCTCTCTAAGCACTCTGTGTGTGATTTCCTGAAGGGCCCAGCCAGCCCTGGGAATTCTGAGTGGCAGGAAAAGGGATCTGTAACATTCTTAGAGGAGGGGATGAGTTTGTTGGGGTTTGTTCTAGTAAGAAAACAGTTTTATTCCCTCTCTGAGCAGCCTGTGTTGATTCCAGCCCTGGGAATTCTGAGCCTCCAGCCTCGCTCATCCCCCCTGCTTCTGTTTATTCCCTAGGCTACAGCACGATGAGCCCTCAGGAGGACAGCGAGAACCCCCCGTGCAACAACGACCCGCTCTCGGCCGGCGTGGACGTGGGGACCCACGACGAGGACCTGGAGCTGGACACGCCACCGCAGACGGCTGCTCTGCTGAGCCACAAGTTCCACCACTACCGGCTGCACCACCCCACGCTGCACCACAGCCACCACCTGCAGGCCGCTGTCACCGTGCACACCGTGGATGCTGAGTGCTTAGGACACCACAGCCACCACCTGCAGGCGGCCACAGCCACCACCTCCAGGCCGCTGGCACCGTGCACACCGTGGCCGCTGCGCGCTGAGGGCACCACAGCCACCGCCTGCAGGCTGCCGCAGCCACCACCTGCAGGCGGCCACAGCCACCACCTCCAGGCCGCTGGCACCGTGCACACCGTGGCCGCTGCGCGCTGAGGGCACCACAGCCACCGCCTGCAGGCTGCCGCAGCCACCACCTGCAGGCGGCCACAGCCACCACCTCCAGGCCGCTGGCACCGTGCACACCGTGGCCGCTGCGCGCTGAGGGCACCACAGCCACCGCCTGCAGGCTGCCGCAGCCACCACCTGCAGGCGGCCACAGCCACCACCTCCAGGCCGCTGGCACCGTGCACACCGTGGCCGCTGCGCGCTGAGGGCACCACAGCCACCGCCTGCAGGCTGCCGCAGCCACCACCTGCAGGCGGCCACAGCCACCACCTCCAGGCCGCTGGCACCGTGCACACCGTGGCCGCTGCGCGCTGAGGGCACCACAGCCACCGCCTGCAGGCTGCCGCAGCCACCACCTGCAGGCGGCCACAGCCACCACCTCCAGGCCGCTGGCACCGTGCACACCGTGGCCGCTGCGCGCTGAGGGCACCACAGCCACCGCCTGCAGGCTGCCGCAGCCACCACCTGCAGGCGGCCACAGCCACCACCTCCAGGCCGCTGGCACCGTGCACACCGTGGCCGCTGCGCGCTGAGGGCACCACAGCCACCACCTGCAGGCGACGGTCACCGTGCACTGAGTGCACCACGGCCACCACCTGCAGGCTGCTGGCACTGAGGGCGCCAGGGCCACCGCCCGCAGGCTGCCACAGCCATCACCTGCAGGCCGCTGGCACCGTGCACACCGTGGAAGCTGAGTGCTGAGGGCACCACGGCCACCACCTGCAGGCTGCTGGCACTGAGGGCGCCATGGCCACCGCCTGCAGGCTGCCACAGCCATCACCTTCAGGCTGCTGGCACCGTGCACACCGTGGAAGCTGAGTGCTGAGGGCACCACGGCCACCACCTGCAGGCTGCTGGCACTGAGGGCGCCATGGCCACCGCCTGCAGGCTGCCACAGCCACCACCTGCAGGCCGCTGGCACTGAGGACACCACAGCCACCACCTGCAGGCCACAGGGACTGTGCTTCTCCCCAGGGACAACCTCATGGGCTTCCCCACCAAACTGAGGCTTCAGAGCTTTGCATTTTTACAGATGGAAGGTTGGCTCTGGCCTGGAAACGTGCTTGATGAATGGACCTGCCAAAACATGGAGACAGATGGAGCAGGAGGCACGTTAGACCTCCAGGAACAGGGATGGGAATTTATCCAGCAGCTGGAGTTTGGAGCCCTGTTGTGCTGAGCCAAGAGGAGAGAGAGAGCTTAAAGAGGCAGAGATGGTTTGGTTTCCTTAACTGGAAGAGCAGGAATCTGCAGCTGGAGAGCATGGAGGTGCAGACAGAGTGGGGGAAGGCTGCTGGCTTCTCTGCAGGTGGAAAGCTCCCTGCTCTGACATTGCTGTGCGGGACCTGGGACAATGCATCTCAAGATTTTTAAGTAAAGGATTATTTTTCTACTATTTATTGAACTTGAAACTTTGGGGGGAGGGAGGGGAGAAAACCTGTTAGCGATTCTCAATGAGTACCACGTGTGTTCTGTGCTGGGGAAGTGGCTCTTCCCAGGATAACAGCTGTTCCTTAGGATCTGACCTTCATCCAGTGCCCCGCTCTGCAAAGGGAAAATGAAGAAGCCCCCTCTGCCTCGGTGTTTACATTAGGATTGCTTTCTTTTCCACACTTGTTTCCTGTAAATATTACAGCCTGATTTCTATTCCAGTATTGTCTTCCTATTTGCAGAGGAGAAATCCTGTACTCCGTTACGAAAATTCAGAGAATTCTGCCCAGAAACTTCTCCATCTTCATCTCTTTGATCATCCTTAAAGGATTCCTGTGTGGGAGTAATAAAGAATTTCTTTAGCATTAGTTACCCGATAATCCCAGATGGAATCTGTGCCATTCTTCTGTTTCCTTAGACCACAAGTAGGGATAAACCAGTATTTTGTAAAACTTGGGTTACTGTGGAAGAAACCTTGAAACCATAATGAGAAGCTGCTGCTGTTTGTCTGGAATTTTAACCTTGCTTGGTAATTCAAACAAAGATTAATCAATGTCTACAACACAGGGCATCGTAATTATCAATTATTTTCAGTCACAGTGTTGTATTTTAGATTCACATTTTGTGATTACAATGATATCAAGCCGTTCTTGCACTGTGCATATGATAAACATCCATTTATATGTAGTTTTTGTTTTTTAAAAAATCACTTGTTTTAATTAATATGGTACTTAATACTGTATTATGTAAAAAATTGGTCCTTAAACAGTACAGTAAGATAACTATTTGTGTGATACCAGGATACCCCTTTATACTATGTATAAAATTAAAATCTCTAGTGAAATAAACTGTATATAAGTATAGATCTGTGGAGAAGTGGCTGCACTGAAATGATTCTGACTCAGTTGCCTTCTCTGGCTGAACAGGACTGAAAATTCACTCCAGTTCCTCCAGTTCTATCAACAACCTTGAGAGAGCTAAACTTAAATACAAATGACAGTACTGATGTAAGTTTTAAAGCCTTTTTTTAGCTTGTTGGTCATTATTTGGGAAATGACATTTCTGGAAGTGGTCAGCCACTGCGTAGAGTCACCAAATCCAATAATTTAAGGGGTTTATTTTTCTGATCCTCTCCTGAAACCTCAGTGGCTCTGGATTTGCTGTTGTGCTGTGTTTGTGCAGGATTAGGTGGAGGCTTTTTGCTGAGCAGGCACTGCAGGAATCTACTGAGCCTCTGCTTTGTGCTCTCAGAGCTCTGCAGCTGATGCCCTGGGATTCATTTCCAGTTTGGAATCCAAAGTCATGCTGGTGCTTGGATACCGTGGGACAAATTATTTTTGATCGAAATGTGTCAGAAATATCATCAATAAGCACGTACATTAGAAAATGTTGTCGTGTTCATTACTTGAACTGCAGTATGATTTCAGGGGAGAGGGTTTTTGGTGGTTCTTCACCTTCCATGCCAGCAGAAGGTGCTTGCAGGGTTCTCTTGCAGCTCTGCCAGGAACACAGCAGCTTCCAGAACCTCTTGGAACAGCTCTTGGAAGTCCCAGCAATCAAACCCCTTTTGCTTTTGCCTTAAAAGCTTTTCAGGAGCTTCTCTTGGCTGCTGCCTCATCTCTTTTCTTCTGGGACATATAAATTGTTCTTGATTTG
Organism: Callaeas wilsoni; assembly: GCA_013398955.1. Taxonomy (NCBI): domain Eukaryota; kingdom Metazoa; phylum Chordata; class Aves; order Passeriformes; family Callaeidae; genus Callaeas; species Callaeas wilsoni. The sequence continues at coordinate 20,530 of VWPU01000411.1, forward strand.
AGGGGTCTGGACAACTCTGCTTAACTGGAAGGGATGGGAAGAGCCCGAGCTCTTGCTGGTAAAAGGTAATTCCAGAGAAAACTCTGATTCCAGGTGTGCCAAATCCCAGCTGCCAGTGCTGACACTGACCTTGTCCCAGCAGGAATAAATGGGATGCTGGGAAAGATTACACTGCTGACAATGGATGTGATTGGGGTTTATAAGGAGCTGCATGAGAGCTCTTCATTTTTATTGCCTGTGTTCCGCCGTGGCCTTCCCTCCCAATCATTATTTTACTGTGTTAACTGAGGAGCAAGATCATAAAAGGAGCAGTTAAACCCTGGCTCCTCCTTCCCTAGAACTGATAAGACTTTATGGCCATTAATTTTCCACTTCTTTCATACTTCCAACATAATTGTGTTAATTTCCTGCAGGTTTTCTTTCATTCTCTCAACAACAGAAAAAAAAAGGTTCTTTTAAAGTGAGAATGAGCATTGCCTTTAGTTTGTGTTCAATAATGTTAAGTTGACTCGATGCTTGGAGTATTTGAGATCTGCCAAGTGTGTGGATTTTTCCTATATCCAAGGAACCATGGAGGAGCATTTCTATGGGCAGAATATATTGATTGAAAATGCATTAAGATTTTTTTTTTTATTTATGCTATTGCCTGGCTAAAAAAAGTGTGATGTGCAAAGACAAGCCTGGTACACTTTACCCATGAACATTTTATAAGGCCACTTAAGCCAGGAAATATTATCTTTATCCTTGCCCTTGGCAAGGGCAGGGAAGGGAGGATGGATGGGAATTCAGGAGACGTTCACATGCAGCAGGACTTGTGACTATAACTGGGCAAAGGGAGATCTCTCAAAGGCTTTATTCTGTGAAGTGACCCAGAAATGGGCAAGAGGACAGAAAGTGGATTTGTCAGAGGAAAAACTATGGGAGTAAGCTGGCAGCAAATATGGAAAAGGAGAAAAAAATAGGATGCGAAAGTCCTGGATCTGAGAGAGTGCAGGTAATCCAAAAGGCTGTTGGCGAGTTCCAAGATTAATTTGCGGCGTTCCCAGCTCTTGGCTGCCCATTTCAGTTGTTTGTAAAAGAGATTCCCAGCTATGGCTGGGATTTTCAAAGGAGCCTGCGCTGGGCTGTCAGTGATGTTTGGAATATTAATTCCTGCAGCAGTTAACTCGGGAACCATTGGGCTGTTTTGCTGTACAGACCCCCCTTTGCCAGGGAGCCTGGCTGGGGAAAAGGAACGTCAGTGCCATGGAATATTTCATATTCCTGACTTGCAGCCCTTGGGCTGCTCAGAGGTGATGATTTTGTGCGTCGTGCTCTGAGCTGAGCACGGAAGGACCTTGGCCCAGAAGGGCCGGCGTTCCTGGAGCCAAGGCTGCCGTGGAATTTGGACACTCCAGTGCAAGAGTGAAGTTCTCCAAGCCCTGCCTCGTTAGTGAGGTGCCAGACACGGCTGGGGTGAGTGCCAGCCCTCGCTCAGAAGCACTGCTGGTTCCACCTCGGGAGAAGATCCCATGGGATCGCTGATAGCCCTTTGGAACAGCAACGTTGTGAGCAGAGGAGCAGGAATTTGGTGGCAGAGGCAGAACATGTCTTGGATCTGGAGGTTTTCTTCAGCTCAGAGTGGCCTCTTCTAAATCCTGTGGAAAAAATGATCCCTGGGCTGGTTTCCGTGCTGGGAGCCGTGGCTGGGGCTGCCCTGGGAAGGAGCAGTCGTGGTTTGCTCTGGTTGGGTGGGGGTTTTTGGAGCTGGCACTGGCAAATCCACCAGTTCAGCACTGCCTAAGCAAGTGCCCTCTGCCGGGATTGCCTCTCTGGGACAACAGCAGTGGCAGCAGGGAAGGGAATCTGCTGGCCCAAGGCACAGGGCAGAAGGAATCCTTCCACCCCACCTTCACCTGGCACGGGAACAACTCCATGGATAAAGGGAACAACCTCCAAAGCTGTCAAGTCAGCAGTTTTCACAGGCACTTTGCAGGAAAAAATGTGCAGAAAGAGGGGTTGGCAGCCAAGGTCCTGACAAAACTGGTGGTCTTTCCCTAAATCCAGTTGAACCATCAGACTGCCAAGGATTCCCAGTTTGGCCAACGCTGAGGGATTTTTCTGATTTTAAAACTCTTCCACTGCAAGTAATGAAATTGGGCAGACGCCCCGAGATGGGCTGGCACCAGCAACAGGAAACTGGGAATGCAGTCAAGGAGTTTAATATCCTTCTTTTAACTTTTCCAACATTCTGACACTTCCATGAAGTTGCTCCCAATATCTGTTCTCTTGGCATAATTCATGCAAATTGCATACAAGATTAAAGGTTGAGTAATTACCATTAATCTAATTGCTGCAAAATAATACTAACAACCTCCTTAATCGTTTATTTCTGTTGCAGCTGGACCAAGAAAATCTCCATAAACAAGGCAAAAAACCGCAGCCAGGGAACCTGGAAAACAGGAAGGGGATGGATTTTTTCCCTCTGAACATGGAGAAGTCAGGCACAGCACATTGGTTGACATTTCCTATGGAAACCTTTTATAACTGAACGGCAGAACGTTTGAAAGCCTCGTAAATTTTCTGGGAAAGTTTCTCTTGAGTTACCTCCTTTAGGCCAGTTTTCCATATTGGACAAGTTTTTTCCGTGTGTAACAAGTTCTTAAGGACGAAATATTGTGTGGGTGCTGGAAATTCCAGGCTCTGCTGGCAGGGAGAAATCGGGGACTGGTTTATCTTATCCAAACAAATTGCTGGTCCCGTGCCTGCTCCCTCCCAGTCCATCCCGTCTCCTCAGTTAATCACAGCAAATTTTCTCCAGGTTTATAATTAGCCAGATCCAAGGAGCTGTAAATGAGGCAGTAATGGAGATGTATGGATTTACCCTATGGAATGCTTTCCCACCCAGCGTTATGATTTCCCTATTTTTTGATGGGAAATGATTTTATAATTCCCTGTGAATTATCGCCATCAGTTTCCAGCTCCTAGAAAATTGGGCCTTTTAGGGAATCTGAGGCAGAATGATTTGGAGTTACCATTTGCAGCACATTTATGGGCTGGACAATAAAAATACTCCTGGTAGGAATTGTGGGGCTGGACCTGCTTTAGCCAGGAATCCAAGGAGCATTTGGATGTTTTTTAATACTAAAATTACGAAAATGCACTTGGTGCTGGTAAGTAATGACTAAATTTGAAGCTGAATGAGGAAAAATAAAGCCTGTCGGGAAGAATGGTGATTTAAAGCAGAGAGGGTATTGATTCAGGAGAAATTGCTGCAGAGGTTCTCCTGCGAATATCTGAGCCATTTATTGAGGAGAATTGTATTTGTTTGATCTCATTTTCCTTTGTTCTCAGTTATTATTCAAGAACTTGGCTTTGCTTCGTGGTGTTTATTGTAATATTTACTCTTTTTTTTTTTGCTGTCTTTAAACACAACCACACAGATCTGCTAATGATGCATGAGGCAACAAAGGTTTTAAATTCTACTGCAGAGACCGCAGGTCCCAAAATAGCCCATTACAGCAGAGCCCAGTAATGATTTCCTTGGAGGAGTTAGTCACTTTGTAGGTTATAGCTCTGAACTCTCCCACCTTTTTACTATTTATTTGCAGGCCACTGAGTTAGAGTGGAACCAAGGAGAAGCTGCTAACCAGGCTGATCCTGAGCTAATCCATCATTCCCAAACTCAGGAGCAGGGTTACAGCAAATTCACAGCCAGCAGGTTCCACATAAAACGTTTGGCAAAGAGTTTTTGTGCCTGGATGGAAGAAGAGGAGTAAAGAAACATCCCATGTTTGGGCATGTCGTGGAATGGTGCACTGAGAATGCCAAAAGCATTGAAATTTGTAGGGGAAAAAAAGGATAAAGGAACTCCTTTTGGCACCTCTGGTGTATTTTGGATGCAGTGTGTATCTGTGAGGTGATCTGGGTGATCAGCCCCAAACTAATTATTGGTGTTGAAAACGAAATCTGCATCTTTTGGATTCGAAATCTCAGCGTCTGAATGAAACAAAAAGGAGCAGGAACAGTGGGAACAGTAGGGACAAAAGGGAGTGGCATTGTTTATGTGTTGTTGACATGAAGTGGTGATGGTAATCCATGATTTTCATGGAATATGCAGCAGCTGATGGGTTCCACATCCCCCCTGCAGGAAACATTTCTTTCATTTCCCTTTCATTAAGCCAGCGCTTACCTAAGCAGCTCAGAGATACATTCCCAGTACCTCAGATACCTGGGAATATCAGGTNAATTGTTTCATTTCTCTTTCACTAAGCCAACGCTTACCTAAGGAGCTCAGATACCTGGGAATATCAGGTGGGTATTGCATCCATCAGATGGTCTTGGTCTTGGCTTTCACTTCATCTGCACAGATCTGAATTTGTTTGTGCTTTTGGATGTAGAATCCCAGAAAATCCCAGAATCCTGGACTGGTTTGGGTTGGGAGGGACCTTAAATCCCATCTCATTCCACCCCTGCCACGGGCAGAGACACCTTCCACCAGCCCAGCCTGGGCAATTATGCCTGACTGCACCTGTAATTCCAAAAGAATGTTTGGAATTACAATTCTAATTCGCACTCATTCCATAAAAATGGTAAAATATATATGGCAGCTATGACTTCAAAGCTGCAAAAGCACAGGGAAATTAATCTTTTTAGGAGAGCTAGAAATGCAACTGCTGTGGTTGGGTACAGTGCTCTTAATTAGCAAGGAATTTAGTGAACTAAATTAAATTAGTACAAGGTGGTTGATCAGTGTAACAGCATCAGGGCAGCAGCACAGCTGAAGTTACCCTTGAAGTTACACTGGACTGTTCTCTTTTTAATAATGCTTCTTGCTTTTGCAGCAATATTGAAACCCAGTGAAAGTGTGATGGAAAACTGGGGGCTCTTTAGATCAAAGCATAAACGTGGAGGGGCTTGGTTTGGTTTGGTTTGGAAGCTCCAGAAAAGGAGTCAGAGTGAAGTCACAGAAATGTTTCATGGAAAAGGAGGGACTGTAATCAACAGGAGGAAATTCCTCAAGGAAATACCTGCATGCCTTGGCTCAGCATCCTCCTCCTCCTCCTGGGAACAGCTCTTTTTTTGGGAGATGATATCACCTGGACATGAACACTGCGGGGGGAAAAGATGAATACTTTGACCTACAAAATACAATCTTTTAAACACCTATCTCTAACCCAGAAAAAAACTGTATTTCTCTGATATTTTATATATTCTCTGAATATATTCCCATTTTCTACAGTTTCTCTGGAACTATTTACTGCAGGAATTTTGTTTGTGCCGTTAATATCAAACTGCTCGTTTCTGAACAAATTCTTTCAGCAATGCACTTTAAATTTGAATGACTTAAATTCAGGGACACCTGCAGCCCATCAAAAAAGACCAAAAAAAGGCAAATTTTTGAGGAGGTAGTTGCTGTAGGTAGGATTAATGAGCAGGGGTTACAGGAGAAGCAGTGTCCACCTTCAAAGGGGAAAATTAATGGTAAAATTAATTACTCTGCTTGAATTCCTTCATTAGCATCACTAAATTTTACAACGTTTGAGCAGATCCATAATTTCTGCTGTGATAGCTTAATCTGGTGATGATTTTTGAGGAGATATTACATGTTTCAGTATTCCTAGGAGAAAAGTGTTCCTTTCCATGATGCCAGAATAATTTACATCCCATTATCAATGAACCCTTCACGCCTCTCATTTCCAATTATTTTATTTATTAAAAATAATGCAGATATTGAAAAAGGAGGAACATTACCTGTTTGAAAAAAAAATTAGGGAAAAGGAAGCCCTTGAAAAGAAGTTTGTCAGCTGTCAGTTTTTAAATAATAAACCAAAAAGTACTTCGATTACTGTAGTTTTAAAATTAATTTTAGAAGTAATGAAAGTCCAAGATACTTTGTACTCTTAACTTGCTTTGGTTGGGGCTAAAGCAATTTCTAAAATCATTTATTTGGTGGAGTTTTTTAATGTGTAACTGGTAATTAAAATGACACCTTAAACCTAGTCAAGAATTACCCATCAGAATTAGATTTTCTTGATAAGAACTTAGTTGCATACACCCAATTTAACTCCAAGTGTTCTTCCAATTTCCTTTTTAAGACTCTTATGTTTCAGGTCTGGATTCTCTTTTGCCAGTTCTTTGTGGTTGGCCTCGTGTCTAAAAACGGCTACAAATATTTAAATTATTCTTCACTCATTTATAGCAATGATGACAACGTTAAGAGCTAAATTTATTGTTGTAAATGGCGTTGCAAGGAACTATGCTAGAGGAGAAATGGATTTTCAAAGAGGACAACCTGGTTTATTTTTTGAAGTGGGTGCTGACTGAGTGAAATGTTTTTCTGGACAGAGACTTCATGGAAGGGGAAATTTGTTTTCTAGTGATTCCCTGAAATATTGTCCTTCTCTTGTGATGTTGGGCTCCTTTTTATGGCAGGTCACAGCCCTGTGCCCATCCCCAGTGTCACCCAGGTGCCGTTTTCCCCATTTTCATGGCTTTTAATTAGTTTGCCACATTTCTGATGAGACATAAAATTAGGACAAGATCATCCTGGGCCATTTTGCCTGCTGACTTCCAGTGGAGTTCTTGGGTTCACAGGGGATTATAGGTTGGACTCGATGATCTCAGAGGTCTTTTCCAGCCTAATTGATTCTGTGGGATCTGCTTTGTTTTGTTGTTGTTCTGTATTTCGGCCTCTCCAAGTGGATCTGTATCCAAGGAAGGTGGCAGTGATGGGGATTTGGGGAGTGATTTCCTGCTGGGTGAGGGAGAGGGACAGTGCTCTGGCCTTGGCTTCCATCAGGGTGACTCTTGGGGCAGTTCCTCCCGAAACAGAACCTCAGCTCTCCTCCAGAACACTCAAATCCTCCCCTAAAATCTATCTGGAGATGCCTTACTGTGGGGATGAAGTGAGGAGAAGGACCTGAGGGTGCTGGTGGACAACAAGCTGTCCCTGAGCCAGCAGAGTGTCCTGGCGGACAAGAGGCCAGTGGCATCTTCAGGAAGAGCATTCCCAGCAGGTCAGGGAGCGATCCTGCCCCTCTACCCAGCCCTGGGGGCACCTCTGCAGCGCTGTGCCCAGCTCTGGATCCTCAGGACAGCAGGGACAGGAGCTCCTGGAGCGGGGCCGGCGGAGGCTGCGGAGCCGGGGAAGGGCCTGGAGCATCTCCGTGCCCAGGAGAGGCTGAGGGGGCTGGGGCTGCTCAGCCTCGAGAGGAGCCCCAGCGAGAGGGGCCCTCAGCCCTGGGTGTCCCCGTGTGCAGGAGGGGCAGAGCAGGGCCCGGCTCTGCTCCGGGACCCAGAGCGGCACCGGAGGAACGGGCAGGCATGAGCCCAGGGCTTCCCCTGCACAGGAGGCAGAACTTCTGCCCCGGGCAGCGCCCAGCCCTGAGCAGATTGTCCAGAGAGGGTGTGGAGTCTCCTCACTGGGGATATTCCAGACCTGTCTGGACACAATCCTGTGCCCTGTGCTCTGGCATAACCCTGCTCGACCATCGAGCTCGGACCAGACGCCCTCACTGTGGTCCCTTCCAACCTGACCCGTTCTGTGAAACTGCCGCTGCGTTCCCGTTCATCCCGCACACCCCCCGGAGCTCCGTTACGGGCAGCGCCGAGCCCGCCTCGAGCCTGCTCCGCGGCCCCGCATCCCTCCGTTGCTCCGCGGGCCGGGGTCTGGCGGCCGTGAGGGGCCGGGCCCGGGGGCTCGCTCAGGCTCCCCCCGGGCGGGGCAGGGCGGGGGCGGCCCCAGCGCCGCGCTCCCCCCGCGGTCCCCGGCGCGCTGCAAGATGGCGGCGGGAGCCGA